>OX422145.1:15225504-15440253 GCA_949129095.1 Volucella bombylans | reverse complement strand
TTTTTATTGCGACGATGTCGGCTTTAGAGGATGAAGGAATTGTAATGGGAGAAGAGTTAAGGCTGTTGTCGATCGCCAGTAGGACGCCAGCAAGTATTCTATGTCGCTGAGGGAAATACTGTTTTTAACCAATTCCTTAAGGCCTTCTCAAAACCTGTCACAAAAACTAATACAACAGTTTTCGGTTTTCACACACAGCTGCAAAACTGATTTTATCATACATTAGTGGAAGAAGCCAAGCTGTTCTTATTGGTAATAAAACGTCCCATCCTTTAAATCTTTTCTGTGGGGTTTCTCAGGGATCCATACTTGGTCCACCCCTAAATACGATCTTTATTAATGATCTTCCACTCCAATCTGAATACTCTTCAATCGATTTGTATGCTGACGATGCTCAAGTTCGTATAAGCTGCAAGTTAGACATGATTGAAGATGGTGTTGTGAAATTGAACTCTGATTTAAAAAGAATACTTCGCTGGTCCAATACAAATAGTCTTCACCTCAATCCACAAAAGTCCAAATGCTTTATTATTTTATAATTTATTTATAAAAATAAACTTGATAACACCTTCTTTCCTGCTGTTTATCTCGGAAACGAACAAATTGAATATGTCGATAAAGCTATGAACTTAGGCATTCTATTTAATTCTAACCTTACCTGGGATAACCATATTCAAACTGTTGTTGGAAAAATATATGGATCCTTACGGAGTCTTTCACTTTCAAAGCAATTTACTCCTCAACACGTTCGACTTGGGTTGGCAAAAACTTTGATCCTTCCTATGATAACATATGGGTGCCAATTATTTACTAGCCACAACTCAGAAACGAAAAGAAGTCTAACTGTGGCCTTCAATAATATAACTCGATCTCCGACGATATGACCATATTTCAAACTACACAAGTAACATACTAGGCTGTAATCTTTACACGTAGTTCAAGTATATTTCCCTTAAAACATTGAACAAAATCATTTTAGACAAATAACCTTCATATCTAATTCAAAAAATACAGTATACTAACTCATCTGGTTCTTTTATGATACTGCAACGAAGGTTCACTTGCAGAAACTTGGAGCGTCAGTTTTTCGTTTATGCCATAAAGCAGTGGAATAGCTTACCCTCTTTCATTAGAAGACTTCGCGGCACCACGCAATTTGAGACGGTTTTATTCAGATACTTAGTAAATAATTAAATTTAATATTTAGTGTAATAAAGAATTTTGTTTTGTCATTATGAATATGAATTTAGTTTGTCATTTTAAATCAATAATAACTGAATGTATAAATAATAATTAAAATTGGTTTGTATTTAAGTCTAACTATACTTTTTAAAACTTTTACTATTAATTATGGGCTTTCAAGCCCAATGTAAAAGATTCTTTGGAAATATAGTATATAAATACTGTATTGAAGTCAGCTGAAAGCTAAATTCCATCGAGCTCCGTCTTCACGATCTGGGCATCGAATCGAGCAACAGCTGTTATCTCAATGAGAGCTTAACAAAGGTAACACGCTTTCTCTTAAACAGCGCCCTTGGTCTCCGTAGAAAAAAAAACAACTGTTTGCTGTACACACGAGGTATGGAGATGTTTATGTTAGGAAGACAGCGAGCGGAAAAAGCTTTCTCATTGAAAGTCCAGATGATCTTCTTGCTGCTGCCGCTGCGACAAATATATAATTCTTTATTCAAAATTATTGGTATTGTAAACTCCATATTCATTGTTTCTTCTTCCACTCTTGTCAAATTTCCTCTATTCCCCATCACCCTCGCAGGGGGTGGCCGTGGTGTAGTGGTACTAGCAATCGCTTCTGACTCGGAGGGGTCTAGGTTCGAATCCTGCCCATGAACAAGTCTTTCAAGTTTTTCAGTTGTATAATTGGAACTCAGACAGAAAAATTCTGCGTGTGAAGGCATAACACTGACACGTAGATTTGGCTGTAGTAGAGCTTCAAGCACAATTAATTACTGCGAATTACCTTCCACTCTGAGTGAAGAAAAAACTCTCCGTCCTATTCGGACTCCCACCCTGGAGAGCAAATACCGAAACCAAACACACCAGAGTTTCAAACCACTACAAAACAATTTTCCTTTCTCCTCCTTTCTACCTTTCCGCCCGCGCCCTGGCAACAGTAAAAGGGTATCTAACCCCTTAGGCGCGCGTAAATTATAAAAAAAAATAAAAAATCACCCTCGCAAGGAATGCACTTTTTTTGTCTCGCCTACTCTTGATTTTATACTATGGATGTTTCAAGCTCTTCCTCCAGTGAGATGTACAGTATGAATGAAGAATCAACATACACTATGGAAAATATTATTTCCCAGCGATTTAATGGACTCAGAGTTTGTTATCTAAATGCACGTAGCTTAAATGACAATAAATTAGACTATTTAAAATACTTGTTCTCAACTTCTTGTATCGATGTTATTTGTGTGAATGAAACATGGTTCAAACCAAATGTATCTGACGAAATCTATGACATACCAAATTTCAAACTGCATAGGAATGAGACCAAAGGTGGAGGTGTGGCAATTTACTGTAAGTCAACTATTAAGTCGGAAAGCATTTTTAAATCCAGTGGACCTGGTGTTGAGTTTATTGCTGTTGAAATAAGGGGCTGTAATACTAAGTGTCTCGTCTCTTGTGTATATAGTGAAAACCGAAGAAGTTCTTCGGCGCCTTTCTTTCTTACTCTTTCGAAATGTTGTGCACTTTATGAGCATATAATTGTTTGTGAAAATTTCAATGCTGATTTGTTAAGAAATGACTCACGCGCATTTCAGTTCAAAGACTCAGTGTCCTCTGTTGGTCTGAGTATAGTTAATACCACCTACCCAACACGCTTTGTCCCAGATTGTTCACCCAGTCTTCTTGACCTTTTTATAGTCTCTGATCCAAAGCTCGTCCTTCTTTCTGACCAGATCTTTTGATATCTCTGATCATGACCTTATCTTCCTGATATACAATATGAATTTATCTAAATGTTCTACTACTGACTCTTTCACGTATAAAGACTTCAATTGGGTTGATATTAATGCCCTTCAGCTAGCTACAACATCCGCCTCTTGGATGCAGTGTAGACTGAAGGCTGATCCCAATGACAAACTTGATTCCTTTCAATCGATCCTAACCCAACTCTTTAATCAACATGTACCGACAAAAACAGTAAGAGTATAAAACCAAAACTGTCCTTGGTTCACCTGCGAAGTGATTAATATAATCAACATTCGAAATAAATTGCACAGTAGATGGAAGCGCAGATCAATGAATATCAATTGGGAAGCATTTAAACAAGCCCGAAAACATGCAACTCTGGTTATACGTGCATCTAAAAAGAACTCCTTTGCATCAAAGCTTAATGCCTCTTTACCCGCCAAAACACTTTGGAGAAACATAAAAAAATTTTTTCGTAGGCGATCAACTCTATGATAATGATCTCGATTCTAACCGCATTTCGGCGCAGTTGGAAAGGTCTGTGCAAAGACTAGAAGATTTTGAAGTGGTGAGTGAAGATGAAGTTTTTAAATGGACCATGGCCGTTAAGTCTGACGCTATCGGAGAGGATGGTCTATCAATACGGTTTATTAAACTTATTTTACCTCATATTGTTGGCCATCTCACTCATGTTATTAACTTTTGCATTACCACATCAACTTTTCCTATGTATTGGAAAATTGCAAGGATACTTCCAATTGCCAAAAAAATAAAAGCAAATTCCCCTTCTGACTACCGACCAATTAGCATACTACCTTGTTTATCAAAAATTTTTGAAAAAGTATTAGAGAAGCAAAGCCTGAACCATGTAGCCACTAACAACTTGTTCTACCCGAAACAATCAGGGTTTAGAGTGAATCACAGTTGCTCTACAGCTATGATAAACCTATTTGACGAAATAAGGCAAGACTATGACAAGGGCTATGTAAATCTGCTAGACTTTTCGAAAGCTTTCGATAGGGTAGATCACAACATCCTAAATTGGAAGCTAAAAAACTTATTTGGTTTCAGTAATAGGGCTGTCAAACTTATTGGTAGCTATTTATCAGAAAGATTTCAGAGAGTTACCTCTGGCGGCAAATCCTCTTCTCTAAAAGCTTTAGTTCAATGAGTTCCTCAAGGGTCAATTCTTGGGCCATTATTATTCTGCATGTTCATGAATGATCTCGCATCAGTCTGCACGCAAACATCTGTGCATCTTTATGCTGACGACGTTCAACTTCATCTAGGGAAACCCTTTAACCAGCTCTCCGAGCTAGCTCTTCTTGTTAATGAAGATCTTTCCCGAATATTTGCTTGGTCCGTCGTTAATGGGCTGCTTCTGAACCCACTAAAATCGCAAGTTATACCAATATCTAAGAGAAAATTGAGCTTGAATATCCTACCAGATATATGTTTAAGCAATAATAAAATTACTGCTGTTGAGCATTGCACTAGTCTGGGCATTGTTATTGATCGTACTCTATCAGGCTACAGTCATACTCAAATAGTCATTGGTCGGATTTACGGATGTTTACGCAAATTATGGCTATCGGCTTACTTTACTCCGGTGGAAACTAGACGCAAGTTGGTACTAACATTAATAGTCCCCATCATTATGGACGAAATCATCGACGCCACGGAGGAGTATTTTGCAGACCTTCCGGAAAATTACTTTTCGGACGGGATCAAGAAGTTGGAAAATCGCTGGAATAAGTGTATCAAACTAAAAGGGGACTATATTGAATAAAATAAAGAAAAAACATTTTAAAAAAATTTTTTTCATTCCCAAGGAGGCTACTTTTCACCCCGCCTAGTAAATCGGACATAAAGTTACTTACAACTTTAGCTTCAAAATTGGTTTCTACAGTTTCAGATACTGACTTGCCCGTGTAAATAGCAAACCCGCGACAGTATCCCATTTTATCTGCAAGCATCCACACGTTGTACCCCTTCTTTGTCGGTTTCTTTGGCATATACTGTTTCATATAGCTCCGACCCTTTATCATGGACTCTGCTATGGCTACTTCACGAGTAGGACTTGCACATTTTTTAAAGTTTGTTGAAATCATTTGGAGCATAGGTTTAATTTTATGAAACCTCGTTTTGGTTCAAGAGACCAACTAAACGTGCTTGCTTCATACAGGAATTGATATAGGAATCATGTACGAGTAAATCTGGTGAAAAAGACCAATAATCACATAAGCAAGTTCAAACCAAAGAATGTTTTCATTTCGCTCATATACATATGTTGCCTCAAATGGTTTGCCTGTTTTTATGTGCTTTTGCACAGCGTATAAATTTGTTTGGGAAATCAAATGCTCAAATGCACAAGTTGGTCGTCAAACAATAACTGGAAAAGATCTATGAGTGTTTGACTTTCAATATCTTTAACGAAATCAGTAGCCCCATAATCATGTATAAACTCCGGTCAAATTTGCTCCTGACCATTCTGAATGTCTTGAGTCCAGTTACGAGTCACTTTTGGAGGATTAGGTTTTGGAAATTGTTGCTGGATTTCTGAAAGAGGAATATAGTCCTCCGAATCAAAATATAATATCAACTGAGGTTCCTGAGCCTCAGGCAATAAATTGGAATCTGACCCACATGAAGTCACTGAACAAATATCAGAACCAGGTCCTGAAGGAAGTGAAGCTGCTTCATCATCTGTTCCCAGTTCTCTCAAAAATTCATCAAAACTCATGCCAACCAAATTAAAATCTGTCTCATTATATTCCAACATGACTAAAATAAGTAAAAAATGGAAAAGTGAAAAAAAGGTTCCGTCGCAGTAGGTCAAAAAACGTACTATTTGTTTTTCTTCTATATTTACGAGTTTTCGAGAAAATTCTTATACTAACAATAATAAACTGTATTATAAACTAAACACTTTATAAACTATAAATTTTGTTACTAAGTTTGCAAAAACACGAATTTATACCAGCACGGAATTTAAGAAATGAAATTCTAATGTGAACTTCACAAAAGCACCGTTACTCATTTTACCGTAAGAACAAAGTTGAAATGAAAAAGTCAAACAATGTTTTTCTTTCATGCGGTACAAATTTTAAACCTTTGAATCAGTTGCAGAAAATATTTTCTATATGGTTTAAAATTTATCCCACTTAACCGCGGGTAGTGGGACGGAAAGAGTTAACATGCTTTGCCGTTCCCGTTCTACAGTAGAAAAGCAGGGACGTAAGTCAGGGGACGCATATGAGAGAGGAATATTCATACATATGTAGGTATGTATACTGAATTAGAAGTAACAGGCAAGAGATCGTTAATGCAAATTAAAAAAAGTGTGGATGACAGAACATAGCCCTGGGGCACACCAGCATTTATTTTGTGTATAGCGGACATTACACCATCCAAGACAACTTGAATTGAGCCATCCGAAAGGTACATAGTTTCTAATACATTGAAGAAGAGATGCGTCGACCGTATATACCTACATAGGTATGTAACAACTCTGTCAAACGCCTTGAAATATCAAGTTGAGCTAGGTATCTTGATTTTGTCATATTGATGGTTCCACATTTCAGTGAGACATGCCATTGAATCATTTCTATGATAACCGTACGAACGATCTTTGTAGAAGTTTACCTGTCTCGAGATAGGTATTTCACGATCAAACTATAATGACTTATCTGCATACCCATGCTTTTAGGAAGAAGGAACGTAACTATCAGCGAATCCACGCCTTTAGGAAGATAGAAAAATAACATTTGCCTTTTTTAAGGGACATTGTTGGCCAATTCTATTTTCCATCTACTCGGAAAGAGTCTTAAAGTGTAGGATTGATGAAAAAGCTTATGCAGTGGCTTTGCCAGCTTGCGAGAATACTTTTTCGAAGAAGTGGTTTCTTTCCAGACTTTAAAGAAGGAAGAACAATAATATTTTTTATCAAAGTAAAAAAAGTCGCAATTGTGTCATATGATTTTTCGTACTCATCCAAGCAAGTCGCTTAAATTTCCGAATCCTTGCTCGAAAAGATTTATAGGCAATCGTGCAATAACAACAGTTTTTTAGGCGATAAACTACTGGAAACCAGACTTTGAATCGTTTGAATCGTTTGAACCCTTGAACTCCAACTTTTGAAATAATTTGTTCAACAGTTTAGAAAAAACACTGAATATGGATAGTAGAACATACATATCTTTTCGTAGACAATATCTTTCCATTCTGTTAAAATCGTGTGCCATTCACCATTTACAAAGGCCGGAACATTTGGCTCATATTAGTCGGCAATGCAATGAATGCGAGGTTGTTGACAATCTATCACTTTTCACGTTTGTTTACCTAAAATAGAAAACATTAACATCATTACTGAAGTACCTGCCTGGAAGTAGAGTTTGTAAAAACTTTAGAGTGTTTGGTTGGCTCTTACGAAAACTTGTTTATACCTATGTGGTCTACTAGATTTTTCTCATTATAATGCCAAAGCTTGTATGAAGCAGTGCTTTGGAGCTTTGAACAACTAAATTTAATAAGTTCTACCTTGGATAGATGTATCTGTCGCCACGGCCTTAGACAGTACATATTTCAATCCTTTCGGATATGTAAGTTCATGCTCAAATTGGATGTGATCGATGAGGACAAACCAAACAGACCACATCTAGCACGTAGTGAAGAAAATTTAGCGGCTGTAGCGGAGAGTGTACGCGATGTCCGCGATGAATCGATTCGGCGTGATGAATCAATAGCTTGGCTTGTCGTATGCAACAACTTGGGGTATTTTACATAAGCATCTTGATTGAAAAGCATACAAAATTTAATTCGTGTAAGAACTGAAGCCACCCGACCTTCTGAATCGTCACCATTTCAGTCGTTGGGCTCTTGAAAAGCTTCAAGAAAATCCACTATTCTTGAACAAAATTTTTTTCAGCGATGAGGCCCATTTCTGGCTTAATGGCTAAATCATTAAGCAAAATAGCTATATTTGGAGTGCGGAGCAACCCGAAGAGGTTCATAAGCTGACATTACATGCAGACAAAACAACGGTTTGGTGCGGTTTATGGATTGGTGGAACCATGGGCCCAACTGTGAGTAGCGCTCGTTATCGCGCGAAACCATTGCTTTATTGCGTTAATAATTTCAATAATTTCACGGTATCGTCTAGTAAATTGGCCGTCTAGATTATGTGACATCAAACCTTTAGATTTTTCCTTTGAGACTACGTAAAGTCCAAAGTCCATGAAAAAGCCGGCTACGATTGAGGAGGCCAACATTACTCGAGTCATTGGTCAAACACCACTCGTAATGCTTGAACGCGTCATCGAAAATAAGAACTTCAGAATGGACCATATTAGCTGCAGCTACGACCAAATAAATGTGAAGAATGGTTCTTTGGTACGTTAAAAAAGAACTTTGGTTGGTTGATTATGATTTCGAAATCTGGTACACATTTCGTGAATTGAAGACCGATTTTCAAAATAGGTTTTGATGATGCGAAGGAGTATCATTGTCCAAAGTTCTTTAAAGTGGGCATAACGTCTTCGTCTACAAATAAAAGGTTCTCCAACAAGAGGTTTTATTTTGATCTATCAAGAAAACATGTATTTCTTACGAAACTAGACAAGCTTTTTATTTTATTTTAAAGAAAAAGGTTTGCCATTAATAATACAAAAATAATATCAATCAAATGACCGGCACAATTTTTGTGCCAATTCCAGGCTCATTTGACAAAATTGTTCATCACAAATGTTTTTCTATTGCATCGATAGCAGCACGGATATTGGTTTTGACTTTCAAACCGGAGCGTTCATGATCTCAAAGTAATAAGTCGCACCGTGTTAAATCGCTGAAAAAAATACATCGCCTACATACCTTCAAGTTCCGGCTTTGACCTTTAACAAGCTATCCTTCTGCTACTTATTAGGTGGCGCTATAGTTGGGGGGTGAACCTTTGATTCAACTGACAAGCCCTTCCTGTTAGTCCAGTCTTTAACTAACTGCCTGGGTTGCGCAGTCCAAGTTATTGGAGGTCCCCTTCTAGTTCTACGCAGCACGTAAAATGAGGTCTTCCTTTACTGCGTTGTCCTTCCGGGTTAGATTTAAAGACTCTTCCGACCGGAGCATTGGTGTCCATTCGTTCTACATGTCCTAGTCATCTCAGGCGACTGATGAGCAGTTTTTTGACAATAATCTATCCGCATGTTTATAGATCTCTTCCTTAAGTCAACTAACTAACCGCTCAATAGATATGTATATCCTTTTACAACTAAACTCTGTTGTACGTTTCACATATCGATATGGCCTATTTTCTGTCTGAACACCCATAGTAGCGAACCTTTTTCTCTAATGAAATAAAATTTCGCTCGTTTCAACTAACCTTGATTGAAAATTATAAATAATTATTTAAGGGCTTCTTGTTACGATTATGGAGTCCGGTCTACAAAGTTTTTACTTGCTACAAGTTCCACATCTATATCTTTCCATCGAGCCATAGGATTTTTAGGAAGTTTTTCGGAATTTTACAGGAGCAGCGCGATTCCACTCCATTTACAACGTGATTTTGGTTCTATTCTTGGCATTCATATGAGCAGCCTTATATTTTGATTTTCAGACTTTTCTATAGAATTTGCGGTCTTGTTTTCCGTCACATAGCTACTGGTCTTTCTCAAAGGCGGTTATATGATGCACTATACTTATATTTTCACTGGAATATCGGGAAGGTTCTCAATTAGGCCATTTTTTGTTTTGTTTTTTAAGGATCACGTGAGTGCTTTTGTTGGGAAAAAGCTATGATTAATTTGCAATTCTTGCAACTTTTACTTTCTTAAATGTCACAAGGTATTTTTATCTTTGGATCCCTGTTTTGCAAAAATTCATACCTGCAACATAGATTCGGTTTCTTTGAGCTACTCCCGGAGTGCACAAGGTTTGAACATTCAACCTTAAGTTAATTGTCAGTTCATGCGAGGACATTTAAGAAGTTTTATTGCTGTATCCGAGACTGTTCCCGATTTCGAATAGGCAACACCCCTGAGGGATGGGTTTTGGTCGTTATCCCTTGATTATATCGTAGTTCTCAGAAAATTTCCGAGTGAAGAATTCCACGGAGTACTAAGTAGAAAAGTTGACCCAACTATCAATGTCTTCTTTATCACTTCTTATTAATCATTTACTACATATCTCTTCCACGCTTGTGAGGTTGGCAACATTTGTGGACCGTAGAACCATTTTACAGATCGCTCTATTTCAGATGATCTTATTAGTGAGGTCAAGAGTTTCTTTCTGTATTGAAGTGATCCAATAATTTTTCTCTCGGCCTCTTCTTTGCGCATATAACCTTCGTTGAACATGACAAAACCAGCTAGTTTGATCAGCCCTTTCACTTTCCGTCGCTATCATTTTGTCTTTATATTTCTCATCCAAAATTGCGATACTTATGTTATAGCTGAGCGAACGAGTATCGAGTATAACAAACTTTTAAGGTTTTCTTACAACAAATACTGCGGAGTTTTCGAGGCAAGGGCCTTTGTACATCGTATGCATATGTTGTCTACAGCGCCCTTGACTCACTGTCTCAGCATAAGTTACAAGTGGCATTCAACAATGCGGTGCGGTGCGCTATGTGTACGGCCTCCGTAGATATGACCATATTTCTCAACACTCAAAAAAGCTATTAGGCGGCACACTGCAGCAATACATTAATACAAGAAATATACAAACTCGTCTTTAATCGTTCTGTAAGAAATTTAAGTATTGTTCCTTTCCGCCACCAATATTTGAACTCAAGTCGTTTATTTTTCATTCATGCTGTCAAACTATGGAATTCACTACCACCGCGAATCAAATTCATTTCTAACCGTGCAATCTTTAAAAGTAAAGTCCTCTCGCATTTTTCTTCTTTAACCACCCATCCTTTCCCTTCTTAGTTCCCTATATCTTTACCTCTTAAGTTATTTAAGAAATCTCTTCTCGTATCGTAGTTTAAGGTTTTAAGTTATAAATGTTAAATCAGTTCTACTGTCTACTCAATTTGTATCTAAGTACTAAAAAAGATATCAATCGTATTGTACATCCCAAATATTTAATAATAAATGAAATGAAAATAAATAAACCAAAAAAAGCTCTCCGCTTCCACATTTAGCAGATTTGAGTCAATAACCTTAAAAGCGTGGCGGTTACTCTCTGTATCTCTACTACTCATAAGTATATAAAAATGTGGTAGACCTAGAAATAATAGTTATTATAAATTTCACATATTTAAATATTTATTCAAAAAGTACTCATACATGTCCTTCATAGCAAAAGCATATAGTTAACAATTGACTACGAACACGATGGTACTGCACTAAAAGTTTCATCTAACATATAATTTGTTGGGTTCTAAATCGATAGTTTTTTTTATCTCTTCAGCAATAGTTTGAGATATAAAAATGGTATACGAAAACTGGTTTTCTATTATTTTATTGTACCTTGATAAAATTTATCCGTTTTTTGTATAACGGGACATTCCCAAACTCTGCATTAGATTTTCATTCTTGAAATGCTGTTTTATGGGCAGTTTGGGGATGTACTTATCAATGAGCTGTTTCTGCAATCCTCCGAGTTGAAAATCTATAGTTTCCGTTTAATTGTTCGGCACACTTAATTATTAAAAACCTTAGTCCGCTTTCATACGTCGCAAGTTTCGAAAGATTCAAATGAGTGCAAAAGAGAGAAATAATGAAACAAAAAATACCCAATTAACCAAATTCCCACTGCATGTGGGTAGCAATTTCTTTGCAAGTTTTTGACATTTCTTTTTCTCCTTCTTCTTTCTTTTTCGCATTTGCTTCATTACTTCTTTCGCTGTGTTACGAGCACAACATTTCAGTATGGCGGATGAACTGAAATGGACCAAAGAATTAACAAGGGGGCTCATTTTCAATTATGAAAGACTGAGCGCCAAAGATGAAATGAAAGAGAACTGTCAAATAACATGCAAACTCAAAGAAGGGGAAAGTCTTCATGAAGAGTTGCGCGCATCACTGAATGACAATTCAAAAGAAAATAACCAGAACATGCGCATTACACACTTTCGACGTGTGAAAGCGGACTTACGCACTCCACTTTTCCGCAAAGGCGAATCCGTTCATCTCTTTCTGATCGCGTTCAAGCTTCATCTTTCAGTACGTGATCTCCTTTTTTTTTAGAACTTAACACTCAAGTGAGTATGAATACACTCATAATACCTCAGCGTGTGTTAAGTTTTTTGGAAAATGGGATAGAGAGAGAGAAAGAGAAACAAGGAGTGGGATGATTATGCGGATCTCCTAGGTTCCCTAAGGAGACTCGGTAAATATTGATGTTCGGGAAATCAACTACAACACTTTTAGTACAATGCTAATTATAGGAGACATATCCTTTTTTCCCTTTCGTGTTTGCTTTGAAGCGATATAAGTGTTGATTTTCTGGTATATATAAGAAAGCACTGCTTTTCCTAAAGCTCTTGCACTCTTCAAAATAGTACACTTTTGCGCTTTCTGTTTACATTTCGTTATTATTTTCGACACTTAAAAAAAATACAATCTTCTTACTTGGACCCAGCGTTGCCAACCAGAATCGCTCAAATTGTGTAAATAAAATTATGTCCACTTTAACTAAATTTAGCCTGTTTAAAAAAAAAAACCTGATTTATATAAATACAATATCATTAAGTTTTATAAGTATTATCACAAAAGATTATTATATATATATTAAATTGTACGAGTAGTATAATAAGAAAAAAAAAGAAAGTACATTAACTATCTATCGGTTAATAGTGTTTATTCTTCATCACTATCCTTAAAATTACACATTGAATTATTAAAATTATTGAAATGATTTTGACTAAAATCAATTCCATAACATTGGTTATTTTTAAGAATTTTTTTGCGATTAACATTCCACTTAATGTATTTCAATTTAATCTATTTCTCAATTTTGCTTTATTTATAATTTATAACTGAAAAAATTTGTTCAACCGAGCTAAAGAATGAGCAAACACAAAATGTGGGTTACAAGTTTTTCTAATAAAGGAAACATTTTACAACTATGACCATTTTTCATCAAGAGCATTTTTAGCCAAAAAAGTTAGATTGGGTCTTCTTTTAAATTATCATAATCTACATTTCTTAAAATTCTGTATTCTAAAGTCATTATCATTATCATCATCATTAAAGTCAGTCTCTAATATAATATGATATAATATGTGGAAAGTGTAAAATAAGTGATATGATGGATGGATAATTGGACATATTTAGACGACCGATTCTTACAATATCGTTTAAAAAAGTCGAACTATTGAAGTAAAATCTTAACTTAATGTGTCTTGCAGACTCTTTTAGAAACTGCCGGCAATTTTCATGATATACGGCTGTATCGCCAGGATCTAGAGTTGCCAGTTAGGACTGAAAGGAGGTCGTCAGTTTCTCTCCTAAGTAGATTTCCTTTAAGGGCAACAAATTGATTGAACTGTTGAATTCCAATTTATTTAAGTCTGCATCACGTACATAATTGAAATCCAAATAATTTTTGCAAAATATTTTTTTAAAAATCCTGTTACTCTTTTATGAATTAAATATTTTTTGAAGTTTTCACTTTGCATTTCAGTATTAATCGACGCAAAATATGTGAGTACATATGTATATATGAAATGAATAATTCTAAATAGAGGTTGTTAAAAGATTTACCTAAGGCTTCGCTAATATTTTTGCCACCTATAACAGATGTCTCATGTTTTTAAAGTAAGTACCTGCCATGTGGGCTTAAACTTACGGGATGCCCATACATCCATGGGAGCAAGGATACGCCTTGACATCGCTCACAATGATATTCATTTTTGATACCAATTCGGAACTGTGTTGCCGGCACAATTTCCACCCTTGGTATGAGTCGAGGCCGACCTAAAACCTCTTACTGTTCTTAGGGTCACAGCACCCAGCACTTATTGCAACTCCACATTGAGTCAACCAAAGGAAAACCAAGGAAAACCAAAAGGAAAACCAAGGAAAACCATAGGAAGACTCTTACCCGCGATTTTGGGTTTAAACCACAGCCACCATGACGCTCCCACAAGGGGGCCTACCTCTAACAAGTCAGGCCCGGACCGAGATCCGGGGGGCTCCTGACTCCCATGGTACCGTGATTTAAATCCTGGTAGGGACTACCGGTGGTCCAGCCGCCAACAAGACCTATGACCGGCAGCTTGTGACTGATCAAATCGTAGCAACCTTCGGTAGCGTCATCTGAAGATGTTTACGATAAGACCAGTACTTTGCTCTGCCCCCGTTCATTATTAGACAACGTCATTAAAGGGCGAAGCCTTGATAATTGGGCGGGGGCCCGCCACCTATAACAGTATAAAATTGGTCATTGACTTTAAAATACTCTTGAAGTGGTATATAATATTTTAAGACTATACTTACACATTGGTGCAATGATAGCCACCTGATATTTGCAGAGTGCAACATTTTTCTCGGTTTTTACTCCCACGGCTCCTGAAAAGACTTAAATTTGAATGTCGTTTTGGGACTAGAATTGAAGAAACTGTATGAGTCTCTGACGAATTCCTCTACTGGATCTGGAATGTACATATAAGCATAGTCGGTAGCTAAGTGAGACTAACGACAAATACATTTAGAAAATATTACATTACGACAGAACTGTTTTAACTGAATTTTGGGACATTGGCGCCACCGGATGCAAACCCAATTTAATGTTTTTTGTATTCAATATTGTCTTCTTCAAACAATTGTACAATGGATTTGCAAAGCCCCTCAGCAGTAGAATTTTGAACTTCAACCAAGGCAAAAAATGCATCTTAAAATTTTCCGCTAATTATAATTCTAGCAACCATATGTAGTTCTTTCACGCAATTAATATCGGTTGTTTCATCTATGATCAGCGAAAAACGATTCTCTTTAAAATTTTGAATTAAATCTCTTTGACATTCTTTGACATTCTTGGTAGATTTTGTTCTTCCGTATTTAAGTACTTTAGCCGCATTTGGGTCCTGAGCAGCATTTTTTACTGCATACAGATCATTGGTCCGATCTGTATGTAGTAAAAAATGCTGGTCGTTCGTTTAGACAGTTTTATTTTCATCGTGTGGTCTACTCGTATATGGATCATGAGTTATAATAAAACGTGGCTGATATTGAGCGGCGACTTGTGTTGATTTAAAAAAAATGCACAAAGGGTTATCACGACTTCCTTTACTTTTCTAGTGCTCTTGAAGGTATGCATCTGATATGCAAAGGCGATGTTTTCAGATTGGACTGATGTTTTAATCTGTCTGACATTAAAAGTTGCTGCTTCGATGTCGTATAATTGTAATCATGTAATTGTAAATCTTGCAGTGGTAATTGGTAGACCCTGCCTATACAATATAGGACCCGTACTTATCTTGTAGAAATTTATCTTAAGAAAAATTTGACCATAACCTCGTAACCATCCTAGTTGTTATCTGTTCCATGACCTAAAAGATTTCCCAGTTCGTCACTTGTATTATTTTAAAGTGTTGAAAACATTCTTCATGAAGTCTGGTAATCGTAACTTTCGTTTAATTTCAAACTATAATTTGCGTGGAAACTCCTCCTTTCTTTTTCGCGTCACTTTCGCGAGTGCTTTTGAGTGCAGTGAAAAAAAAAAAAAAGAAATAGGAAAATGAAAAAAAAAGTAAAAAGATTGAAATCATTTTCCAAATAAATTCCTTACAATTTGTGGTGTTATTTTGTACGATAAATGTTCTTCGCGTACGCAATTTTAGGTTGTGCAGTGCGATGATGTGCGACGAAATTTTTGCGAACGGTTTGTGTTTTAATAATTTTTTTTTTTTTATAATTTACGCGAGCCTAAGGGGTTAGATACCCTTTTATTGTTGCCAGGGCTCGGGCGGAAAGATAGAAGGAGGAGAAAGGAAAATTGTTTTTGTAGTGGTTTGAAACTCAGGTGTGTTTGGTTTCTATGTTTGCTCTCCATGGGTGGGAGTCCGAATAGGACGCAGAGATTTTCTTCACTCAGAGTGATTCGAGATATGTATATCACAGTATTTTTCTTTCCTGTGCATGAAACTCTACAACAGCCAAATCTACGTGTCAGTGTTATGCCTTCACACGCAGAATTTTTCTGTCTGAGTTCCAATTACACAATGAAAAACTGACTTGCCATGGGCAGGATTCGAACCTGGACCCTCTGAGTGAGAAGTGTTTGCTACTACCACTACACCACGGCCAAATTAGCTGTCTTAGTGTATGTGGCATTTACATGCCTAAGAAAATGCCAAAAAATCCGCCTTTCTATTGAATTGTTGTTGGAATTCGCACAACGTAAACATTCATCTGCTGTACGTTTTTTTTTATTATTATTATTTCATTCTTTTTAAGATAAATGTAATTTATAAATTAATTTAAGATATTTGTATCACCATTTATTGTTATATTTAGGTCTTGTTAAATTTTAAAATGTGTTTTTTTTTTACATTGATACCTGTAAAGTGTTGTGTTGTGTTTTGAGTGGACAACGTTGGTACTTTTGATTCTCCAATTCCCGTCGGCATTTTGGAACTCCGCAACGTTGTCTGGAATGAATGATTTTTTATATTTGATATTGAGTGGACTCTATGTATGTGTATTGTGTTGTGTAGGGTCATCTAGGATAAGTTTGTAATTATTTGTATTTATTTAATTTAATAAATTGCTTTTAAAAGAAAAGAAATGCCTTTGATTTCTATTGTGAATTTATTTAAAGTGTGTGCCTTATAAATGTTATGCTGTGTCGTTTAAATGTTGTGTTGCGTTGTGATATTTGATGGCAAGTAGCAGCTTATTCAAAGTGACCGATTAAGTTCTCCGGTTTCGTTTCGTACCGTAACCACTTGATCAAGTCCGTCATTTCCGGGATGTGCGCCGATGATTCGTCTGAGTCGCCGTTGCAATGGCGTCTTTAGTTTTTCGCCCTTGAAAAGAACTAGGTCTCCGCGTTTTGATTCCGTCTTCCGTCTTGTCCACTTCGGGGGCTATTTCATCCTGGACAGATATACTTCGCTCAACTTGTGCACGAAGTAGTTGGTCACCGATTAAACTCGCTTCCATCCCTCAAGGTAACTTACCTTCTCCACGGCAGTGTCTCCTTGAGGAATTACGAGTATTTTTTCGCCGATTACATCTAACTTTAATGGACCTCTGTCTCTTTTCCCAGCTTGTGCTCGGCAGTTTCGTACAAACCGTTTGTATTACGCAGGACTGCGACGAAGCTTCGTAGTTCTGGTTGACTTATTGAATACCGCATGGTGAGGAGTAAAGAAATCGTATGGTGTATCCAGTATGGTATTCTTTTTGTCGACCTCTGTCATCTGAGGAAACTTCTTGCATTCCTTTAAACACTTGGAATGCTCCTTGTGCTGTGTGGGGTTTTTCTGGAATCTTCCCTCCAGTTGATGCAACCTACGTAAGGCACCTAACTTCGAGGTACCAAACCCAGGCTTACATCCGTTTTTATATGGTAACGATACCTCATATCGACCATCAGTCAATCTTCTTATTGGGTTGATATTATTCTTTTCAGAAGATTTCTCTTTCGCAGTCTCCTTAGTATTGAAAGGCAACTCTTCCAGTTCCCAGTACCTTCGCAGCTGAGTGACGTTATCGAGAAGCTATGGACAGGCTCTTTATTTTACGAAATTGCCTTCCCAAGGAGAAGCCAACCTATCTCTTGTTCCTGTGCGATTGGCGATCTTTTATCATCACAGAGTATAATGGATCCTAAAATAAATTCTGAGTAAACGTCAGCTCCCAGGAGAATATCAACAGTCGCAGGCATATCAAATTGTGGATCAGCTAACTTCAACCCCTGGATATGTTCCCAATTTTGCAGAGCTAAAGGTTTGGACAGCAGAAGACCAGCCAGGGACTTGAACGCATAGGTTGGGGTATTTGTCTCGAAAGTTGTTACCAGAGACCCAAAAGTAAGACTTACATACCGCTGACATGAACCATTTTTCCCAATCCAGATACCTTAATGAGTGTTCGCCGTTGATGAAGCCCTAGCAATTGAACAGATGACTCAGAAATAAAAGTTGCTTCAGATCCAGGATCGACTAATGCTCTCAGATTAAAATAATTACCACTTGACGACCTGACTCGAACAACTGCTGTTGCCAGAAGAATATTTGGCTGATGTACTTCAGGAGAGAC
The DNA here is from genome assembly GCA_949129095.1 of Volucella bombylans. Taxonomy (NCBI): domain Eukaryota; kingdom Metazoa; phylum Arthropoda; class Insecta; order Diptera; family Syrphidae; genus Volucella; species Volucella bombylans. Next base: position 15,422,113 of record OX422145.1, on the reverse strand, counting down.
TACTTTAGGTGGGTTTTATTTTGATGTTATGTGGAAAGTTTGTGTACCTGTAGTTGTATTCTTATAATCCCTTGTAGGTTTAGAGCTGAGCATGCACCAGAGAATGGTGTGCCTGCTTGCAGTAATAGCAGCGCACACTGCTTTGACACTGGTTAGTATTGTGAATGTACGCCAAACAGTTCCGACAAACGCTTATTCTGTCCACTGCCTTCGATCGTTTACAGATCTCCATTGCAATAAACTTTTGACAAGTCCGAATGGAGTGCTGACTTCTACCACATACCTGACATGCAAACGGTTTCTTCCTGACGTCCAAAACAGTTTTCTTCTCGACAGCAACAGCTTTGTGTGAAGAAGAACCGCTGACCTTAGTGCCACTCATTCCAGCTACTTCTTCCAAGGTTCGGAAACCCGTTTCCAGGAACTCTGTAAATTGTGTTAGTGTTGGCAACTCCTTCGAACTACCTAACTTCTCCTCCCATAAACGCTGACTAAAAGCAGGTAATTTTTGTACTAATATACATATATGTATATTAATATGTCATCCCACGAACTAACCGGCAATTCTAAATTTTCCAGAGCATGGAAACATTCCTGGGACATGTCCAGTAGAGACTTGATGTTGCTTGCAGTCTCCTTTGTCAACTGCTGCTGTTCAAAAAAAGTTGGAAATGGGCGTTTACCAACACTCGCTTGTGGTCGTATCTGGCGACAAGCAGTTCCCATGCTTTGTCATAATTGCCAGAATACAACCCTAAATGCCGCAACAAACGAGCAGCTTCACCTGTAAGAGATGATTTTAAATAGTTAAGCTTTCGAATTTTACTCAGATTTTTATTCTTGTGGACTAAAGACAAAAATACATAATGGAAAGCCCGCCATTTTGTATACGAGCCCTCAAAATGCGGGATTTGAATTTGGGGTAACGCAAACTCATTGCAAGAAGCAACTGTTTTTTTTTTTTTTTTTTTTTTTGATAATTTACGCGCGCCTAAGGGGTTAGATACCATGGCGCGGGCGGAAAGGTAGAAGGAGGAAAAAGGAAAATTGTTTTATAGTGGTTTGAAACTCAGGTGTGTTTGGTTTCGATATTCGCTCTCCAGGGGTGAGAGTCCGAATAGGACGGAGCGTTTTTTTTTCACTCAGAGTGATTCGAAGGTTATAATTCACACTTGTTTTTTGTGATTGAAACTCTACAACAGCCAAATCTACGTATCAGTGTTATCCCTTCACACGCAGAATTTTTCTGTCTGAGTTCCAATTACACAAATGAAAAACTTTAAAGGCTTGTCATGGGTAGGATACGAACCTTGACCCTCCGAGTGAGAAGCTACTACACCACGGCCACCCCTTGTATGAAAGGTAATTCATTCATTCGAAACAATCATTAAGCTCACCTCTTGACACTCGGCAACGAATACCAAGAAAATAGCGATGGACGATCGTAACATGTGGGGACAAATAAACGAAAAATTTAGTATTCAAAACGACTTGGTATTCTCTCTCATCACCTCACAAATGAAGGGGCGTAATAACACACTCATATCTAAAATCGATTCGCAATTGGAGGAGTTTAGTAAACCAATTACTAACATTAACGCTAGAGTAACTAAACACAATAACTCTGAATGTCAACTTAAACTTAAAACAATCCAAGAGGATCTGACTGTAATAAAATATTCAATAACGGAGGTTAACAAAACCTAAACTAATATCCAAAATTATGCCAACGAGTTCAGTGATCTCCGGTCACAAATAGCCGAACCAATACGTGCGCTGGAAGAATTTGGGAATAAAAACATAGAGCGTGATAAGGTTTTGTTAGGTGTTCTCCACATACTAAATGCAAACATGTTACTTTAATCACATTTGTCATCAATATCAAACCACCGCAAATTAAAGATATTTGTTCGCATTCATCCGCGAAGGAATCAAACCACCACTGCTATTATAATTAAATTTCAATCTGGGCACGAAAGAAACTTGTAGAGTATACACCATTACAATGTATATGAATTAGTATTATCATACCCTACTGCATAAACCACTTATAACCCGCTCTCTGTACTTATGCTAACCGGTTAATAAAAACAGTCTATAACGAGAACTCTAATGACGTGTTTCCTTGCTTCGTGTCCACTTATAACATTTTAAACCCATACCAATAATTATCAAATAATAAGTAAGGTAATAATTTATATTACAGTTGTTGGAATCGGAATCATTACCGGAAATGGCCGACGTCAGCAGCAGTAGTTTTATGGTTCGGGCCCCAGAGCCTTTTACATTCAGCAATCCTTCAGAATGGCCCAAGTGGATTTCGATAGATTTCACATAGATTCCATTAAACAAAAGTACGCAAGAGGAACAAGTGAATAACCTTATATACCTAATGACAGATGAAGCGGACAATATTTTTCTATCTTTTTTCTAACTGAAACAGAATGGAAGCAATGCGATAAGGTAGTGCAAGCTTTTACAAACCATTTCCTCGTTAAAACCAATGTGACTTATGAACGCGCAAAATTCAATTCATGTCATCAATTAGAGGGAGAATTAATAGAAGGCTTTATAACCGATCTCTACTTACTTTCGGAAAATTGTAATTACGGAACGTTAAGAGAGGAAATGATTCGAGATAAAATAGTCGTCGGTGTTAGAGATCGTAAACTGTTCAAAAAATTTCAATTGAAGAGCGGACTGGAATTAGACAAAGCAATTACAGAAGTAAGACAGCACCACGATGTTAGAAAACAACAGCCAGACTTATCGTTCACACCAATACATAAAATATCAACCAGCACTTCGAAGAAGATGATTGTGGGAGACAGAAATCAAAGAAACAAGTGCATATGGTACACAAGCCATTCAAATACCCAGCAAAAGGAAAGAGATTTAACAAGTGCGGTAAATTAAATCATTTAGCAAGTGTCTGTCTGTCGTCTATGGAAAAGAAAAGAAACGTAAACCAACTAGCCGATGTAAGTGATAGTGATGCAACATAAACAATATCGGAACACAATTTTTTGGGAATGTTCCATCGCATTGGACAGTTAAATTGTGTGTTAATAACAAAAATGTTAAGTTCACGATTGATACGGTTTCCCAGTGGATGTAACTTCAAGTGATATTTATAGCAAACAGTTTAATAATACTAAGTTAAAGACATCGGATAGAGTCATATGTGGTCCAGACGGTTCTAAATTAAATGTAATGGGCATGTTTTCTGCCGGTCTAAAGCAAGACCATCCAAATGAGGCCGCTGATGATGACGACTTTTTTGTGATCGAGGATCCACAGGAGAAGGTTGAGGCCATAGGGGCCACTTTCCAGGAAGTATATAAGGCCATTGATAACATTGGCCCTAATTACGACCTGGACAATCGCGTCTTGGTGCACGACTTCTGCATTCGAAATGAAATAGGGAACTGGCGATCCGAGGGCTCTGGTTTCACCCGGTTTAGAGACGAAAATATGGCAAATAACGTCATTGCCAGAGAGGGTGGCCTACCCCCGTTCATTTCGAAGGCAGGACTCCATGAGATCTTCGACACAATCAGGGCTAAGAAATCGGTGGGGACCGATGGTATTCCGAACATCGTGCTTCGACATCTTCCTCTAGAAGCGGTGGACATTTACACCACCCTGTTTAATAATGCAATGAATAATGCACATTATCCAGCGCATTGGAAAACGGCGGTGGTTCAACCTATCCCCAAAAAGGGAAAGGATATATCCAATCCGGCGAATCTCCGGTCGATAAGTCTCCTTCCGAATATCAGTAAGGTTTTTGAAAAGGTAATCAATAGAGCTCTGTCTAGGTGGGTTGAGGACAAACATATAGTTCCGGATAATCAATTCGGTTTTAAGGCGGGACATGATATCTCACATGCCGCGTCTAAACTGGTGTCCGATATCCAATGGAATAAAGGCAAAAAACAATGCACTGGTGCCTGCCTTGTTGACTTGGAGAAGGCCTTCGACACCGTATGGTTAGAGGGTCTTTTCTATAAACTAACTAGGCTGGGGATCAGTAAACCACTCTTGTACATTCTTTATAATATGCTAACTAACAGACAGTTCATCGTGAAGAATGGTGATGTGACTTCTGTTGGAATATTTCAAATTAAAAATGGTCTTCAGCAAGGCGCGGTCAATTCGCCGATCCTATTCAACATTTTTACAAGCGACTTGATAGGTTCACTTCCCCATACTATTGCGTACGCAGACGATTTGGTAGCGTACAGAACAGGTCCAAAAATCGAGGTCATTAATACTCTCTTGCAGCGTGACTTCGATAAGATAAGACGATTTTGCGATGACTGGAAGTTGAAAATCAACTTTCAGAAGTCGGAAACCATTCTCTTTAGGACGCCGTTGTCTAGAGCCTCAAGGGATACCAGAAAAAATTGGAGAAAGTTCTCGATTATTGGACAACACGGACAGCCTCTTGCCTGTCGAAATGTAGTCATACCTTGGAATCTGGCTAGATCAGTTTCTATATTTTGGCAAAAATGTAGATGCTGCTCTGGCCAGAGCTAAAGGTGCTTTTGCCCTTACAAAGAGACTGTTTTATAGCAGCCAACTCGATGCGGGGGTAAAGGTAATCTGCTACATGGCCCTTATCAGGCCCATGCTGGTATTTGGTTGTCCCGTGTGGTTCAATGTACGAGCAAGCTTAATGGAAAAGATTCGGGTGTTTGAGAGGGCTTGCCTTAGGGCCTGTCTTCGCTTGTATAGAACACCAGAGTCGGAGTACAAAAAATTTTATCCTAATGAGGTCCTTTACAACAGGGCGAACCTAATACGAGTAGACAACTTCGTAATTAAGCTGACTCGAAGGCACATTGCAAGAGCAATGACGTCGACGAATAACCTGATATCTGGGGCTTACTACCCCAATTACCTTTACCACGAGAGTGTGCGCTTTGACGGCTTCGTTCCACCGGAAGCATTCCTCTACCTAGATCAGAAAGGGTTGATCCAGGATAGATCAGCGGTGCCGTTAATCTTCCATGTCGCTCGGACAGCTGGGGACAGGCGACTCAACTACGACAGAGACGTCGCACACGGCAGTGTGGATCGCCTCAGGTTCAGTAGGGCGGTGGGGAATCGCTATAAGAGGGATGTCGTTCGGCAGCACCAGCATTTCTGGTGGTTGAATGATGGAGAAGATGTTTCGTCGTCGTTTCCGTCAATTACGGACCAGCCTCACTAATGAGGCAGAGCTGACCAATCTGTTTTCTCTGTAAACAGCGATGGCCGACTTACATAGGTTTAGGTTAGCATTTAAGAAACATATACATATATCAGTGTATACAAAGGTGTATACTGATATATGTATATGATTTTGTATAACGTCTATGTGTGTTTATGTGTGTATTGTACATTTAGTTTAGGTAGGCTAAGGTTTATTTTAAGTTAGATACTAAGTTTTTATTAAAAATAAAAAATTATGTCCATATGCTAAGTTTTGTTAACAAATTTTTTTCTTAGCTTTAAGTATACAAAATAAATAGTTCTAAGAAAATGTAAATGAAGTCGAAAGACATAGTTATAAGAATTTAGAGTAGCTTAGAGTGCCTGTGTGGGGCCAGTAAGTTAGTGTAAGATTATTAAGTAATTGTAAGCTAGCATTTAAGCATTTTTTGTTAGAATGTAAGAGTTAGTGATTAAGTAAATAAAATGCATATAAAACTCTAAAGCAAGACCTACACAAAATTGATAGTACGTCATAAGAAAATTAAAAATGTCTTTACTTAGCTTTACGTCTAGTGAAAAGTTAGGTCTTATTATTAAGAGTCAATTGGGTGACGTTAGTACAGAAAATAAAAGTCTTTCAACTGTAAATATGGGGAGTGAGTATCCACAACTGTTCAAAGGACCATTGATATTGACCATATTGGTCAGACCAATATAAACTTCAACCAGAGATCCGTTAATTCTACAACGATCGATACAATTTGGCTACAAGTGATAATCTACTTATGTTTTGCGACCGCATTGTAATTCCTGAAAAGTTACGATCAGAGATATTACAAAAAGTTCATGCTGGTCATTTGGGTATTGTCAAGTGCAAAGCTAGGGGTAGGCAATCCGTCTGGTGGTCAGGGTACTCCACAGACATTAAAAATTACATTAAAAAATGTTCCATTTGCATTCAACAGGTTATCCCACAACACGAAAAGCTCATCGGAAGTGAAGTGCCAGAACGGCCATGGCAAACTGTGGGGCTGGACCTTTTCTTCCATAATTCTAAGTGCTACTTGCTGATTAGTGATTATTTTTCAAGATATCCAGAAATAGCATTATTACAAAACCAATCAACAAACTGTATCATTAATAACATGAAATCCATTTCTTGCAGACGCGGTGTTCCAGATGTCTTACGGTCGGACAACGGCCCACAATTTCAAAAGCTTAACTTTTCAGTGTTTGCCAAGATACCCGCAGTCTAATGGATTTATTGAATCGTGTGTGAAAGTGATAAAATTGCTCTTAAAGAAGAACACAGACCCGTATATTGCGTTAATGGAATATCGCGCAAAACCTCTCGGGAATGGATTATCACCTACAGAAATCCTAATGGGGAAAAAAATAAGGTCCACTGTCCCCATCAGTGACAGCAAACTTCGGGTAAATTACGATTTGGAAGGTGTTAGGCAAAAAGAACATATTCTTAGAAAAAAGCAGGCTAATAACTACAATAAACAGTATACCGCCGTCTCAAGAACAGCGTTTGACACTGAAGATATAGTTTGGATCCGAGGTATTGGTGAATGGGGAAGAGTCGGTCAATTTGCGGGTAATCCCAGATCTTACATCATCAATACCGACCGCGGCACATTCCGACGAAACTCACATCATCTAGTACATGGATTCAAAGTAGTAGTTTCCCAGGGGTCAACATAAACGAAAACCTTTTACAACGTCCAAGATACTGTATAAGTTGTGTTACGTGGACCAAGTTTTTATAGGAATGACTAATATCTTAGTGGGAAGCATCATTGTTGTACTTTTGAAAAACTCAACAAGTGGATAAGCGTGCACAAGTTCGAACAAGATCAAAAACTCTGCAAGTCAATATGCGTGGACAAGTTCGTGCAAGATAATGCGTTCGAGCGTACAAGTCTTTCAGACACGTTTTGACTTGCTATGTATTTGACGCATACATATACGCGATTTAACACGCACAATGATATACCCTCATCTACTAATTTATTTTAAGAGATTTCAAAGTGATTACATAGCTAAATAAAGTGATTGAAAAAAAAATAAAAAATACCTAGTTACCTACCAGCACTAATAGCGTAACCATACATTTTTGCATTTTATGAAAAAGTAACAGGGCAAGCATCAAAAAAACGTTTTAATATTTTTCTAAGTATTTTTTGAACTTACTTTAGAAAAGTTGTTACCTAAAATTATAAATGTTCAGTTTTATGATGGCAGACACGAAAAAAAAATGCAGACAATACAGTTTGGACTACTTGAAGTTTGGATTTATTTCATCTCTATCAAATCAACACTTGCCGATGTGTCTCATATGTGAAAATGTATTCAGTAACGATACCATGAAGAATCCAAAAATGGATGGCCACTTATCAGGAGTACATGCTGACAAAAAAGGTAAGCCCTTGTCCTTCTTTCAAGCACTTAAGAAAAACTAGACAAAAGGCCATCCATAAGATCGATGTTTGCGTCATCATCTATGCAAGAGTCGATGGTTTACCAGCGTCCTACACAATTGGAGAGCAGGTCCCCAACACAGGATATGTTCGAAATATTACAGGTGGAAATATGTGCCAAGAACTGTTTTTTTTCTACTTATTTAGGGACTGATACCAGAGGAGAATCGATTTTTAAGCCGAGCAACTTTTTTTTATCGACAAAGCTATTCCATGGAAGAACATTGTTTCTTAGTTTGCCATCTATGGTTGGTCGTCTTCGTGGTTTTATAGCCCACTTAAAACGACCACTGACTGAGGTACTGGTCATTCACTGCGTGAGTCATTCACAGTCTTTACAATATGTTATAAATACTGTCAACAATATTTTCAAAGAAATTCTTTGAACTTGAACTTGAACAATCGGCCTTTGTGGGTAAACTCATCCTTTATAAACAAAATTTAAGCAGAAAAGAATATTCACAGTTTCCGCATTTGTCAAAATTACCAGAAATGCTTCAAGATGACGTTATTTTATCATATGTCGTCCACTTGGACGCATTCCAGGTTTGAGGATCTATGTAGTTAACAATTTCCTCAATGGATGATAAATACGTACAATCTTAGAGCCACGGAAGAAGCCAATGCGATAATCCAAGAAGAGTTGATTACCATCAGCTCAACGAGGAGCTTGAGCAGAGTTTCAACCAAGGCTATCAGAAGTTCTGGTTGCAACGCAACACAGAAACACGGTATCGTGGATTGTGGAACATTGCTGAAAAATACCTTATCACTTTTCCAACATCATCCCTAGTCGAAAAAGGCTTCAGTGTGGTCACAAAAATTTCGACAAAACAAAGAAACCATTTGAAAATCAACGAACGCGAAGATTTAGGGCTGCAACTCACCAATATTGAACCGGATTTAGCTAGATTGATAGAAAGTCACCAGGTTCATCCATCACACTGATTTTTTTATATTTTTTTTTACTTTACTCTTTTAATGTTTTTTTCAAAAAATAATTACCTACTTAAGTATTTTTACTTAATTTGTATTAATCATTAATAATTACACTTGATCCTTACTGAATTTATTTATTTTGTTAAATTTTGATGAGAAAACTATGTCAAGTTTACTCACTTAACCAACCGCAAAGTTTTTAAATTGGTAAGTAGTTTGTATCAATAAAAAAGAACTAGAGATAGGATTTTTAAAGCAAAATGGCTATGGGGGTCTGAGGTTTCAGTTCATTTTGGAAAAGGGGTCCCTTGCCCAAAATAGTTTGGGAATTTCTGATCTTGTATATGCCAGATGTAAGGAGGTGAAATTGTCTAACGACTATCGTGACCAATCGCCACAATGAACGACATTTAAATTGCCATCTGAAGAGGATAATACAAAACAACAAGTCCAGGAAGAGTTTGCCAGCATACACCAAAAAGTTCCTGAAGGTTATGTCACAAACCAGATCTGCAAGACTCGTGAAGAAGCCGTACAGATTTACATCATCTTAAATTAGATAAGCACACACATATACGAGTATATATGCAAAAGTATATCTACACTACCGAACTCATACAATTTTAAGTATTTTCATTAATCCCATCTTTTTCACATTTCAAAACATATATTTTATATATTTTAAATTTAAACACTTTATAATGAAGTAGTATAATTTGAATGGATTTTTTTTTATTTTGAATATGGATTTTTATTAGTTATTATTGTTTTTTAATGTAAAAGAAAAAAAATTACATTATGGTTTAACATAAAGGGGAAGATGTAGAGTATACACCATGACACTGCATATGAATTAGTATTATCATACACTACTGCATAAAACACTTGTAACCCACTCCCTGTACTTATGCTAACCGGTTAAAAAAACAGTTTATAACTAGAACTCAACCGACGTGTTTGCTTGCTTCGTGTCCACGAATACTACAAAACTATGTTCTTACCTCTGTTGCTGAACGTCGGAAAGTAAACAAAAAATCATTAGACCTAAGCGGCGTCGAGATAAATTCTAATTCTAATTATTGCGCGAGTGTCTTACTAAGGCGAAAAGCAATATATTCTACACCGCACTACAACTAAACAAACAAAAGGTATTATTATTATTATTATTTCGAGGGATCTTTACAAATGAATTTGTAAAGTCCGGAATTTTCACGCCGGGGTACTATGCCCATGTGGCGCTAGTCAACAGCACGCGGTGTACCGAGTTTCCATGTGGTCCCCCATCTAGGTACTTAGCGCGCCCACACTGGTAATTTACACTGTTTTCTGAAATCGCGGCCGAGTGGTTATTAGAACACAATGAGATAGACAAGCTGTCAACATTGAAAACATTGCCACCCGCAACTACATTGCCACCCAAGGATGAAGAGTGCACCATTTCAGCTGATCTCAAACTGTTTATTACCGACTTATTTACTATCGTTTCCTTTTCTTTTTTAATCGGTTTTTGTTAAATTTTTTTTTAATACTTCTTAATTCGTTCATAATTTATTCTTCATCATCTTCATTTATCGTTGTTTTATTCGTTGTTTTTTGGGTCTGTTTTCGTCCTAGTACAGGTCGTTTTCATTATTTCTACTAATTTATGATCTCTATGCAATCAAATTCTATGATAGTTGTGCGAGTTCCACGAGACGGGGTATTACGAAGAATTTACGTTGCATGTTGAATGTCCTTACCGCACTTCTTCTTTTCCTTTTACTAGCCCTTTTCTCGCTACACGAACTTTTGCATAACGAGTTTCCCATTTTTACTGCATCGCTACTGCTCCGCTTATGGGGTTGGCTAATGTCGCAGATCACAGAACGCGTCTGCATACTGCTCGGTCCTGTATCGCTTCGGCGGTTAGCCCCAGGCGTTGTTGTGCATTTGCATCTGAGCAATCCAGGAATTCTTTTTCCTACCTACTTTTCTTTTAGTAGGAGCGACCGTAGTTGATATTGCCTTCTTAACGGGATTTTCCGGATATCTTCTTTGAACGTGGCAATACCAGCTAATTCTATCCGACTCAAGTTGTTCGATTACCGAATTCTTTATGTGTAGACTTCCTCTAATGCAGTCGCGTTTCGTAACTCCAGTCGACATCCTTAACATTTTCATCTCTGCTGCCGTTATTTTATTTTAAACGCTTCGTATATTGTCCAGCACTGCGAACCATACATAAGAGCTGGCCGAACCACCGTGGTGTAAAGTTTTCCCTTCAATTTAAGTGGAAATTTTCGGTCACAGAAGATTCCCGAATTTTCTCGCCATTTCATCCACCCCACGCTTACTCTGTGCCTTACGTCGTCGTAACATTTCGCTTCTACGTTAACGATTGATCCTAAGTACTTGAACCTAGTGGTTTTCGGAAGAACTATTCCGTCCAACATTATATCTGGAATAGGTCGCAGTGGATCCGAAAATGGGCAGGTCAAATGTTCCGTCTTTGAGCGACTTATTTTAAACCCGTTTTTCTCTAGCGCGCCTTTCCATTTACTTAGGACGTTTTGTAAATCTACGACATTATCGCTTAGAATAACTCCGTCGTCCGCGAAGGGAATCGATGTTACATTTGCTTCGTGCAAGCAATCTTTCAAAAGATAGTCTAGAACCACGTTAAAGAGGAAAGGGCTTAGAACGCTTCCTTGATGCACTCCGACATTTACCAGAAATTCTCTCGTAAGTCCGGCGGTACATTTAACAGCAGTTTTGACGTTTCCATACATGTCTTGTATCATTCGTATATACGTTTCCGGTACCTTTTGATACCTCAACGCGGTCCATATGAGATCTCTAGGCACACGATCGAATGCTTTTTCTAGATCAATAAATACCATGTGCAGATCTTTTTTTTGACGAATCCCGATGTTTTTCCATTAATATTCGCAAGCTTTGGATTGCGTCCACCGTCGATCTTCCTTCCACGAATCCACACTGGCTATCGTCGAGCTTTATGATTTTGCGAAGACGTTCGCTTAAAACTCTTTCAGCGATTTTCATCGTGTGTGACATCAGCTTGATTGAGCGGTAGTTGTTGCATTCTCGCGTGCCGCCTTTGCCTTTGTATAACGGAAACAAAAAGCTACTTCTCCATTGATTCGGCATAGTTTGTCCGCATTTTATTTTATTCAAGAGTTTCGACAGCCATTCACTGCCGATACATTCCATCTTCGACCAAAACTCTGATGGGATGTTGTCTGGTCCAACCGCTTTCCCGCGTTTCATTTTTCCGATAGCTATACGTATTTCTTCTGTTGAAAAGTCAGCAACTTCTTCTTCGAATGGATCAGCTGCAGGGACGCGATCACGTGGAAACTGTTGTTAAGTAGGTCCTTACAATATTCAAGCCACCTATCACTGATGTCCTTTTCGTATGTTAGTAAGTGACCGTAGGAGTCTTTAATGTATTTTGGCGACGTTATTTGCATCGCATTTTTTCGCCTTTGCGCAGCGAGTTTAAAAATACTTGGCACTTTACTATTGTACGACGTTTGAACTTCTTGAATATCTTGTCTTCTATCTGCCGATCGTGAGGATATTTGTTCCAAGTCCTGGTAAAGGTTTTCCGCTGCTGCTGTTCGGGTTTGGGCCAGGACTCTCTTTGTAACGGTCTTAAGTCACTCATATTCAAGTGCAAGTCGAGACTTTTCGATATCGTTACTCCGATCACATTTTGTCCACGCTTGAAATGCTTGCTTTTTGTCTTTCACAACTCGTTTGGTTTCGTCATACCACCACCATGTTTCTTTCTCGATGTGATGATGTCCTGATATCGTTCCTAGAAGGGACTTTGCGTGTGTCATGCATGCCTCGTGCATGCTGTTCTACATTTCTTGAGAGCTAAGTGAGTCAGCGATAACGTTTATATTAAGAAGTACTTCTTTAGCGCGTGCAATAAAACTTGTGCCTCGTTCTTTCGATAAGTTATACCACCGGATTTTAGGCTTTCTAACAGGCTCTCGTGTTTTTGGTGGTTCCGCTGTGAAGAATTCTGTAATGAGCAGCCGGTGTTGGGTAACTAGCGATTCTCCAAGGATTGCCATGCAGTCCTCGACACTGTTTCTCATCGATCTTTTGCAAAGGTGATAGTTTATTTGTGTTTCGTGGCCTCCGCTGCTATAGGTGATAAGATGTCGTTGATGTTTTATAAACGTCGTATTTAAAACAGTGAGACCGTGGACTTTACATGCTGCAAGAATGTCTTCACCAGCAGAATTTCTGGTTCCAAAGCCTTTACCGCCGTGGCAGTCCTCATAAACTACGTTTGATTCTCCAACGTGGCCGTTTAAATCTCCGCCTACGAAAAGCATCTCCTCGATGGGTATATTTCTGAGTAAATTACCGAAATCTGACCAAAATTTATCCTTTTCCGATTGATCGCAACGGTTTTGTGGGGCGTACTCGCTAACAATGTTCCACATTTCATTGTTTATAATGAGTTTTACACTCATCAAGCGGTCGCTTATTTTTGAAATACCAACGATATTATTAAGAAGACTTGTCGCGACAATAACACCGACACCGTTTCGTCTATTGACCGTTCCATGGTAGAACATCTTAAATGACTTAGTTTTTAAATCAAGAAAACGCGCTTTATTTCCGGTATTACACCACTTCGTTTCCTGAACGCACATGACATGTAGAGTTCTGCGACGCATTATTGCTTCCATCTCCAAGCTTTTTGAGGTCATCGATCCGACGTTCCAACTTGCAAGCCGAAGTTTGGTAAAATTTAGGAATCCGTCGGGCTCTGACACAAGCATTTCTGCTTGCACTGGGATCACCCGAATGCGTGGCAAGCGTGGTTGGTTGGTTTACGTGTATGTCACATAAATGCTCAAAGTTTGTTCCCAAAAATCGATGAATTTCATGATCCGTTTGAAGGTTCTATGGCTGATGTTATTTGTGTCTCTGAAACGTGGTTTATCGATAAGGTTGGAGATGTCATATATGATATAAAAGGGTTCAGACTGTTTCATGGTGACAGAATAGGGAGAGAGGGAGGTAGTGCTGCAATAAGGGCTAAGACACGATCTAGTATGCAAATCTGCCACTGGACGTGAAATCGATTATGTTTTTGCCGAATTAAAAATTGATACCGGGGCTCTACTTATTGTTTCCGTTTGTAGGCCTAACAAATACATTGATTTTGCCTTTTGGAGTCTATAACCCCATGCTATCACAACATATTTTTTGGTGGTGATCTAAATAGTAACCTTTTAGTTGAGAGAAATATCTTAGATGGCATGAGGACCTTTAACCTATTCCCCATCAATTCAATGGTTACTACTAATTATTCCGACGTAGACAGTATTCTATTGGATGTATTTTTTGTAATATATTTACATAATATTACACTTTATAACCAAACTTCCATAGCATGGACTACCGTCAGTTGGAGATCGATACTCAATATGTGGAGTGGGAAAGATTGTTTTTTATGTTTTCTCTGTGTTTTTATTTTTTTTATCCATGGTCAGTTCTCGTGGTTTGGTTCTGATATACTTATTAAACAAAGAAATAATGCCTTTAACAATTGGGAGCGTTGCAGACTAAATCCTCATAAGCAACTATATAGGTCTTTGCGAAACCGAGTAGTCAATAAAATAAAAGCTACAAAATTAAATTTCTATAGGAATAAGATACACCCATTTTTCAAGGGCAAGCAGCTTTTTGTATTTCTCTTCAATTATATCCTATCATTATAATTATTTAATACTTTTTGTTCTCTTCTTCGCCAAAAATCCAACATTTAATGGGGAGACTAAATTATTAGTGTAATTGGACTTGTTATAGTATTAGAGGCAACCATTCGTCTTACGGGAATTAAGTTGCCTGAAAAAAAGAATGTCTTTCGGACGAGGCTGGGATTCGAACACCGAACCTTCCGATTTGGAAGCTAAGTTTATATTAAATCTTGAATTACACATGTAACTTACAGCAATTTTAAACTACACTATTTTATAAGACATTTTTCTATGTTAATGTGTAGATATGCGTTATAAATGAATAAAATTAAAATTAAATTACATTAAATTAAATATTAAGCAAGCGTGAAAAATAGATAATATTATCTTGAACAAGTCAACTGTATCTAAAAAACTTATTTTGCTTGGCTTAAATGAAAATGTATTATCTGATCAAGCTAATAGCTGAAGCACTTCAAACACAATTTCATATTCGAAGAAATACTAATTTTAACTCTGATTACGTGAGTCTTTTTATAATAATAGCTTTTGAACTATTACGAATCATTGGTACGAGTACCTAACTTAAAAAATTAAAAATTTATGTATTAGCATTTATTTTTGATAAACGCATACTCACAAGAAGATTTCCTGACGCACTTTAATGTGCCGATGTAGTACAAATCTTTAAAAATGGCGAACTAGCAAACTGGCATTAGCAATTACAGACCTATTCCTCATCTGTCATCTATGAGTAACATTTTTAAAAAGTCAAAAGTAATTTTTTTGAATAAATATCAATTTATTAATCCTTTTCAATTTAAGGCAGTAATGAATGAAAAGGTAAATGAACTTAAGATGCTCTCTTAGATGTTTGTTCTATATTTGCGTTCGTTCAAATTTAGACTGAAATAAATACCCCAGCTTTGTTTGTGGGTATAAGGAAATGGCTAACCATACGATTTCACTAAAAAAGCTAAATAGAGCAGGTTTTAGAGGCATTATTCTTGATTGGGCCACATCTTATCACAAACGCTAAAAATAGAAGTAACTATAAGTAGGAAAAATCATATTAAAATATGTGCCACGAGGTTCGATACTAAGACCAATATTTTTTCATCAAGTACATCAACTCACTATTTTGACTCGATTTTAAATGGATATAAGAGCTTTTGCTGATGATTTGGCATGTGTACATGGGTCGGATAGTCCTCTATATCTAGTCGCAAACATAAATTGGGCTCTGGACTTACCGAGAACGTGGTTTGCTGAACTCAAATGAATCAGTCCTAAAACTAAAATTATGTTTTTCACCTTTTCTGAATAGAATTCTTTTTACGCAAAATCGTAAGATTTGCTCCTAATCCCGCTACTTCCTTCATTTCCAGATTAAAAAAGTCGATGAATTGAAGTACTTGGGGTTAATCATTTATTCCAATATGTCTTTTATTATTTATTATTATTTTATTTATTATTTTTATTTAAAAAAAGGTAATACAATTACAATTTTTTTAATATATACTATAGCACTAGCTACCAGGGCTTTCGGCTAGTTTAAATAAGATTTCTATATCCGGTTTATTAAATTTATTCTAATACGAAATTCAACAACTTTCTTTATGTTCTTTTCAGTAGGATGAGAGAGAAGTTCGTGAAAACTACTATTATTAAAGAAGTTTCTAGATGTGGATTTTATTTTTTGGCAATCGAAAACGAGATGTTTGATTGTAAGTGGGATGTCGCTTTGGCAGAAGTAACAGTTCAGCTGAGAGGTTTTGCTTATGAGATGAGAGTGGGTAAGGTTGGTGTGTCCGAGGCGTAGTCGAATGTAACACCTTGCCATAAGGGGGTTACACTTGGAGGATATGCTGTATGTGTTCCACTTGGGTTGAAAGAGCAGTAGATGTGATTATAATTACTCCAATCATTTTTAATCTTTTTATTTTCCTTTGGATATCTCTTTTATATATGGTGGAAGAGGTGATAAGGGGCTCCTTCACTGCAAGTTTCGCTGCTTGATCTGCATTTTCGTTCCCTCTGATACCGATGTGACCTGGTATCCATAATAATTTAATTTTTCCCTTAGCCCGTATAAGTTTGTCTCGTATATTTGTTATTATTTTGCTGTTGTTGTTGGTATTTAATATACTTTTTAATGTAGAGAGGCTATCTGTACAGATAATAGATTTTCTGCAGGAAGTAGATTCCAGGGCACGTAGGATAGCCAGAGATTCCGCGGATAGGATGGAGCAGTGATCTGGTAAAAGCCTTTTACTTAAGGTTTTACCCTCCTCATCGACCACTGCAAATGATGTACCACTTATGCTTTTAGACCCATCGGTGAATATGAAAGGCCAGTTGTCGTGTTTTCGCCGTATTTCTTCAAACATTTGCCTGAAAATATATTTCATACCTTTGTTTGAGGCATTCGAGCTCTTGGCTAGGTCTATGTTGATAGACTCTTTTGGTAATAGCCAGGGTGGTTGAGTTGGAAAGCGGTTGGTAAGGTTTTCGATTGGGACATCATAATTCTTCGAGAATTTAATGGCGTTGGTGAGAGCTGACGGGTTTTTATCCAGGTTCTTCCTTTTTAATATCCTGTTGATGTCATTTAATATGGGGGTTTTCCGGGATACTGCGATTTTAGCGAGTAAAAGAGAAGTTAGGTAATCGAATCTGTGCTCAATTGACGGGAGACCACTTTCGGTGAGGATATTTCTGATGGGAGTAGTTCTAAACGCTTTTAAGGAAATCCGGGCCGAGGTATGGTATGGGGATTTTATATATTGTAGAGATGATTTCGAACATCTACCTTATATTACTAAGCCGTAGTCGATTTTAGAAAGGATGATTGATCTGGTGACATTGATCAGTGTATTAGTATGAGCACCACTATTTCTCGAAGCTAAGAATTTAACAATATTTAGCCTGGTAGCTAGGCTTTTCTTAAGTTCTACACAATGTTCTTTAAAGCTATATTTACAGTCGAACGTTATTCCAAGTAATTTAAGGTAGTTTACATTGCAGATATTTATAGAATTAAAGCTAAGATTTATATGCTTAGTGCAGCTAGTTTTTCTACATATGTGAAGTATGTTACTTTTTTCGGCTGAGATCTTGGAGCCTGATACACCAGGCTTCAAGATCTGCCATGATATTAAAAAATGTTGTGGATACTTTTAGGCGATCCTTGCATTTAGTAAATATTATTAAATCATCGGCATATAGACAATGTTTAATTGGACTGTACCTTGTTAGAATAAGGTTGATATCGTTAAAGGCTATCATGAATAATACTACAGAGAGCGGAGAACCTTGCGGGATTCCGTTCTTAAGATCTTTGACATTGGAAACTGTACCATTAACTTTTATCCGGAATTTCCTATTGGTCAAAAAAGATTTAATGAATTTAAATAACTTATGACCGATTTTCCATTCAATTAGTTTATTAAGGACGATATGGACGCCAATGCGATCAAATGCTTTCTCAAAATCAATAGAGAGTATTGAGACGTGATTTTTACTGGATAAAGCAGAAGGATGTAGTCATCAATGTGTAGAAGTGCATCGCTGGTGCCACGACCTTGTTTAAATGCTATTTGTTCCTCGCTTATCAAGTTATCTCTTTCCAAAAACCATAAAAACCGTTTTGAAATGATTTTTTCCAAAATTTTACCTGGGCAAGGTAGGAGAGATATTGGACGGTAACCGTTAACTTGATTGAGTTGTTTTTTTGGTTTGGGTATGGGAATTACTGTTGCAATTTTCCAGGTTTGTGGGATTATACCAGAGCTAAATATCTCATTAAATAGAGAGAGTAATCGTTTTTTGAACATTTTTGGGCTGTTTATTAGCATCCGGTAGTCGATTCTGTCGAAGCCTGGAGTTTTACCCTTTGCTGAATGCAGGCAGGATTCGAGTTCTAGTGTGTTAATTGGAAGTTCTAAAAGTGAAGCTGAGGGGCAAGGACTAAGGGATGTTGATTGGGTATCTATTGCTTTCCGCTTTGCTTTTGTGAATTTTCTGTGAAAGCTGGAATCATCTGAGTATGCGGACCAAATTTGAGCAAAATGTTCGGCGATTTGGAACGAGCAAGTTAAAATTTGGGGACCGGTTGTGATGGTTCTTATAGAGAGTGGGGAGTAGTGACCAGTGAGTGTTTTAATATCACCCCAGATTTTCTTTGGTGACAAGTTAGGGTTAATGGCGGATGTAAATTGTTCAAAGCTTTTACTCTTTTCTATTTTTGCGTTTTTCCGGAAAAGGGCATTAAGTTTCCGGTATTTGATAAGGTTAAGGTCGGTTGGGTTTTTTTTAAAGGACTTCCTGGCCCTTTGTTTTTGGTGCCGTTGTTTCCCAAGATCCGAGTTCCACCAAGGAACAACAGTTTTGCGCGGTTTGTTAGCGGATTGTGGAATGGAAGAGTTTGCAGCATATCGGATAGCTTTAGTTAGGATTGCTGTTTCCTTGTTGATGTTTGGGGTTTCAGGTCTGGTGCGTAGGAAATCGGAAACTATGTCTTGAAAATAACCCAATTAGCTCTCTCCGATAGGAATTTTGGAGAAGGACGCTTGATTTTCAAGTTGTTAGCTAAGGGGATCCTGATGACTATGGGAAAATGGTCACTACCATGTAAGTCAGGTAAGATTTTCCAGATGGTGTTTGGGTAGAGTTGGGGAGAGATGAGCGATAAGTCGACGTGTGTAAACGTTTTGTGGGTCGAAAAATGGGTTGCTGTGCCGTCATTCAGTATTAGTCAGGTTGCAGAAATTTAGAAATTGTTCCAGCGTTTTTCCTCTTGTGTTAGAGGACGGGGATCCCCAAAGTGGGCTCCACGCATTAAAATCACCGACCACTATTAAAGGAGGTCTAAGATTATTAGTTATATTGTCTAGATCGGTTGTGCTGAAATATTGGGATGGAGGAATGTACACGGATATAACAGTTAATTTAATTTGCAATTCTATTTCTATTGCAATTGCGGATATTTGAGTGTTAAGCTGAATTGGTTTTGGGGGAGAATGGGGTATGGATTTGTGCATTAATAGTCCTGTCCCATTTTTGGCATAGGAGTTGGACTCACAGTTGTGGAAATATGGTACGTATTCTATGGGGGTTTGATGGATTTTGGATGTTATGTGTGTCTCTTGCAATGCAATTATTGCAGGGTTGAACTCTCGTATAAGTAGTTGGAGTTCATGAAAGTTGTTAAAATATCCATTTAAATTCCATTGGAGAATTTTGAGCGTATTATTAGGATGGTTTGCTTTGCGAGGGTCGCGGTTTGCAGTGTATTATGAAGAAAATAGGCTGGTAGAGTTTCGATGACAGAAGTATTGACTCTGCCGAGCAGGGGCCGATCCACCCAAGCGCGTAAATGAGCCTGAACTACTCGACCCCTGCGCAGCAGAGTCAATATTTGAGTTGAATGTATTGTGTTTATATGTTGTCATTGTTTATGTCAGATGTGTTAGTGAAGTAATCGTTTTTATTTAAGAGAGATTGTGACAACTTAGTTAATGGGAATTGATTTGTGGACGGGGGGTTGTCGGGTGCTGATACTGAATTTATATGTTGTGGGTGCGAGATGCGCTTGGAATAGGTGAATGCAGATGTGTAAGTGGGGGAATGGGTGAGAGAGTTGGCGGTATTGTTTTTGGGAGAGATTACATTTTCATTTAGTGGGGCTATTTCGCTCGGAGAGCTACTTGAATTGGCAGTACTTTTGGTTGTTTCGTTATTTATATTTGTTGATAAGAAATTTGTGTTGGTTGTAGAATTTTTGTTGGAGTTGTTTATTATATTTATTATATTTGTTTATTATATTTATTGTTTATTTTATAACTGTGAGGTAGTGTAATTTTCTGAATTTGAAGTATGGGTAGATTGTGCGGTGGCCTCGGGGGACGAGGTTACTTTGCTGGAGGTTAGCTTAAGTTTTTCTGATTAAAGCATATTGGAGGAAAGTGGTCGGAGGGGGTGTTTTTCTTTGTAAATATATTTTGCTTCGGCTAGAGAGCATTTTGATTTGGTTTTTATAGCCAGAATTTCTTTGCTTTGTACATACCTGGGGCAGGAACTGGAGGAAGCGGGGTGTGGGCCTTGACAGTTGGCACATAAGGTGCGAGAACTTTCCACCTCGGCATGAGGAGGGAGGTTACAGTTTACACACGTGGCTGACCGTTTGCACCATTTCATTGTATGGCCGAGGAGTTGACACTGTCTGCATCTCATGGGGTTTGGGATATACTCGGACACTTTTGTCTTGTACCAACCTATTTCAATACTAGTTGGTAGTTCAAATGGGTCAAAGGAGAATAGCATGAGACCAGTTGGTTTTCTCGTTCCCTGGTCTATCCGCGTGAATTTGTAGACATCAGTGACATGTTGAGACTTCATCTCAGAGACGATTTCTGCCTCTGGGACATTGATGAGACAAGGGGCGAATACAATGCCTTTTGTGAGATTGAGGTTAGGGTGGAGTTTAATTGTCACTGGGCATAAATTGTTAAGGCTTTTGCAGCGAATGAATTTATCAGCTATATGTTGGTCTTTAACCAGTATAAGGATTGAGCCATCTTTTAATTGTGATATCTTTTCGTATTCTTTGCTGAATGAATCGATAGCTTTTTTAAGCAGAAGGATGCTATAAGAGGTTAGAGGTTTTTCCATGTGGTTTGATGATATGAGGACGAAGCGCGGGTTTTTATAGTTGGATTTAGTTGGAAGGTCGGGATAGTCATTAAAAATTATTGAAGATGTTTTAAGTCTCTTTTTGGGACGATCTGGAGGATCGGGGGAATCAGAGAGGTCCCAAAATTTGTTCCCAGGTTGGGGACGTGGCTTTGGGGCCATGTCGAGGAAGGCACTAGCACTCACTAATGAGAGTAATTAATTACATCTTTTTTTTCACAACTGGTAAATGAAAACTAAACGCCGAGAAACACAATCTGAGAAAGCAAATGGATTTATAGAGAAAATCGTCAACGAAGAGATCACCTGTTCAAAACGATGTGCACGCTTTAAAGGTTAGCCGACGACTGCCAATATGTCTTTTCTAGTCATACCTTGCGATAATATTTTTGCAGTGCGTTAAGAGATTTCTTCTACTTGAGGAGAGTTTGTCCTACAAAGCTACTAACTTCAATTAACTATGCAATATTATACTTTAAGCTATAATACAGTATTAGCTATTTCAACAAAATAGAGCCTCTTCTTATGCTGAAAATATGTTGCGAGAAAGATTAGATTTAAACAGCCCCTTCGTCCCAGTTTTACATTGTTTTGGGATTTGAAAATTCTTCCAATTCGTCATTTGCACTGTTATAAAGTGTTAAAGATATTATTTAACAGATTTTAATTTTATAGTCCTTAACAATTACAAACTTCGTGGAAATTATCGGGATCTATTGTAATATCAATACTTGTATTTCGCACTACTTCATTTTGTAATTTTTATATCGTGTCTGCTTGTCGCTAATTTAACAAATTACCACAGTCCCTTAGAGCAATAAACCCGAGAATTTTGTTTCTGACATAATGAAAGAATTGGCTATACGGTATAGAATTTAAAGGTCTAGAAATTCTTCTGAATATCTCATCACTCAAATCAATGCCCATAAATTTAACAGATTGACCTTGAACCTTATTGATGGTCATAGCAAAGCACCCAAACCACACATTCCAATTGATTCGTGCTTCCATTTTAGAGCTTTGCAGTGTTCACAAACTTTTGACATTGACCTAACAAACAACCTAATAAACAACTGGATCATCAGTATATTTTATTTCATGGTTCAAAGCAGATCGAACCTTTAAGGACCGTAAAACAGACACTTCATCAGAATCCTGTCGATCTTGTCTGATAATCGATGCTTGAGCTGCCCGACTTGTAGAGGCATAATGCCTCATTATATGCATACGGGTTTCTCTTTCTTCAGCTGACTTAGCAGCTAACATCTTGGATGCATTCTTACTTTATATAAGCGAGCTGATCATTCCGCTGGTGTTTCTAAAGCGATCCCTCACTTCAGACAGACGATGCTCCCGTTGCTGCTCAGATTTCTGTTTTTTCGATTAGGCATTTTGCATATAACCTTGGTAATACCCACTTATTGGAGAAAACAACTCATAAAATACCCAACACATACACAGTGCTTGGATTCACAGTGAAAACTTTTATTCTATTTAGTTCTATTTAGAAGGCTTTTTTGTTGTGTACTCTAAGAACTTCTTCGAACTTTTATATTTTAAATATGTATATATATGTATCTGCTTGTGCATCAATCAGTCGATTGCACGAAAACAGAAGTCTAGTTTGACACACAATACTATGTTTTTTGCTCCTAAACAGATCGGCTGCTTTTGATATTTACATAAATAGGTAACTAGTAGGGTCTTGATACCGGGTACCCATATTTTCGGGTATTACCCGGGTACCTACAAAGTTTTGGGTACCCGTTATACTTCGGGCCCCCGCGTTATTTCTCATGTTTCTCATATATCAAGACCAGACAAACTATTAGTAAGTAAACTTTTCTATTTGGAAAACATCTGTATTTTTTCTATAAATTAGTTGTAATTATTTTAAATTATAAATAACAATGAATTTTATTACATTTCTTTTATATATTTAGTGATCGGAACTGAGGATAAATGTATGTGGTCTAGCATTGTCATGCAACTGGATCGGACCATGCCTATTTGCCAACCAGGCTGCTTTTCAGCCAATTTCGTATGTATTATGTCGATTTCCTCACAATATTTGGCTGCATTTATCGTTTCTCCTGGTTGAAGAAATGAAAAGTGAATTGGTCCTTTCGAGGTCCACCAGATTGTCACCATAACCTTTTTTGGGTGAAGATCGGACTTGGGGGTTTGTTAGGTTTTTCATCTGAATCCAATCACTGCCCAGATCTTTTACGATCATCATACAGTTCGACTTTTCATCACAGGTGACTATGCGGTGCAAAAACGGTTCAGTTTGGTTTCTTAATGCAAGCGATCCGCAGACTTTCAGGTGCCGTAGTTTTTGGGATTCGTTCAGTTCATGGTGTACCCACTTATCGACTTTCTTTATCTTTCCTATGAGAGAAAGGTGTCGACTTATTGTCATTGGGGATATTCCCATGCTTTGTGCAATCTCCCGCACCGATTTTGTTGGGTCCGCATACACCGTTGCTCTTAAAACATTGTCGTCAACTAATGTTTCCGGCTTCCCACGTGGTTCATTTTCGGGGCTGACATCTCCCGAACGGAACTTTCCAAATCAACGTCGTATAGTGCGTTAGTTTAAAGCTACATCACCAAATGCTTCATTAATGTTTTTAATTGGCAATGACGCATTGTATCCTTTTTTAAATTCGTAAAGGGTTCGACTCCTAGAAAAGAAATAACGGTACTTCTAACGAACCCTAAAATAACTTCATATTTCCGACTGAGCGAAAATCGGACATTTCACGTACATTGTACAAACCAATACAATGTTTTCTGCAGTGGAGAAACCACGTTCTGATGACACCGATATCTCTGGCACGCATAAATGTTTTTTTGGCCAGCAATGCCAGGTTTGGATATTTTTCTACCATTAAGGAACTACATTTCTAACTCAAAACTTCTCTACTCTCGATGGACACAGAGTTTTGTACTAAGTTTCGCACATGTTTTCTAAAAAGTACTCTCACTTCTTCAACCTCAACTTCCAAGTTTTTATGTCTTGGATCCAAAAAAAGGGGAAACTTGTTCTGTGAGAACTTCTTCGAATTCCTGCCTATCCATTTTGAACCTGCTCTGCCAGCTTTCTTTCATGATTCCCATGAAGCTGACAATATTTTCATTATCTCAGATGTTTGTTTTTAGGTGTTTATTAATTAGTCCACATACTCGTATAATCGGCCGTAGAATGGAAATTGTTATATTTTCTTCGCGAAGCAATGTTGTTGCAACTTGGACTGGCTTCAAGATTTTAACCATCGCTTCTGTTTGTGACCATTCCCTTTCTCTTACTCGTACTTCAAGTTTCAGAGCTAATGTTGGAGATGTAATACCTCTATGTGACAAAACCGCAATAACAGCACTTCGATTTGCTAAGATCCTTTCACACCTTAAATACGACGTATTCCATCTTGTAGGGCAACTTTGAATTAATTTTAGCTCATGCAAGCCAAATTGTCTCTGTGGAATATGTTCCCCATCCTCGCCAAAGGTGAACATTACCAACTTTATTAAATTAGAGTATTTGTGACCCTAGAGTATTTGTGACCCTAGTATTACCCGATATTGTCGGGTACCCGATAGCTGACTTTACCGGGTACCCGCGAAATTTTGTATTGCCCGCATTACCTGGGTACCCGGCTAATTGTTGTGATGGGTATTACCCGGGTAGATTCAAGAGCACTAGTAACTACATATCTTTTCATATAAGAACTATTTTATTTGAAAGGCAGCAACTCCATTTGAATAATTAAGTAAACTGCTTTAACAATTTTTTCTTAAAGAGGAAAAACCAATCAATAACATCGGTCAAATGCGACTTACTGACTTTTTGCAATAAACCGACAAATACATACATATAGTATCATACACATTTACATATCTTGTGTTGCAGTGATGTATATTAAATAACACTTTTTATTAATAACAAATTGTAGTCCAACGGTGTCAAATCGCAGCTCCGAGGTGGCCAAACGACATCAGCTCTGCGGCTGATAATGCGATCCTGTTGAAACCACATATTGCCAATATCCTCCTCTTCAATTTTTGTGAACAAAAATTCGTTCAACATGGCCCGATAACGATCGCCATTGACTGTAACGGCCACTCCTTGCTCATTTTCGAAGAAAATGTATGCGTGCGGGTTTTCTGTGCCCCAAATGCGAAAATTTTGCTTGTTTACATACCCGCCAAGATCAAAATGAACTTCATCTGAAAAGATGATTTTTTTGGCCAAATCGGCATCTTCTCTAAGTCGATCGCAGGCCCACTTAGCGAAGCGAAAACGCATTGGATAGTCAGTTGGCTGCAACTCCTGAACCAATTGGACTTTGTGTGGCGTCATACCAAGGTATTAATTTGCCTACATTTTTGGGGAAGTTTTCCGAGTGCCCAAATTTCATTGGTCTGTATAAGAATCTGGTTGATAAAGACGAGACGCTTGATAGTTTACAAAAGTTTAACTATTTAAAGAGGTCTTTAACAGGAGCTGCATTGGGGGCAATACAAGAGCTCGATATGACCAGTACGAACTATACGAGGGGCGTTCAATATATTCTCGGTATCGATATGAAAGAAAATGCGAATTCAATTTTAATTGTTTTTATTTTTCAATATAATCTCCCCTAACATCAATGCATTTGTTACATCTTGAGATAAGCTTTTTTAAACCCTCAAAAAAATAAATTTCCTCTTTCTCTGCAAAATACCCATTTATTGCCGACTTGAGTTCTTCATCATCCGAAAATCTTTTTCCACGAAGACATTTTTTCAAATCCGGAAACAGGAAATAATCACTAGGGGCAAAGTCTGGACTATAGGGTGGGTGTTGGATTTCTTCGAAACCACAATCTCGCGCAGCAGCCTTGGAAACTCGCGCCGTGTGAACAGGAGCGTTGTCATGAAGAAGCAACACACCCGCTGCGAGTTTACCCCTTCTTTTCTTTTTAATTTCCTCCCGCAAATTATGCAAAGTGGAAGCGTAGGATGTGGCGTTGATGGTTTCACCTTTTTATTTGTACTCAATGAGCAAGATTCTCTTTGAGTCCCAAAAAACTGTGGCCATGAGCTTCCCGGCAGACTGTTCCTTTTTTATGCCACTGCATGGACTCTTGTTTGCTTTCAGGGTCATAGTGGTGGACCCATGTTTCGTCCCCAGTAGCAATTCGATCCATAACACCGTCCGCGTTCTCACTACACATCTCCAAAAGCTCTCTACAGCATGCGATTCTCACTTTTTTCTGAGGCGCTGAGAGCATTCGTGGCACCCACCTTGCACTGACCTTTGAAAGGTTAAGATGGTCATGAAAAATGGTGCGAATGGTACCAATTGAACGCTTGGTGATCTCTGCCATCATTTTCACCTTTATTCGGGCATCCTCAAGAACAAGTTTTTCGACTTCTTTGATGCTTTCTCCCGTACAAGCAGTAGCCGGGGCGCCGGAGCGGGGGTCGTCTTCAATGCTCTCTCTCCCTCTCTTGAACTCACTTGACCACTTTTGCACAGTTGATAATGAAGGTGCGGAACCCTGGTAAACAGCCACCATCACTTCATGAATAGTTTTTTGAATTTTTCCTTGCTTAGTGAGAAATTTAATTACAGCGCGATGCTCAATTCTCACCATCATCGTCTCAGTTGCCATTATGACTCTGTTTAACTAGAGATAAAACGCGAATTAATAATCACATTTATATGAAATGTTACATGAATACACTAAAATAATAGTATTACTTGATGAATAAGTCAATTTATATATACAACCACAGCTTCACCCCGATACCGAGAATATGTTGAACGACCCTCGTAGGAAGGCACTTGAGCGATTGGCTAATCGTTTTGATAACAAATACCTACTGTTTCAGGAGCATATTAATTCCCTGTTGGAGGTTCCCAAGATTACGAAAGCTACTTCTTTCTCATTGCGAAACTTGGAAGATAGCTTCAATACCCATTTAACAGCCATGTTGTCCATAGGGAATTATGAGAACATTACCCATGCCATCCTTATATCCCTGACGTTAGATCGAGTAGACTCGGAAACACTTTCCAAGTGGCAAGATGCGATGGATTATAGCAAGCTTCCATCGTGGGAAAAATTTACGAAGATTCTAGATCGGCGTTGCAAGAACTTGGAGGCAAAAGAATCCCAAAGGCATAATGCGGATAGATCGGTTGTCTCAAAAGGAACAAAAGAAAATTATTCTCGTCCTCGTAATAGAGATCGGAATATACGACACACTGCTTTGATAACACAAAGAGTGCATTGCGAATTTTGGAATTTAGAAGGTCATCAAATAGGTTGCTGTGCAGAGTTCCAGAAGTTGCCAGTAGCAAGTAGGTTTCACGAGACCAAGAAGTTAGTGTTGTGTATAAATTGTTTGGAGATGGGGCATTCAGTAAGGCGATGTTCGAAGCCGAAATGCAGTATCTGTTTTCTTCCACATCATCAGCTTTTGCATAGGTTCTCTTCAAACTCGAATGTCAATGAGCTTCTGGATTCTGCTTCACAGCTAAATTTTATTACGGAGCATATGGCTCAAAGGCTAAGGTTGAATAGGTTAAAGGCGGACGTGGAAATCAGTGGTATCGGAAAAAATGTCTCTAAAATTCGTTTTCGAACCAAGGCGGTATGTTAGTCGAGGATTTCAGACTTTGAAACAGAGCTAGGATTGTTAATTATTAAAGGCATCACAGACTTGCAACCAAACAAGTCGTTCAACATTGAGAACTGGAATATTCCAAAGAATATTGTTTTGGCAGTAATCAGGCATCCAAGATTGATATGTTGATAGGAGCGGAATGCTTCTTTGAATTATTGTTGATTGGACAAATCAAGATGGAAGGACAGCCTACTTTGCAGAAAACGTTACTCGGCTGGGTAGTATCAGGTAGATACGATCTGTCGTTGGTCCCGAATGCTACAGTTTGCTTAGTTGGTGGTCAATATTTTTTTTTTTTTTACTTTTAAATTCATTTTTATTATTTCTTTCTATATGTTAACTTACCTACTAGACAAAAATGCTTAAATCTAATTTAACAGCAACAGTTTTAGAATTTAGCTTACTGGCTCTTACCGAGCACTCTAAACTTAACGATATTACTACAACTAGTGTCTTTTGACCTTAAATCTATCCTAGGACTTAGCTTATATAACCAGCATATTTACATATATGATTCTCTAAGAAAATTATATCAAAAAAAAACTTAGATGTTTTATCTCTATTTTTTTTTTTATTTAAAATTAGGCTACCTATCTACTTAACCTACCTATGCTACTTAATTTAACTTAACTATAATCCAGGTGGCGAGCACTCGTTTTCTTTTGCTCCGAGTGGTCGCCATCTAGATTGCGTTTTCGGACGCCTGGCAGTCGTTATCATGGTGCACATGCACCTCCGGAACCTGACCGAGACCATCTAGCGTCGGTCAGCTTTCGGGGGGACCCCTACATGATAACGATCCTCTCCACGAAAACCCCCTAGCTAACCCTAATCTATTTATACCTAAGAGGAGCTACCCAAGTAGCGCACCAACCTAGGAGAGCGTATCACCTCCCTCCCTTTCTTCAAGCCACCAGTATTCGGTGTGCTGCTTTTCGGCATCGATCCTATCCCTGTCCGCAATTGCAGGGTTAAAACGGAAGAGCTCAGGAGCACTGGCGACGTACCCGTCGTAGATGAGCCGCTTTTCCCTCGCACCGCGGTGGCGGTGGTATAATACCGGAATACCATCCCTACTTTGCACTAACCCTTTAGCGCCAATATATGCAGAAATGCTTCAGGAGGGATAAAGCCAGATTGAAGTGTACTCTCGTGGTACATTATATTGGGGTAATATGCCCCAAAGATCAGGCTATTATCGCTCGTCATTGCTCTTGCGACGTGCCTTCGAATCACCTTAATTAGAAAATTGTCAATCCTATTTAGTCCAGCTCCCTTGTAAAGGACTTTGTTGGGATAATATTTTATGTACTCTGACTCAGGTGTTCTGTACAATCGAAGGCACGTTCTAAGACATTGTCTCTTAAACACACGAATCATTTCCATATAAGACGGCGCTACATTAAACCACACCGGACAAACGTAAGCGATGATTGGCCTGATTAGGGCCACGTAGCATATGATTTTCACTCTGGAATCAAGTTGACTGCTTTGAAACAATTTCCTTGTCAGAGCTAAAGCCTTCTTGGCCCCAGCCAGACAAGCATCTATATGTTTGTCAAAATATAAATACTTATCAAGCCAGATACCAAGATATCTAACTGCGCTTCTCACCGCTAGTGGTAGTCCATGCTGTCCAATGATGGCCAAATTTCGCCAGTTATTTCTGGTATCCCTTCTCAATGGAGTTCTAAATAAGATTCAAGCGATCGGTGGCAAATTCAAAAAGATTTTTCTATTCTCGCTAATGCACCAGGAAGGCGCAAAACAGTCACAGTTTTATTGACGAACAATATTTCAGAGCAAATTTCGCAAATGTATCTGCATCATAGGGACGTCCAAAGGACTTGAAGAGTTTTGGGATATGCAGTGAAATTCATAAATGCATTAAGGCACTCTAGGCGAAAA
The DNA here is from genome assembly GCA_949129095.1 of Volucella bombylans. Lineage (NCBI taxonomy): Eukaryota > Metazoa > Arthropoda > Insecta > Diptera > Syrphidae > Volucella > Volucella bombylans. The sequence continues at coordinate 15,392,478 of OX422145.1, read as the reverse complement.
CCGAATACAGAAATTGATCAACTAGACCCGAAGATTTTTGCTGCCAAAAGGCCTAAACAAGATGTTATTCCACTAACAGTAAGAGAGATGGACGACGCACTTCTCCGTATCTTGTGGCACATTCAGCGCGGCGAATTCAAAGAAGAAATCCAGCAACTAGAAAACGATAACTTGATTAGCTCAAAGAGTTTCGTCAAAAATCTAAATCCTTTCCTAGACGATACCTCTTTAAAACTCCTGAGAGTTGGTGGGCGTTTGCAGAATGCACACATTCCTTACTACACCAAATGTTCTATTCTTCTTCCCATATCCCACCCTTTCACTTATAATCCGCGAAATCTCATTTGTTGCGAACTTTGGGTCAAGCCAGTTTGACGTTTGAAGAGCTTTCTACAGTGGTGACAGAAGTTGAAGCTATTTTAAACTCTCGACCAATCTGCCAGATGTCCAGTGATCCCAGTGATGAGCAAGTTCTAACACCTGGGTATTTCTTGATTGGAGGTCCTCTGAATGCCGTTCCAGAACCGTCACTGGAACATGAAAAGATACCCTGTTTGAAGAGGTGGAGACGGCTGGCTCAAATTAAACAGCATTTCTGGATCCGATGGACGAAAGAGTAACTCTTAGAGTCATCCGAAAATGTGAAAATTGGCACTATTGTCCTTATTTCTGAAGACAATACATCTCCCCAGCATTGGCTCCTGGGCAAAATTATCGGAACAGTGATATCAGCAGATGGAAAAATTCGTGTCGTGGAGCTGAAGAGGAATGGGGTTCTCCGTCGAGCTATTCACCGACTGGCTCCACTACCAATAAATGATTAAAGTATCGGTAACATGTTGCGGATACTTTAAGGCGGCCAGGATGTTCCTGCCATTAACATCAAAGCTTTCCCTTTTTTTTTATTTAAGTTAAAATATCTTAACGTGAATAATCACCACATAACAATTGAATTACAACCTATCCCATTTATCTATTGTGAATTATTGTAATGAAAATCTGCAAACGAAAAGTAGTGTTCAGAATCTCCTTCCAATAAATTCTCTCTCCGGATCGAGCAGCGACTTTGTAAAATTGGAATCTATGATTCGAAGACCAACCGTCGAACCATAAAGTAGTGCGTATACCAGATTGTAATAAAAAGAAAAAATAAATTACAATTAGAAGTCGTGTCTTTTATTTGGAAGTTGAAAAGTTTGGCAAAAAATTCAAACAGTTAAAAGTCACAAAATTTGTTGAAGTTACTTGGTTCCTGAAAACTCTCAGGAAACAGGCACGACCCAAACAGGTGAACTGTAAGGAGACCGTGAAGGTCTAATTATACCATCGTCTAGAAGTTTATTGACTTGTTTGTCGACTTCTGCCTTCAGTGACATGGGAAAGGGTAAAGTCTGGTAAAAATAGGGTCATCTGTAGAAGTTCTAATTTCTGCAATGACTCTCTTTGTGTATGTCAGTTTCTCTTCAGGTTGGGAGAATAAATTTAAATGTTTGTTGAGAATTGAATTCAAGAGAATATTTTGTTCCGGATTCAGGTGGTCGGTCTTGACGACTAATGAGTTCACCGATTGGGATTTTAATTGCTTAATTTTGATTCGAGCTGTGCTTAGGATTTGCATAAAGCTATTCTTAGCGTAAATAACTGCAAACAGTTCTTTTAGGCTGCCGTTGCCCAAAATACCGTGAAAAGTTGTGAGTGTGGGGAGTATGAACAATTTTATATTGTCATTTTTAAGAGCAAAGAGATTAATAAATGTATGGTGACTAACTTCTACATCACCAGCTATAGATTTGGCAAAGAAGGTTTGTTGGTTCGGGATAGGGCTTTTTACTAGGTCGGGTTTGATGTAGTTTTGGCTTGACCCAGTGTCGATGAGAAATTTTAGGATTTCTCCATTCTTCGCTTTACATTCAAAGTAAGGCAGCGAAGAGTTCGCTAACCTAAAAAATGTATGTCACTACACTCTAGCAATTTTTCAGCCGGATATTGGTTTTGTATTGGGCATTGGTGTTCAGCCGGATACTGCTGCTCTGTTGAATACTGGAATCCCAATGGAAATTGTTGTTACATTTGATACTGTTGTACTAGTTGATACTGTTGTTCCAGTTGATATTGTAGTTCCAGTTGATATTGTTGTTCTGTGTGTAGTTCGCCTAAGCTTGTGCATATGCATTCTCGGGTACGCTTGTTTGTTCAGCAGTTTGAGTGCAGTTTGTTGGGTTTTCAGAACTTCCTACTTTCGAGCCGATATGGAAGTTATTTTGGTTGGGGTTTTTGGAATGCTGTTGAAAGGGTAGCTTAGGGTTAGCAGAATCGAAGTGTGTTTGCCTATGTTGGTTATTGACAGTTCTGACCTGGTTGTTTCGTCTTTGTGTCAAGAATTCAGCTTTAATAGGAGCTAGACTAGGATTAGTAGCTTGAACAAAATTATGTCGGATATTAGGTGTTTGCTTTTGTGGAGCGAAATTATAATTTGGGCGAGAAAAAGAAGGAAAAGGCTGCGCTGGCGAGTAATGAGGAGGACAAACTTGGTAATGAGGTCGAGAGATAAAGTTTAAATTTTTTTGTGGAGTCGAAAATTGTGGAGACGTAGTTGGGTTGTGTGGAGGACGAAATAGTAACTGAGGTAATGCCTGTTGTTGGCGAAGATGTTGTGGAGCGAAAGGTTTCTTATTTGGTCCTTGTTTAGCATTGATGAACTGGTTTCTGAATGTTTGGTTCTTTAGCTTTAAGCAGAGATGCGGTAAATCAGCTGGTTCTTTCATACCTAGAAGTTCGGATAAACTTCCTCGTAAGCCTCTGATAAATGTGTCCAATGCTTTGTCTCGGTAGGTTTGGGTGACGAGTCGGATAGACTCTGGAATTGCGTCCAAGCATGAAATCTTGTTAATGATTAGAGTCAGTTGAGAACAGACTCTTTGGTAGAACTCTTGAATATTACCATTACCTTGGGTCATGTGTGACATCTCGTTTGTCAGCATAGTGCATTGTAAGGCAACTGGCAATAGCATCCCAGTTGAGTGGAGTGTTATAGGCTTCGAGTGCAGCGTCTGCTGGTCCGACGATCTTATTCCGTTATACATTGAGGATCCCATAATATGTTGGGCTTCCTCTCGTGTGTGCATAAATTCCTAGCACTCGCTCTCCGCTTTTCTTCCATTAAGAAAATTTGCCAGCATCTCCGGAAAAGTTCCTTAAACAGCGAACAACCTTTTCAAGGTCTTCCAAACGGTCCCTGTACTCTAGAGAGATGGTTTGATCCACACCGGTAAAACGGTGAGAGGTTGGGTTTAGTATATTTTCAACAAATCTTCTGATGATGATTGTATCGTCATTACTTCTTGACCTTCTTGTCGGCATTTTTATGTTAAGTTAAGCTTTTAATTTCAAGTTATTGTATAAAGACACGCACAGAAACCTGGCAGCTTTTTATTTAAACGCGAAATTTATGTACACCAGAAAAGAGATAAGGCAAAGGGAAATGTGCAGTGACGTGAGGGTTTTCCAAAAATGGAGACGGTAATAAGAGTAAGTTATGCAAACTATTGATTTAATAATAAAAAAAAATATTAAAGTTGTGAGAACGTTATTTTGGAAATCTTAATTTTAAAAACAATAACTGTTAAAATTAAAAAAAAAATTCTTTTTGTTTTAAAAGAAAAAAGAATATATTTTATTCTTTTGCTTCCTATTACTAACTACTTTCTTTAAGATATTATTCTATATACAATATATAAAAAATTTAAAAGAGCTTTATTTAAATTTTTAGTTCACTTTTAATATTTAAAAAATTTAAAAGAGCTTTATTTCAGTTTTTAGTTTACTATTAATATTTAATTTTATTTTATTTATTTCTTTCTATTTCACTTCACTTTTATTTATTCTTAATTATAGCTTAATTCTAACTTACAGAGTAAGTAACGGCAACATCCCTCGCTGGTGTTCCAGATGGCTCCTTTTTATCCGTGCTTGTCCGGTGAGTAGTTCAAACACTTTATTTGTTGGCGAGGTCCACTGAGACGTTCTTAGGGCCTTTTAGCAGAGTTACCTTTACGTTCACAGGAGCCGAAACTAAACTACTTTTTTTTTCGACCGGATTTTTTATTTTATTACTTACCAACGCGAACAGAACGCGCTATACCGCACTATGACTGTTCTTCGTTTATTTCACTTCGGGTCCCTGCTCGGGCGCCAATTAATAAAACATAAATTGTTTTATTTAAAAAAAAAATTATTATTATCCTGGCATAGGTTGCTCTTACATCTAAATTACGACTGACTTAACAATGGATTTTGATAAGCTTAAATACTAATTGTGTCTCTGCTCAAGTGCTGAGGATTCCGTCACATACATCAATGTTGCGAGTGTAACTGGATCACTTGTACTCTATGGGAATGAAATGTGTTGTCTGGTGCCATCGGTAGATTGCAGATAAAATGCGAGATACGTTGCATTTGCGTGTGGGCAGAATGTGCACTTCAGATAATGTCAATTATGCTTCGTAAACATAATTTTCCTTATGCGTTTCATATACAATGCCAGAAGTCAGGTTGTTAGCCTAATATTTTCAATATCTGACCCATTCGGCTTTCTTGCCAATATTACCATTGAGTCAAAATTGCTACTTTAAAGGCTATAGAAAGCAAACATGGGGTGGAATAACCAAATACCCGAAGAGATTTACTTCAAGTGGTATGAAGGGTATAAGCGGCTTCGACATTAAGAAAGTTTAGAGTTCCTAGAAGTTACTATTTAAATATTACTAAACCATGCGTTGATATTCAGATTCACATTTTCGTTGACTAGTGAGGTGGCATTTCCAGCAGTCGGTTATTGCAAAAGCTATATTCATTATGGGAAAGGCGAGTTGCGGTCACATTAAAACTCTCTCTATATCAAGGCTTGAACTTGAAGTGGTCGTATTAATATTTTTTTTTTATAATCTACGCACGCTTAAGGGGTTATGGTATTCGGCGCTGGCGGAAAGATAGAATGAGGAGAAAGGAAAACATTGTTGTGGTGTAGTGGTTTGAAACTCAGGTATATTTGGTTTCGATATTAGCTCTCCGGTGGTGGGAGTCCGAATAGGACGGAGAGTTTTTTTCTTTACTCGGAATGATTCGAAGGTTATCAATTTTCACGCTTCTTTTGTGCTTGAAACTCTACAACAGCCAAATCTGCACGCCACTGTTACGCCTTCACACGCAGATTTTTCTATTGAGTTCTAATTACACGAATGAAAAACTTGTTATGAGTAGGATTCGAACCGTGACCCTCCGAGTGAGAAGCGATTGCTACCACACCACGGCCATTGTAAGTGGACATGACGTGCAACCGAAAAAGATAATTTTGTGGACCGACTCAAAGACAGTGGTTCACAGGATTAGATCTGATACTCGTGGCTCAAGTGGCAGTGTATTGGCTTCCCAATCGGACGGTTCGGGGTTCAATATCAGCTGTGCTCGAGAGACATTTTTACAGGTAATCACGTGAGATGAATTGTTGCCGAATTTACACTAATAATTTAATCTCCCCATTAAATGCCGGATGCCACCCATTGAGCGAAATAAATAATAAATAACAAAAATATCTTTCTCTATCTCTATACATAATTTTCCGAAAAACTTAATACGTGCTCCGGCATTTTAAGGGTAGTATTAACAACTTGAGCGTTAAGTTCTTTTAAAAAAAAATATATACATAACCAATTTGTCACTCATCGAATTTCAGAAATTTTGAATTCCTAGAAAGTTTCAAATTGGAGATGGTTGCCAGGCAATCAGAATCCAGCCGATTATGCCACGAGACCACAAAAGATACCATCGAAACCCGTAGCGTTGTATCTTATAAAGGGTCCCTCAATTGTAGAATGTTCCGAAGAGGAATGGCCAACGACACCAACCGATATTGCAGATCATGAGAGAACCGAAGAAAAGCGTTCGAATTCCATCTTGAATATAACACGTATCACGTCAGAATTGAAAATTGAAAAATATTCCAGTTACTAATAGTGATATCTTGGATTCAGCGAGTTGTTGTGAGCTTAAATTGTCTGATCAAACACGAAAGTAATTTTGAAACTGAAATACTTGTATGTTCAAAGCACCCCTCATCAATGGAAATAAATTCAGCTGAATTTTTAATTTGTCGATAGGTGCAGGAAGCTGAGTTCCCACAGGAAGTACAATTCCTTCTGTCAGAAAAATCCGTGCAAAAAAATAGTTAAATTTTTAAACTTTCCCTTGGTCTGGATGAGAACATCGCAATTATGTATATTCGGTGGACGAACTGACAATGCCGAATTTTTAGATTTGAATGCAAAACTACCAATTATTAGTTATGGAGCTACTGGTAAGGTATTATCACGAGGAATTTAAACATCAATATGCTTGCGAAATTTCATTAATCGATGAGGTACTCCGGATGAATAAAAAACGATCGTGATACAATTTTTATTGGGGTCTGAAAAGGGACTGGAAATGAACGTGAGATCGAGTGAATTCTTAAAGTCCCAGGAAATACATCGGCAGGAGGATGGTGGGAGAGAATGGTTCGTTGCGTTAAACGAGTCTTATTATTTAAACAAAAAGACAATTTCCACAATGAGAGACGCTCTAAAATCTTTTGATTAAAGCAGAAAACTTAGCAAACTCTCGACCACTTACTCATTTGACAGTTGAGAGTGCAGATGCCGAGCCACTAAACCCCAACCATTTCCTGATAGGATGTTCAAATTACGTACAAATTCAGTTCGCCGACGAAAACGTACGCTTGCGAAAATAGTAGCATGTACTCCACCAAGCTTTCATCCCCGTTGAACGCTAGAGATATTGTCATAGTGTGAGGTGACAACGAAAGCGAGGGTAGTGGAAATGCGAGAAAATAACTCGTCTGATGGTTAGGTGCGATCAGCTATAGTTGGTCATGGGGGCTAGGATGTTAGCGCCCCTAAAAAAATAGCCTAAACGGATTACAAAGTTTCCCAATGTGTCATTCAACTGCCTTTTTTCATTTCATTTCATTTATTCAACTTATATATTACTTACAAAGGAAGACTAAATAATCTTATACAATAATTTGTAAGCCTTTAGATTAAAAAAGGAAAAAAAAAATTACAGAGAGAGATGGCAAAGTTAATATTAAAAATAAAAAAAAATAAGTAAATAAAGTAAGAATTAAATATTATAAAACAGAAAAAGTAGTTAGAGAGTTGAAAAACATGTTCATATTATTTTCTGCATATTAGGTTGTAGCCAGTAGTGCGAGTAAGGACGACTTAAATTTATTCGTGCTTGTCATTCTTCTCAGGTCAATAGGAAGAGAGTTCCAGAGCCGGACAACTTGAACAAAGAATTGACGCTCAGAAGTAAGACAATGGTATCTTGGTTGAACTAGCGAGAACGATCTATGCGATTGCAAGAACTGAAGTTTATTAAATAGGTAATCTGGCTCTCGAGTTTTTATAAGGTTATGCAAAAAACATAGCGATTTGTATTTTAGTAGGCTAGAGAAGGAGCAACCAGTTATTTGTTTAGAGAAGTGTGAGATATGATCGCGCTGCCGGATGTTGAAAATGTATCTTGCGATATTGTTGAAGACAATGTTAAGTTTTCTGAGACTATTGTGGTCAGGCTTGCAAAAGATCTCGCATCCAAACTACATTTTTCATTTCCATAAGTCGAACATTATCCAGTTGACTTGCCAGGAATACGATTAAATAGTAAATAAACTACCCATAAGTGAGTGTTTTTATTTTCGAAACTCCTATTTTCAGTTGGTTATTCAACTAGATTTTGAAGCGTAGTCTTACTAAATCTTCTGTATTGATATATATGTTGCAATTTTAGCAATAACATAAATGCATTCGCAAAGTAGATTTGCGCATAACGAAGTCAACAATATCCTCTATGGTCTTCAAGAGGAAGAAAGCTAGATCAGAGTCTCGAAGATCTTTCCAAGTGCATAGTTAGTTTTATCGATTGTTGTTACCATTTTTTAGGGTTTAAGAATAGGCTAGTGAAGATTCCCTACACCGCAACGCGTATTTAAATCAAACAGAAGTTTAAATAACGAAACTTAGAGTTACCTGAAAATTTGAAAAGCCATACATCTCTACTCTGAGCATCGAGCTCGTCGAGTTGAAGAGGCTGAGTAAGGTCAAGGAATCTCGAGAAGTTCTCCAGATGAGTCCTGAAACTAAAGGATGTCCATGCCCCATCGTCTTTCCCCCTTCCCGCCCACTCCTTTTTCCAGTGGGTTGGATAAAGTTGTCATGAGACCCGTGCCAAGGATCAGCCTAACTGAGGGCCCAGTATCGAAAATAGCTCAGCCGTGAACGGAGTATCCGGTTACCTGGCGACCTCCGGATTAGCTAGCCTTATCTGGATATTGGGTTGTACCCATTTTCGCTCAGTCGGAAATAAGAGGTTTTCGAGTGAACATCTGCGCCAGAACGTTAAATTTTTTTTTATAAAATAAAGTGGTACGTGTCAAGCACACGTGTGAGAAATTTATGGTTCGTTACAAGGTATCGTTATTTTTTTCTAGGAATTACTTACCATGCTGTCGGCAGTTCAAATTCAAACCCTATTAATTTACGAATTTCAGATGGGATATCATGCGTCATTGGCAATGAAAAACATTAATGACGCATTTGAGGATGTAGCGTCAAACGAACGCACTATACGACGTTTGTTTGGAAAGTTCCGTTCGGGAGACGTCACTCGAAAATGAACCACGTGGAAAGTCGTAAACTTTAGTTGACGACGATGTTTTAAGAGCAACGGTGTATGCGGAACCAACGAAATCGGTGCGGGAGATTGCACAAAGCATGGAGTATCCCCAATGACAAGAAGTCAACACCTTTCTCTCATAGCAAAATTAAAGAAACTCGATAAGTGGGTACCCCATTTATCGCTTACATTAAGAAACCAAACTGAACCGGATAGCCACCTGTGATGAAAAGTGGTTACTGTATGATAATCGTAAAAGATCTGGGCAGCGGTTGGATGCATATGAAAAACCAAAATACACCCCCAAGCCCGATCTTCACCCAAAAAAGTTATGGTGACAATTTGGTGGACATCGAAAGGACCAATCCACTTTTCGTTTCTTTAACCAGGAAAAACGATAAATGCTAAGAAATATTGTCAGGAAATCGACATATTGGATGCCAAATTGAATGAAAAGCAACCTGCGTTCGTCAATAGGCACGGTCCGATCCTTTTGCATGACATTGCTAGACCCCATACCTCACAGGTAATGGTGCAAAAACTGTTGCAGTTGGGATTTTAAATTCTTCCGCATCCATCTTACTCTCCTCATATTTCCCCAAGGGATTACCATCTTTTCCGTAATCTGGATTCAATTTGCTGGCAGAAGGTCTTCCGGAACCGGGCAGAGGACATAAAAACCTTTGAAGATTTCATTGCTTCAAAAAGTCAGCACTTCTACGAAAAAGAATATTTGACCTTTTACTACGTTGGCAGAATGTCATAGATACCAGCGGATCCTATTTTGATTGAATAAAAATTTACGGAAAACTAATATTGGCTTTTCAATTTTAGTGAAATTTTTTTGACATTTCATGTGGTATAACCCAATACAATGAATCTCTATACAGATGGACCTCCCTTACTCCGCTCCTAGTGAGACACCAATCGATAATATTCAAAAATAACAAGACCCGAGACCGATACTCCTTTAACACCGGGCGGTAACACGGTGACTACACCGACTACCGGTAAGACTCCTGCAATGTCAAACAAAGGTAAATTTGTAGCAGGGCATGGTGGACATTTAAAAGGCAAATGCAACGTTCCAAAATCCAAACCCAATTGTAAGCCATGGTCCTACTACTTCCTCCACCCCTAGCAGCAGCAAGTTGGTTGCAGGCCACGATCTTCTTGCTACTACTAAAATTCATCCCGCAAAAGAGGAATCAAAGGCTCAACTGCGTCAGCAAGCCCCTCCAAGGCGCTCTACCCCAGACGCTGAAGTGCTGTACGCATAATAACCCTTGGATCCATTCCGCAGGTTGAGAGAACTGCGGACATGAAGAGCAAAATAGTGTGGGCCAATAAAGGACTCCAACAAGCATCAGAGATCGTTGGAGGAAATCGTGCCTGTTACCAATAGACCCAAAATTAGGAACATCAGAGCCCCGTTGGGCCATCCAATTTCCCATCTCTTAATTCTTTTATCGAAGTCCTAAAAGACGCTACAACGATCGCGGATCGATAAAAACTACGCCGATGGATCAATAGTACCCGCACGGTGACAGTTGGTCAAGCTGAATCTTTCGGGCAACTTCTTGCCCAACATGCAGGAAAACCACATCACACGGTATGGTGCAGTACCTGCACCAACGATAGAGGTGAGTTACTTTTTGGTTACATTATAAGTTCTAACCTCATCGGTTGCAACATTGGCAATGAGCCCACTTTCATCATTTCGGAATTATCAGAAAACTGACTGGCCAAAATACAGAGGAACACTTTTAAAAATACATACTATCTTCTGAATCCCTAAGTCCCCCGCGTAACACTCATGAATTTGACAGGCAATGGCTGCTTCCTGTCCTCTTATTCAGAGGCAAGAAAAGCCGCACTCACGGGCATCAGCACTAAGGCCGCTTAGAAACGTCAGCAGGAACCATTTTAACTAAGCAAAAGGCACAAGAAAAGTGACTGACTGCTATTAATACAAGCAATCCATTAAAATATATAAAAAATAACTGAAAACGGCAAAGCGACAATCCTGGAGGTCTTTCTGTAACAAAAAAAATAGAAAACTCTATTGTTTGAAAAGTTTGCCTAGTTGTTTGAAAAATAATTATGGCTCTTGGATGACCTCAAGTGGTGAATCACTTAACTTGCTACTTGACATCTACTTTCCAAGTAGCTCCCAATTTACGGCCAGTAACAATCTTAGCTGGACTACCGCAGATACGACCGAAATTCACGGTCTGATTACAAGAGACCAGCCGCTCTATGCGCTGAATAGTTAAAAACCATACAAGACTGCTGACATGAAACTTATAATGCTTACCAAGCTACAAAGGTCCTCAGGGATTATCCTGCCAACGCTAGAGAATGCCATGAGGAGCTGCGTCAAAATGATCCACAATCCCCTTGTCATGGAGAGAAGTTAATGTGGTTTTCATTTCCAAAGCAGGAAAATGTTCTATCATACTTTCTGCTAAAAACTCTTGAACGACTGATTGATATCCTTTTACGATCTATAATTAATCCACCAATTTTTTTCAGTTTTAAATGCATTTTATTTACTTAATCATTAACTCTTACATACTAACAAAAAATGCTTAAATGCTAGCTTAAATTTACTTAACAATCTTATACTAACTTACAGGCCCTACACAGGCACTCTAAGCTACTCTTATATCCATGTCTTTCGACTTTATTACATTTTATTTGGGAATACTTATTTTCTATATTTAAAGCTAAGAAAAAAATTGTTAACAAAAAACTTGCTAAGACATAGACATATAGACATTTTTTTATTTTTTATAAAAACTTAATATCCTTAGTCTACCTAACCTACATAGATAATACACACATATACGTTTGTATATATCAATATATGTATATATTTCTTAAATACTAACCTAAATCTATATAAGCTGGCCATCGCTATTTACAGAACAAATAGATTGGTCAGCTCTGCTTCATTAGTGACGCTGGTCCTTAATTGATGCAAACGACGACGAAACATCTTCTCCACCATTCAACCACCAGAAATGCTGGTGCTGACGTACGACATCCCTCTTATCGCGATTCCGCACCGCCCTACTAAACCTGAGACGATCCACACTGCCGTGTGCGACATCCCTGCTGTAGTTGAGTCGCCTGTCACCAGCTGTCCGAGCGATATGGAAGACTAACGGGACCGCTGAGCTATCATGGATCAACCCTATCTGATTAAAGTAGAGTAATGCTTCCGGTGGAATGAAGCCGTCAGAGCGCACACTCTCGTGGCATAGGTAAATGGGGTAGTAAGCCCCAGATATCAGGTTATTCGTCGAGGTTATTGCTCTTGCAATGTGCCTTCGCTTCAGCTTAATTACGAGGTTGTCCACTCGTATTAGCTTCGCCCTGTTGTAAAGGACTTCATTAGGATTTTTTGTACTCCGACTCTGGTGTTCTGTACAAGCGAAGGCAAGCCCTCTCAAACACCCGAATCTTTTCCATTAAGCTTGCTCGTACATTGAACCACATGGGACAATAAAATACCAGCATGGGCCTGATAAGGGCCATGTAGCAGATTACCTTTAACCTCGCATCGAGTTGGCTGATATAAAAGAGTCTCCTTGTAAGGGCAAAAGCGCCTTTAGCTCTGGCCAGATCAGCATCTACATTTTTGTCAAAATATAGGAACTGATCTAGCCCGATCCCAAGGTATCTGACTAAATTTCGACAGGCAAGGGGCTGTCCGTGATGTCCAATGATCGAGAATTTACGCCAATTTTTTCTGGTATTCCTAGAGGCTCCAGACAACGGCGTCGTAAAGAGAATGGTTTCCGACTTCTGAAAGTTGATTTTCAAATTCCAGTAATCGCAAAATCGTCTTATCTTATCGAAGTCACGCTGCAAGAGAGTATTAATGACCTCGATTTTTGGAACTGTTCTGTATGCTATCAAATCGTCTGCGTACGCAATAGTACGAGGAAGTGAACCTATCAAGTCGCTTTTATAAATGTTGAATACGATCGGCGAATTGACCGCTCCTTGCTGAAGACCATTTTTAATTTGAAATATTCCAACAGAATTTACATCACCATTTTGAACTGTTGGTTAGCATATTATAAAGAATGTACAAGAGCGGTTTACTGATTCCCAGCCTAGTCAGCCTATACGAAATACCCTCTAACCATACGGTGTCGAAGGCCTTCTCCAAGTTAACAAGGCAGGCACCAGTACATTGTTTTTTGCCTTTATCCCATTGGATATCGGACACCAGTTTAGACGCGGCATGTGAGATATCATGTCCCGCCTTAAAACCGAATTGATTATCCGGAACTAAATGTTTGTCCTCAACCCACCTAGTCAGAGGTCTATTGATTATTTTTTCGAAAACCTTACTGATATTCGGAAGGAGACTTATCGACCGGAGATTCGCCGGATTGGATATATTCTTTCCCTTTTTGGGGATAGGTTGAACCACCGCCGTATTCCGATGCGCTGGATAATGTGCATTATTCATTGCATTATTAAACAGGGTGGTGTACATTTCCACCGCCTCTAGAGGAAGATGTCGAAGCACGGTGTTCGGAATATCATCGGTCCCCACTGACTTCTTAGCCCTGATTTTGTCGAAGAGCTCATGGAGTTCCTCCTTCGAAATGGAGGGGGTAGGTCACCCTCTCTGGTAATGACATTATTGGTCATATTTTCGTCACTAAACCGGGTGAAATCAGAGCCCTCAGACCGCCAGGTCTCTTCTTCATTTCGAATGTAGAAGTTGTGCACCAAGACGCGATTATCTAGGTCATAATTAGGGCCAATGATATCAGTGGCCTTGTATACTTCCTGGAAAGTCGCCGCTATGATCTCAACCTTCTCCTGCGGATCCTCGATCACAAAGAAGTCGTCATCGTCAGCGGCTTCATTTGAATCGATGCCTGCAATTGTCAGTAACCGTTCGTTGTCTGTTGTCCGAGCTATTTTAAGACACTGAAAGTCATTTTGATTTTATTCTCCGAAATAGTATATTTATTTTCGGAAACATATTCGGCTTGCTTGTTTTTATAGCCCGAACCTTGTTGTTCCAATATAAACTTACAGAAATTCTGTAATTCTATTTTATTTACGTTTGAAGATTTTTAATTGACGACTTCAGTTTCCTAATCTCCGCGTCTTCTCTGTCAGTTAACTGTCTGTACAAGTTCTTAAGTCTTGACAGAAGTCTACTTTTCTGTTGGTGTAGTGCGTCAATAGTAGGATTGCGGAACAGATCATAGTTAGGCGCACGTCGATACCGCAGTGTTGTAGCGTTCATATGTAATTTAATTTTCTCCTCCATTCGTTTTAGGTACTTGTCGATCTCCTCGTTTGACAAATTCCTATTGGACGGAGGTTGGAACCCTGGTAAACAGCCACCATCACTTCATGAATAGTTTTTTGAATTTTTCCTTGCTTAGTGAGAAATTTAATTACAGCGCGATGCTCAATTCTCACCATCATCGTCTCAGTTGCCATTATGACTCTGTTTAACTAGAGATAAAACGCGAATTAATAATCACATTTATATGAAATGTTACATGAATACACTAAAATAATAGTATTACTTGATAAATAAGTCAATTTATATATACAACCACAGCTTCACCCCGATACCGAGAATATGTTGAACGACCCTCGTAGGAAGGCACTTGAGCGATTGGCTAATCGTTTTGATAACAAATACCTACTGTTTCAGGAGCATATTAATTCCCTGTTGGAGGTTCCCAAGATTACGAAAGCTACTTCTTTCTCATTGCGAAACTTGGAAGATAGCTTCAATACCCATTTAACAGCCATGTTGTCCATAGGGAATTATGCCATCCTTATATCCCTGACGTTAGATCGAGTAGACTCGGAAACACTTTCCAAGTGGCAAGATGCGATGGATTATAGCAAGCTTCCATCGTGGGAAAAATTTACGAAGATTCTAGATCGGCGTTGCAAGAACTTGGAGGCAAAAGAATCCCAAAGGCATAATGCGGATAGATCGGTTGTCTCAAAAGGAACAAAAGAAAATTATTCTCGTCCTCGTAATAGAGATCGGAATATACGACACACTGCTTTGATAACACAAAGAGTGCATTGCGAATTTTGGAATTTAGAAGGTCATCAAATAGGTTGCTGTGCAGAGTTCCAGAAGTTGCCAGTAGCAAGTAGGTTTCACGAGACCAAGAAGTTAGTGTTGTGTATAAATTGTTTGGAGATGGGGCATTCAGTAAGGCGATGTTCGAAGCCGAAATGCAGTATCTGTTTTCTTCCACATCATCAGCTTTTGCATAGGTTCTCTTCAAACTCGAATGTCAATGAGCTTCTGGATTCTGCTTCACAGCTAAATTTTATTACGGAGCATATGGCTCAAAGGCTAAGGTTGAATAGGTTAAAGGCGGACGTGGAAATCAGTGGTATCGGAAAAAATGTCTCTAAAATTCGTTTTCGAACCAAGGCGGTATGTTAGTCGAGGATTTCAGACTTTGAAACAGAGCTAGGATTGTTAATTATTAAAGGCATCACAGACTTGCAACCAAACAAGTCGTTCAACATTGAGAACTGGAATATTCCAAAGAATATTGTTTTGGCAGTAATCAGGCATCCAAGATTGATATGTTGATAGGAGCGGAATGCTTCTTTGAATTATTGTTGATTGGACAAATCAAGATGGAAGGACAGCCTACTTTGCAGAAAACGTTACTCGGCTGGGTAGTATCAGGTAGATACGATCTGTCGTTGGTCCCGAATGCTACAGTTTGCTTAGTTGGTGGTCAATATTTTTTTTTTTTTTTACTTTTAAATTCATTTTTATTATTTCTTTCTATATGTTAACTTACCTACTAGACAAAAATGCTTAAATCTAATTTAACAGCAACAGTTTTAGAATTTAGCTTACTGGCTCTTACCGAGCACTCTAAACTTAACGATATTACTACAACTAGTGTCTTTCGACCTTAAATCTATCCTAGGACTTAGCTTATATAACCAGCATATTTACATATATGATTCTCTAAGAAAATTATATCAAAAAAAAACTTAGATGTTTTATCTCTATTTTTTTTTTTATTTAAAATTAGGCTACCTATCTACTTAACCTACCTATGCTACTTAATTTAACTTAACTATAATCCAGGTGGCGAGCACTCGTTTTCTTTTGCTCCGAGTGGTCGCCATCTAGATTGCGTTTTCGGACGCCTGGCAGTCGTTATCATGGTGCACATGCACCTCCGGAACCTGACCGAGACCATCTAGCGTCGGTCAGCTTTCGGGGGGACCCCTACATGATAACGATCCTCTCCACGAAAACCCCCTAGCTAACCCTAATCTATTTATACCTAAGAGGAGCTACCCAAGTAGCGCACCAACCTAGGAGAGCGTATCACCTCCCTCCCTTTCTTCAAGCCACCAGTATTCGGTGTGCTGCTTTTCGGCATCGATCCTATCCCTGTCCGCAATTGCAGGGTTAAAACGGAAGAGCTCAGGAGCACTGGCGACGTACCCGTCGTAGATGAGCCGCTTTTCCCTCGCACCGCGGTGGCGGTGGTATAATACCGGAATACCATCCCTACTTTGCACTAACCCTTTAGCGCCAATATATGCAGAAATGCTTCAGGAGGGATAAAGCCAGATTGAAGTGTACTCTCGTGGTACATTATATTGGGGTAATATGCCCCAAAGATCAGGCTATTATCGCTCGTCATTGCTCTTGCGACGTGCCTTCGAATCACCTTAATTAGAAAATTGTCAATCCTATTTAGTCCAGCTCCCTTGTAAAGGACTTTGTTGGGATAATATTTTATGTACTCTGACTCAGGTGTTCTGTACAATCGAAGGCAGGTTCTAAGACATTGTCTCTTAAACACACGAATCATTTCCATATAAGACGGCGCTACATTAAACCACACCGGACAAACGTAAGCGATGATTGGCCTGATTAGGGCCACGTAGCATATGATTTTCACTCTGGAATCAAGTTGACTGCTTTGAAACAATTTCCTTGTCAGAGCTAAAGCCTTCTTGGCCCCAGCCAGACAAGCATCTATATGTTTGTCAAAATATAAATACTTATCAAGCCAGATACCAAGATATCTAACTGCGCTTCTCACCGCTAGTGGTAGTCCATGCTGTCCAATGATGGCCAAATTTCGCCAGTTATTTCTGGTATCCCTTCTCAATGGAGTTCTAAATAAGATTCAAGCGATCGGTGGCAAATTCAAAAAGATTTTTCTATTCTCGCTAATGCACCAGGAAGGCGCAAAACAGTCACAGTTTTATTGACGAACAATATTTCAGAGCAAATTTCGCAAATGTATCTGCATCATAGGGACGTCCAAAGGACTTGAAGAGTTTTGGGATATGCAGTGAAATTCATAAATGCATTAAGGCACTCTAGGCGAAAACCGAATACAGAAATTGATCAACTAGACCCGAAGATTTTTGCTGCCAAAAGGCCTAAACAAGATGTTATTCCACTAACAGTAAGAGAGATGGACGACGCACTTCTCCGTATCTTGTGGCACATTCAGCGCGGCGAATTCAAAGAAGAAATCCAGCAACTAGAAAACGATAACTTGATTAGCTCAAAGAGTTTCGTCAAAAATCTAAATCCTTTCCTAGACGATACCTCTTTAAAACTCCTGAGAGTTGGTGGGCGTTTGCAGAATGCACACATTCCTTACTACACCAAATGTTCTATTCTTCTTCCCATATCCCACCCTTTCACTTATAATCCGCGAAATCTCATTTGTTGCGAACTTTGGGTCAAGCCAGTTTGACGTTTGAAGAGCTTTCTACAGTGGTGACAGAAGTTGAAGCTATTTTAAACTCTCGACCAATCTGCCAGATGTCCAGTGATCCCAGTGATGAGCAAGTTCTAACACCTGGGTATTTCTTGATTGGAGGTCCTCTGAATGCCGTTCCAGAACCGTCACTGGAACATGAAAAGATACCCTGTTTGAAGAGGTGGAGACGGCTGGCTCAAATTAAACAGCATTTCTGGATCCGATGGACGAAAGAGTAACTCTTAGAGTCATCCGAAAATGTGAAAATTGGCACTATTGTCCTTATTTCTGAAGACAATACATCTCCCCAGCATTGGCTCCTGGGCAAAATTATCGGAACAGTGATATCAGCAGATGGAAAAATTCGTGTCGTGGAGCTGAAGAGGAATGGGGTTCTCCGTCGAGCTATTCACCGACTGGCTCCACTACCAATAAATGATTAAAGTATCGGTAACATGTTGCGGATACTTTAAGGCGGCCAGGATGTTCCTGCCATTAACATCAAAGCTTTCCCTTTTTTTTTATTTAAGTTAAAATATCTTAACGTGAATAATCACCACATAACAATTGAATTACAACCTATCCCATTTATCTATTGTGAATTATTGTAATGAAAATCTGCAAACGAAAAGTAGTGTTCAGAATCTCCTTCCAATAAATTCTCTCTCCGGATCGAGCAGCGACTTTGTAAAATTGGAATCTATGATTCGAAGACCAACCGTCGAACCATAAAGTAGTGCGTATACCAGATTGTAATAAAAAGAAAAAATAAATTACAATTAGAAGTCGTGTCTTTTATTTGGAAGTTGAAAAGTTTGGCAAAAAATTCAAACAGTTAAAAGTCACAAAATTTGTTGAAGTTACTTGGTTCCTGAAAACTCTCAGGAAACAGGCACGACCCAAACAGGTGAACTGTAAGGAGACCGTGAAGGTCTAATTATACCATCGTCTAGAAGTTTATTGACTTGTTTGTCGACTTCTGCCTTCAGTGACATGGGAAAGGGTAAAGTCTGGTAAAAATAGGGTCATCTGTAGAAGTTCTAATTTCTGCAATGACTCTCTTTGTGTATGTCAGTTTCTCTTCAGGTTGGGAGAATAAATTTAAATGTTTGTTGAGAATTGAATTCAAGAGAATATTTTGTTCCGGATTCAGGTGGTCGGTCTTGACGACTAATGAGTTCACCGATTGGGATTTTAATTGCTTAATTTTGATTCGAGCTGTGCTTAGGATTTGCATAAAGCTATTCTTAGCGTAAATAACTGCAGACAGTTCTTTTAGGCTGCCGTTGCCCAAAATACCGTGAAAAGTTGTGAGTGTGGGGAGTATGAACAATTTTATATTGTCATTTTTAAGAGCAAAGAGATTAATAAATGTATGGTGACTAACTTCTACATCACCAGCTATAGATTTGGCAAAGAAGGTTTGTTGGTTCGGGATAGGGCTTTTTACTAGGTCGGGTTTGATGTAGTTTTGGCTTGACCCAGTGTCGATGAGAAATTTTAGGATTTCTCCATTCTTCGCTTTACATTCAAAGTAAGGCAGCGAAGAGTTCGCTAACCTAAAAAATGTATGTCACTACACTCTAGCAATTTTTCAGCCGGATATTGGTTTTGTATTGGGCATTGGTGTTCAGCCGGATACTGCTGCTCTGTTGAATACTGGAATCCCAATGGAAATTGTTGTTACATTTGATACTGTTGTACTAGTTGATACTGTTGTTCCAGTTGATATTGTAGTTCCAGTTGATATTGTTGTTCTGTGTGTAGTTCGCCTAAGCTTGTGCATATGCATTCTCGGGTACGCTTGTTTGTTCAGCAGTTTGAGTGCAGTTTGTTGGGTTTTCAGAACTTCCTACTTTCGAGCCGATATGGAAGTTATTTTGGTTGGGGTTTTTGGAATGCTGTTGAAAGGGTAGCTTAGGGTTAGCAGAATCGAAGTGTGTTTGCCTATGTTGGTTATTGACAGTTCTGACCTGGTTGTTTCGTCTTTGTGTCAAGAATTCAGCTTTAATAGGAGCTAGACTAGGATTAGTAGCTTGAACAAAATTATGTCGGATATTAGGTGTTTGCTTTTGTGGAGCGAAATTATAATTTGGGCGAGAAAAAGAAGGAAAAGGCTGCGCTGGCGAGTAATGAGGAGGACAAACTTGGTAATGAGGTCGAGAGATAAAGTTTAAATTTTTTTGTGGAGTCGAAAATTGTGGAGACGTAGTTGGGTTGTGTGGAGGACGAAATAGTAACTGAGGTAATGCCTGTTGTTGGCGAAGATGTTGTGGAGCGAAAGGTTTCTTATTTGGTCCTTGTTTAGCATTGATGAACTGGTTTCTGAATGTTTGGTTCTTTAGCTTTAAGCAGAGATGCGGTAAATCAGCTGGTTCTTTCATACCTAGAAGTTCGGATAAACTTCCTCGTAAGCCTCTGATAAATGTGTCCAACGCTTTGTCTCGGTAGGTTTGGGTGACGAGTCGGATAGACTCTGGAATTGCGTCCAAGCATGAAATCTTGTTAATGATTAGAGTCAGTTGAGAACAGGCTCTTTGGTAGAACTCTTGAATATTACCATTACCTTGGGTCATGTGTGACATCTCGTTTGTCAGCATAGTGCATTGTAAGGCAACTGGCAATAGCATCCCAGTTGAGTGGAGTGTTATAGGCTTCGAGTGCAGCGTCTGCTGGTCCGACGATCTTATTCCGTTATACATTGAGGATCCCATAATATGTTGGGCTTCCTCTCGTGTGTGCATAAATTCCTAGCACTCGCTCTCCGCTTTTCTTCCATTAAGAAAATTTGCCAGCATCTCCGGAAAAGTTCCTTAAACAGCGAACAACCTTTTCAAGGTCTTCCAAACGGTCCCTGTACTCTAGAGAGATGGTTTGATCCACACCGGTAAAACGGTGAGAGGTTGGGTTTAGTATATTTTCAACAAATCTTCTGATGATGATTGTATCGTCATTACTTCTTGACCTTCTTGTCGGCATTTTTATGTTAAGTTAAGCTTTTAATTTCAAGTTATTGTATAAAGACACGCACAGAAACCTGGCAGCTTTTTATTTAAACGCGAAATTTATGTACACCAGAAAAGAGATAAGGCAAAGGGAAATGTGCAGTGACGTGAGGGTTTTCCAAAAATGGAGACGGTAATAAGAGTAAGTTATGCAAACTATTGATTTAATAATAAAAAAAAATATTAAAGTTGTGAGAACGTTATTTTGGAAATCTTAATTTTAAAAACAATAACTGTTAAAATTAAAAAAAAAATTCTTTTTGTTTTAAAAGAAAAAAGAATATATTTTATTCTTTTGCTTCCTATTACTAACTACTTTCTTTAAGATATTATTCTATATACAATATATAAAAAATTTAAAAGAGCTTTATTTAAATTTTTAGTTTACTATTAATATTTAATTTTATTTTATTTATTTCTTTCTATTTCACTTCACTTTTATTTATTCTTAATTATAGCTTAATTCTAACTTACAGAGTAAGTAACGGCAACATCCCTCGCTGGTGTTCCAGATGGCTCCTTTTTATCCGTGCTTGTCCGGTGAGTAGTTCAAACACTTTATTTGTTGGCGAGGTCCACTGAGACGTTCTTAGGGCCTTTTAGCAGAGTTACCTTTACGTTCACAGGAGCCGAAACTAAACTACTTTTTTTTTCGACCGGATTTTTTATTTTATTACTTACCAACGCGAACAGAACGCGCTATACCGCACTATGACTGTTCTTCGTTTATTTCACTTCGGGTCCCTGCTCGGGCGCCAATTAATAAAACATAAATTGTTTTATTTAAAAAAAAAATTATTATTATCCTGGCATAGGTTGCTCTTACATCTAAATTACGACTGACTTAACAATGGATTTTGATAAGCTTAAATACTAATTGTGTCTCTGCTCAAGTGCTGAGGATTCCGTCACATACATCAATGTTGCGAGTGTAACTGGATCACTTGTACTCTATGGGAATGAAATGTGTTGTCTGGTGCCATCGGTAGATTGCAGATAAAATGCGAGATACGTTGCATTTGCGTGTGGGCAGAATGTGCACTTCAGATAATGTCAATTATGCTTCGTAAACATAATTTTCCTTATGCGTTTCATATACAATGCCAGAAGTCAGGTTGTTAGCCTAATATTTTCAATATCTGACCCATTCGGCTTTCTTGCCAATATTACCATTGAGTCAAAATTGCTACTTTAAAGGCTATAGAAAGCAAACATGGGGTGGAATAACCAAATACCCGAAGAGATTTACTTCAAGTGGTATGAAGGGTATAAGCGGCTTCGACATTAAGAAAGTTTAGAGTTCCTAGAAGTTACTATTTAAATATTACTAAACCATGCGTTGATATTCAGATTCACATTTTCGTTGACTAGTGAGGTGGCATTTCCAGCAGTCGGTTATTGCAAAAGCTATATTCATTATGGGAAAGGCGAGTTGCGGTCACATTAAAACTCTCTCTATATCAAGGCTTGAACTTGAAGTGGTCGTATTAATATTTTTTTTTTATAATCTACGCACGCTTAAGGGGTTATGGTATTCGGCGCTGGCGGAAAGATCGGAATGATTCGAAGGTTATCAATTTTCACTCTTCTTTTGTGCTTGAAACTCTACAACAGCCAAATCTGCACGCCACTGTTACGCCTTCACACGCAGATTTTTCTATTGAGTTCTAATTACACGAATGAAAAACTTGTTATGAGTAGGATTCGAACCGTGACCCTCCGAGTGAGAAGCGATTGCTACCACACCACGGCCATTGTAAGTGGACATGACGTGCAACCGAAAAAGATAATTTTGTGGACCGACTCAAAGACAGTGGTTCACAGGATTAGATCTGATACTCGTGGCTCAAGTGGCAGTGTATTGGCTTCCCAATCGGACGGTTCGGGGTTCAATATCAGCTGTGCTCGAGAGACATTTTTACAGGTAATCACGTGAGATGAATTGTTGCCGAATTTACACTAATAATTTAATCTCCCCATTAAATGCCGGATGCCACCCATTGAGCGAAATAAATAATAAATAACAAAAATATCTTTCTCTATCTCTATACATAATTTTCCGAAAAACTTAATACGTGCTCCGGCATTTTAAGGGTAGTATTAACAACTTGAGCGTTAAGTTCTTTTAAAAAAAAATATATACATAACCAATTTGTCACTCATCGAATTTCAGAAATTTTGAATTCCTAGAAAGTTTCAAATTGGAGATGGTTGCCAGGCAATCAGAATCCAGCCGATTATGCCACGAGACCACAAAAGATACCATCGAAACCCGTAGCGTTGTATCTTATAAAGGGTCCCTCAATTGTAGAATGTTCCGAAGAGGAATGGCCAACGACACCAACCGATATTGCAGATCATGAGAGAACCGAAGAAAAGCGTTCGAATTGCATCTTGAATATAACACGTATCACGTCAGAATTGAAAATTGAAAAATATTCCAGTTACTAATAGTGATATCTTGGATTCAGCGAGTTGTTGTGAGCTTAAATTGTCTGATCAAACACGAAAGTAATTTTGAAACTGAAATACTTGTATGTTCAAAGCACCCCTCATCAATGGAAATAAATTCAGCTGAATTTTTAATTTGTCGATAGGTGCAGGAAGCTGAGTTCCCACAGGAAGTACAATTCCTTCTGTCAGAAAAATCCGTGCAAAAAAATAGTTAAATTTTTAAACTTTCCCTTGGTCTGGATGAGAACATCGCAATTATGTATATTCGGTGGACGAACTGACAATGCCGAATTTTTAGATTTGAATGCAAAACTACCAATTATTAGTTATGGAGCTACTGGTAAGGTATTATCACGAGGAATTTAAACATCAATATGCTTGCGAAATTTCATTAATCGATGAGGTACTCCGGATGAATAAAAAACGATCGTGATACAATTTTTATTGGGGTCTGAAAAGGGACTGGAAATGAACGTGAGATCGAGTGAATTCTTAAAGTCCCAGGAAATACATCGGCAGGAGGATGGTGGGAGAGAATGGTTCGTTGCGTTAAACGAGTCTTATTATTTAAACAAAAAGACAATTTCCACAATGAGAGACGCTCTAAAATCTTTTGATTAAAGCAGAAAACTTAGCAAACTCTCGACCACTTACTCATTTGACAGTTGAGAGTGCAGATGCCGAGCCACTAAACCCCAACCATTTCCTGATAGGATGTTCAAATTACGTACAAATTCAGTTCGCCGACGAAAACGTACGCTTGCGAAAATAGTAGCATGTACTCCACCAAGCTTTCATCCCCGTTGAACGCTAGAGATATTGTCATAGTGTGAGGTGACAACGAAAGCGAGGGTAGTGGAAATGCGAGAAAATAACTCGTCTGATGGTTAGGTGCGATCAGCTATAGTTGGTCATGGGGGCTAGGATGTTAGCGCCCCTAAAAAAATAGCCTAAACGGATTACAAAGTTTCCCAATGTGTCATTCAACTGCCTTTTTTCATTTCATTTCATTTATTCAACTTATATATTACTTACAAAGGAAGACTAAATAATCTTATACAATAATTTGTAAGCCTTTAGATTAAAAAAGGAAAAAAAAAATTACAGAGAGAGATGGCAAAGTTAATATTAAAAATAAAAAAAAATAAGTAAATAAAGTAAGAATTAAATATTATAAAACAGAAAAAGTAGTTAGAGAGTTGAAAAACATGTTCATATTATTTTCTGCATATTAGGTTGTAGCCAGTAGTGCGAGTAAGGACGACTTAAATTTATTCGTGCTTGTCATTCTTCTCAGGTCAATAGGAAGAGAGTTCCAGAGCCGGACAACTTGAACAAAGAATTGACGCTCAGAAGTAAGACAATGGTATCTTGGTTGAACTAGCGAGAACGATCTATGCGATTGCAAGAACTGAAGTTTATTAAATAGGTAATCTGGCTCTCGAGTTTTTATAAGGTTATGCAAAAAACATAGCGATTTGTATTTTAGTAGGCTAGAGAAGGAGCAACCAGTTATTTGTTTAGAGAAGTGTGAGATATGATCGCGCTGCCGGATGTTGAAAATGTATCTTGCGATATTGTTGAAGACAATGTTAAGTTTTCTGAGACTATTGTGGTCAGGCTTGCAAAAGATCTCGCATCCAAACTACATTTTTCATTTCCATAAGTCGAACATTATCCAGTTGACTTGCCAGGAATACGATTAAATAGTAAATAAACTACCCATAAGTGAGTGTTTTTATTTTCGAAACTCCTATTTTCAGTTGGTTATTCAACTAGATTTTGAAGCGTAGTCTTACTAAATCTTCTGTATTGATATATATGTTGCAATTTTAGCAATAACATAAATGAATTCGCAAACTAGATTTGCGCATAACGAAGTCAACAATATCCTCTATGGTCTTCAAGAGGAAGAAAGCTAGATCAGAGTCTCGAAGATCTTTCCAAGTGCATAGTTAGTTTTATCGATTGTTGTTACCATTTTTTAGGGTTTAAGAATAGGCTAGTGAAGATTCCCTACACCGCAACGCGTATTTAAATCAAACAGAAGTTTAAATAACGAAACTTAGAGTTACCTGAAAATTTGAAAAGCCATACATCTCTACTCTGAGCATCGAGCTCGTCGAGTTGAAGAGGCTGAGTAAGGTCAAGGAATCTCGAGAAGTTCTCCAGATGAGTCCTGAAACTAAAGGATGTCCATGCCCCATCGTCTTTCCCCCTTCCCGCCCACTCCTTTTTCCAGTGGGTTGGATAAAGTTGTCATGAGACCCGTGCCAAAGATCAGCCTAACTGAGGGCCCAGTATCGAAAATAGCTCAGCCGTGAACGGAGTATCCGGTTACCTGGCGACCTCCGGATTAGCTAGCCTTATCTGGATATTGGGTTGTACCCATTTTCGCTCAGTCGGAAATAAGAGGTTTTCGAGTGAACAACTGCGCCAGAACGTTAAATTTTTTTTTATAAAATAAAGTGGTACGTGTCAAGCACACGTGTGAGAAATTTATGGTTCGTTACAAGGTATCGTTATTTTTTTCTAGGAATTACTTACCATGCTGTCGGCAGTTCAAATTCAAACCCTATTAATTTACGAATTTCAGATGGGATATCATGCGTCATTGGCAATGAAAAACATTAATGACGCATTTGAGGATGTAGCGTCAAACGAACGCACTATACGACGTTTGTTTGGAAAGTTCCGTTCGGGAGACGTCACTCGAAAATGAACCACGTGGAAAGTCGTAAACTTTAGTTGACGACGATGTTTTAAGAGCAACGGTGTATGCGGAACCAACGAAATCGGTGCGGGAGATTGCACAAAGCATGGAGTATCCCCAATGACAAGAAGTCAACACCTTTCTCTCATAGCAAAATTAAAGAAACTCGATAAGTGGGTACCCCATTTATCGCTTACATTAAGAAACCAAACTGAACCGGATAGCCACCTGTGATGAAAAGTGGTTACTGTATGATAATCGTAAAAGATCTGGGCAGCGGTTGGATGCATATGAAAAACCAAAATACACCCCCAAGCCCGATCTTCACCCAAAAAAGTTATGGTGACAATTTGGTGGACATCGAAAGGACCAATCCACTTTTCGTTTCTTTAACCAGGAGAAACGATAAATGCTAAGAAATATTGTCAGGAAATCGACATATTGGATGCCAAATTGAATGAAAAGCAACCTGCGTTCGTCAATAGGCACGGTCCGATCCTTTTGCATGACATTGCTAGACCCCATACCTCACAGGTAATGGTGCAAAAACTGTTGCAGTTGGGATTTTAAATTCTTCCGCATCCATCTTACTCTCCTCATATTTCCCCAAGGGATTACCATCTTTTCCGTAATCTGGATTCAATTTGCTGGCAGAAGGTCTTCCGGAACCGGGCAGAGGACATAAAAACCTTTGAAGATTTCATTGCTTCAAAAAGTCAGCACTTCTACGAAAAAGAATATTTGACCTTTTACTACGTTGGCAGAATGTCATAGATACCAGCGGATCCTATTTTGATTGAATAAAAATTTACGGAAAACTAATATTGGCTTTTCAATTTTAGTGAAATTTTTTTGACATTTCATGTGGTATAACCCAATACAATGAATCTCTATACAGATGGACCTCCCTTACTCCGCTCCTAGTGAGACACCAATCGATAATATTCAAAAATAACAAGACCCGAGACCGATACTCCTTTAACACCGGGCGGTAACACGGTGACTACACCGACTACCGGTAAGACTCCTGCAATGTCAAACAAAGGTAAATTTGTAGCAGGGCATGGTGGACATTTAAAAGGCAAATGCAACGTTCCAAAATCCAAACCCAATTGTAAGCCATGGTCCTACTACTTCCTCCACCCCTAGCAGCAGCAAGTTGGTTGCAGGCCACGATCTTCTTGCTACTACTAAAATTCATCCCGCAAAAGAGGAATCAAAGGCTCAACTGCGTCAGCAAGCCCCTCCAAGGCGCTCTACCCCAGACGCTGAAGTGCTGTACGCATAATAACCCTTGGATCCATTCCGCAGGTTGAGAGAACTGCGGACATGAAGAGCAAAATAGTGTGGGCCAATAAAGGACTCCAACAAGCATCAGAGATCGTTGGAGGAAATCGTGCCTGTTACCAATAGACCCAAAATTAGGAACATCAGAGCCCCGTTGGGCCATCCAATTTCCCATCTCTTAATTCTTTTATCGAAGTCCTAAAAGACGCTACAACGATCGCGGATCGATAAAAACTACGCCGATGGATCAATAGTACCCGCACGGTGACAGTTGGTCAAGCTGAATCTTTCGGGCAACTTCTTGCCCAACATGCAGGAAAACCACATCACACGGTATGGTGCAGTACCTGCACCAACGATAGAGGTGAGTTACTTTTTGGTTACATTATAAGTTCTAACCTCATCGGTTGCAACATTGGCAATGAGCCCACTTTCATCATTTCGGAATTATCAGAAAACTGACTGGCCAAAATACAGAGGAACACTTTTAAAAATACATACTATCTTCTGAATCCCTAAGTCCCCCGCGTAACACTCATGAATTTGACAGGCAATGGCTGCTTCCTGTCCTCTTATTCAGAGGCAAGAAAAGCCGCACTCACGGGCATCAGCACTAAGGCCGCTTAGAAACGTCAGCAGGAACCATTTTAACTAAGCAAAAGGCACAAGAAAAGTGACTGACTGCTATTAATACAAGCAATCCATTAAAATATATAAAAAATAACTGAAAACGGCAAAGCGACAATCCTGGAGGTCTTTCTGTAACAAAAAAAATAGAAAACTCTATTGTTTGAAAAGTTTGCCTAGTTGTTTGAAAAATAATTATGGCTCTTGGATGACCTCAAGTGGTGAATCACTTAACTTGCTACTTGACATCTACTTTCCAAGTAGCTCCCAATTTACGGCCAGTAACAATCTTAGCTGGACTACCGCAGATACGACCGAAATTCACGGTCTGATTACAAGAGACCAGCCGCTCTATGCGCTGAATAGTTAAAAACCATACAAGACTGCTGACATGAAACTTATAATGCTTACCAAGCTACAAAGGTCCTCAGGGATTATCCTGCCAACGCTAGAGAATGCCATGAGGAGCTGCGTCAAAATGATCCACAATCCCCTTGTCATGGAGAGAAGTTAATGTGGTTTTCATTTCCAAAGCAGGAAAATGTTCTATCATACTTTCTGCTAAAAACTCTTGAACGACTGATTGATATCCTTTTACGATCTATAATTAATCCACCAATTTTTTTCAGTTTTAAATGCATTTTATTTACTTAATCATTAACTCTTACATACTAACAAAAAATGCTTAAATGCTAGCTTAAATTTACTTAACAATCTTATACTAACTTACAGGCCCTACACAGGCACTCTAAGCTACTCTTATATCCATGTCTTTCGACTTTATTACATTTTATTTGGGAATACTTATTTTCTATATTTAAAGCTAAGAAAAAAATTGTTAACAAAAAACTTGCTAAGACATAGACATATAGACATTTTTTTATTTTTTATAAAAACTTAATATCCTTAGTCTACCTAACCTACATAGATAATACACACATATACGTTTGTATATATCAATATATGTATATATTTCTTAAATACTAACCTAAATCTATATAAGCTGGCCATCGCTATTTACAGAACAAATAGATTGGTCAGCTCTGCTTCATTAGTGACGCTGGTCCTTAATTGATGCAAACGACGACGAAACATCTTCTCCACCATTCAACCACCAGAAATGCTGGTGCTGACGTACGACATCCCTCTTATCGCGATTCCGCACCGCCCTACTAAACCTGAGACGATCCACACTGCCGTGTGCGACATCCCTGCTGTAGTTGAGTCGCCTGTCACCAGCTGTCCGAGCGATATGGAAGACTAACGGGACCGCTGAGCTATCATGGATCAACCCTATCTGATTAAAGTAGAGTAATGCTTCCGGTGGAATGAAGCCGTCAGAGCGCACACTCTCGTGGCATAGGTAAATGGGGTAGTAAGCCCCAGATATCAGGTTATTCGTCGAGGTTATTGCTCTTGCAATGTGCCTTCGCTTCAGCTTAATTACGAGGTTGTCCACTCGTATTAGCTTCGCCCTGTTGTAAAGGACTTCATTAGGATTTTTTGTACTCCGACTCTGGTGTTCTGTACAAGCGAAGGCAAGCCCTCTCAAACACCCGAATCTTTTCCATTAAGCTTGCTCGTACATTGAACCACATGGGACAATAAAATACCAGCATGGGCCTGATAAGGGCCATGTAGCAGATTACCTTTAACCTCGCATCGAGTTGGCTGATATAAAAGAGTCTCCTTGTAAGGGCAAAAGCGCCTTTAGCTCTGGCCAGATCAGCATCTACATTTTTTGTCAAAATATAGGAACTGATCTAGCCCGATCCCAAGGTATCTGACTAAATTTCGACAGGCAAGGGGCTGTCCGTGATGTCCAATGATCGAGAATTTACGCCAATTTTTTCTGGTATCCCTAGAGGCTCCAGACAACGGCGTCGTAAAGAGAATGGTTTCCGACTTCTGAAAGTTGATTTTCAAATTCCAGTAATCGCAAAATCGTCTTATCTTATCGAAGTCACGCTGCAAGAGAGTATTAATGACCTCGATTTTTGGAACTGTTCTGTATGCTATCAAATCGTCTGCGTACGCAATAGTACGAGGAAGTGAACCTATCAAGTCGCTTTTATAAATGTTGAATACGATCGGCGAATTGACCGCTCCTTGCTGAAGACCATTTTTAATTTGAAATATTCCAACAGAATTTACATCACCATTTTGAACTGTTGGTTAGCATATTATAAAGAATGTACAAGAGCGGTTTACTGATTCCCAGCCTAGTCAGCCTATACGAAATACCCTCTAACCATACGGTGTCGAAGGCCTTCTCCAAGTTAACAAGGCAGGCACCAGTACATTGTTTTTTGCCTTTATCCCATTGGATATCGGACACCAGTTTAGACGCGGCATGTGAGATATCATGTCCCGCCTTAAAACCGAATTGATTATCCGGAACTAAATGTTTGTCCTCAACCCACCTAGTCAGAGGTCTATTGATTATTTTTTCGAAAACCTTACTGATATTCGGAAGGAGACTTATCGACCGGAGATTCGCCGGATTGGATATATTCTTTCCCTTTTTGGGGATAGGTTGAACCACCGCCGTATTCCGATGCGCTGGATAATGTGCATTATTCATTGCATTATTAAACAGGGTGGTGTACATTTCCACCGCTTCTAGAGGAAGATGTCGAAGCACGGTGTTCGGAATATCATCGGTCCCCACTGACTTCTTAGCCCTGATTTTGTCGAAGAGCTCATGGAGTTCCTCCTTCGAAATGAAGGGGGTAGGTCACCCTCTCTGGTAATGACATTATTGGTCATATTTTCGTCACTAAACCGGGTGAAATCAGAGCCCTCAGACCGCCAGGTCTCTTCTTCATTTCGAATGTAGAAGTTGTGCACCAAGACGCGATTATCTAGGTCATAATTAGGGCCAATGATATCAGTGGCCTTGTATACTTCCTGGAAAGTCGCCGCTATGGTCTCAACCTTCTCCTGCGGATCCTCGATCACAAAGAAGTCGTCATCGTCAGCGGCTTCATTTGAATCGATGCCTGCAATTGTCAGTAACCGTTCGTTGTCTGTTGTCCGAGCTATTTTAAGACACTGAAAGTCATTTTGATTTTATTCTCCGAAATAGTATATTTATTTTCGGAAACATATTCGGCTTGCTTGTTTTTATAGCCCGAACCTTGTTGTTCCAATATAAACTTACAGAAATTCTGTAATTCTATTTTATTTACGTTTGAAGATTTTTAATTGACGACTTCAGTTTCCTAATCTCCGCGTCTTCTCTGTCAGTTAACTGTCTGTACAAGTTCTTAAGTCTTGACAGAAGTCTACTTTTCTGTTGGTGTAGTGCGTCAATAGTAGGATTGCGGAACAGATCATAGTTAGGCGCACGTCGATACCGCAGTGTTGTAGCGTTCATATGTAATTTAATTTTCTCCTCCATTCGTTTTAGGTACTTGTCGATCTCCTCGTTTGACAAATTCCTATTGGACGGTGGTTGGAGCATTATCAAGGTCGCGGAGAAGCGTGTCCATCGAGTCTTACAGTAGTTGAAGGAATATCTGTGGACAAACTCCTCAAATTCCGCAATTTCGTTGGGATCTGTAATTTCGGTGCTAAAACCGCAATGGTAGCTGTCATAAACGAATGTGCGCAGACTGTTTAGCGTTTGTAAGTTCGTATTTGTCAGTCGTAGACGTTCGTCGTACAGCAGTAAATTCAAATAAGACCCGCCTTTGGAAAACGACGATTTAGCCGTCGCTTTAAGACCGAGTCTGTACATAACATCGTGCTGACCCCACCAATCCAGTAGTAGGTTCCCTCTAGTATTTGGCAGATTATTTCCCCCAATCTCTGTGTTTAGCGTTGAAATCCCCGCCGATTATAAAACAATTCTCCCCCGATTCCAGCCTCAGAAGTCGAAAAAGCGGATCGAGCTCCGTAATGAATAAAGTGGATTGTGAAGCCTCCGGTGGATAAACATAGGCCAAGTACAGCCGCTTTCCACTGCGGAGCGGTATGTAAATGACGGCTGCCTCCAACACCCGGAACCTGCGCAACATTCCCTTGTACACTCTGTGAAATTTTATACCTTACTTAATGAAGATCGCGACACCGCCTCCACGTTTGGATCTGGGCCGATTTCTTCTTCTAACAATATAATTATTGTACTCCAGTTTGTGCTTATCAGTTAGCTTTGGTCTTGTAGAAATTTAAACATCGTTCAATCGTTCTTCGTTCAATCCTAATCAGTGAATTACCATTCACCGCAAGGACGTACCCATTACGACATGTGTTGCGTTAGGCCCGGCAGCAGAATATAGATCTGGTCCACCCGCTTGGCTTGTTCTTGTACTTACTGTTGCAGCTGAGCCATCTGCCCTTGGATTGCGAGCAAGATGGCCAGCATGTTATGTGCAGCTTCCGCTGTTCTTGGCATTGGCGACTGAGAAGAAACCGTCGCTTGCTGTACCGTAGCCACCCTACCTAGCGCCATTTGGGAGTAGAAAATTTGGGACGTCACGGCTGGTGCTTGAAAACTAACAGGTGAACGTTTGACATCCACCTTCTGCTGCCGAGCCAGTTTTGCTTCTTTACTGTCAGCGAACTTAGGACAACCCCGATTTTGCGGTGTGTCCCACGCACGACAGCTGCGTCCTATTGGATGCTCCGTCCCTACTCAGAGCACACTAATCGGAACACACTGGCAGTTCGACGCAGCGTGCCCGAACATGTGGCAGCAATGTGTTCACATTGTATAACGCCTTCGCTTCTTTTAATTTTTCTAGGACATTGATATTCCTTAGACTATCCAGACGGCTTTCGGAACTGAGCTGCACCAGGAAGAACGGCAGACTTCGTTTCTCCCGCCTGGCTCTAGCTGTAGTAAATGGCTTTACCCCCACAAACTTGAGTCCTTCGCACTTCTTCTCTTTGAGCAGTGCCAGGATATCCTCAGGATCAGAAGACGGTTCCAACCCCTTCAGCAGCATCGATTGCCGCTTTTCACACTTCGGTGTGAATGAGAAGTGCTCCGTCGTCGTTTCCTTCAGGAGCTCTTTCACTTTCGCATAGCCTTTTATCTACGGCTTAACATGCTCAAGCTGGTGGAAAGGGTTCTACACAGATTGACTAGCCAAATCGAAAGATTCCTACCTTACAGAGAGCACACATAGGGTACCTTTAACAATGTCAACACATCCCCAATCACAACTGTGCTGTCAATTCTAGATGACTCACTTGGGGAGTTGATAATCAACTCCACACTGGCTGCGAATTCTGCCAAAAGATGTATCAGCAGAGTTGTTCTTTCACTCATTCTCTGGAACTTAGTGGTTAATGAACTGCTGACATACCTGTAAGCGGGTGTTAGCAGAGTGATTGCCTATTCGGATGACGTTGCTATAGCTGTCTCAGGTAGGCATCTTAATACCATTAAAGAATACCTTTAGCTAAATCTTAACATCTAGCCCGTTAGACAGATCGCTGTGGATTGGGAACAAACCCCCATAAAACTGATCTTGTCCTCCTTTCCAGGAAATATGAAATTCCAATCGTAGACCTCCCTCAATTAATGGTACCAATTTCCTCAATTAATTGTACCAATTTAGTCTTCTCCGATACAGCGAAGTATCAGGGTCTTACTTTTGACAGTAAACTAAACAGGAAAGGTAATATTCAAGAAAGGGTAAAGAAAGCTAGAGTAGCTCTATTCTTTTCAACCGCGCATCACCCACTGGCTATACATCTCGGTTATAAGACCGTTACCCACCTATGTTGCCTTGGACGGCCTTAGGGCACCCAGTCAACTGCAGCAAACTAAGGAAAGTCCAAAGGACAGTGCGTCTGTGCTT
Source organism: Volucella bombylans (assembly GCA_949129095.1). Classification (NCBI taxonomy): domain Eukaryota; kingdom Metazoa; phylum Arthropoda; class Insecta; order Diptera; family Syrphidae; genus Volucella; species Volucella bombylans. The sequence goes on along the minus strand of OX422145.1, from coordinate 15,359,069 downwards.
ATGGGAGCTTTACGCACTATCCCATCCGCAGCACTGTATATTCTCTTTCACTTGGCACCCCTCGATCTTTTTAGCAGGAAAGTGAAGCTACTACACAGTAAAGAAATAACTTATTTCGCATCGCTAGTATTCCTAATACTCTAGGAATCCTTCCAGAGAATATCGATTACACCATTTCCCAATATTGATTTGACAAAGTCTTTCAAATAAGTATGTGCCCTAGATCCATCTGCGAGGAAGATGTTCATGGATGACAAGTCAATCCATTTCCATACGGATGAATTCAAGACGGGTTCGCTGCGGTGTTTTATCAGATAAGCTTAATTTAAACCTTTCCTTCCCTAAGCGATACCCGTATCTTTTCGGATAGTCAGGGCGCTATCAAGCCTCTGGACTCAGTCTCACAAAATTCTAAAACCGCCCTTGACTGCTGATTATCTCTTAGGGAGATGGCAGGGCAGCTCAACTTTTACCTATGTTGGGTGCCGGGGCACAGAAACATTCCGGGGAGTTATAGGGCCCACGAACTCGCCAAAATTGGAACCACTCTATCTATCCTACCGGAAAAGGACAGTATCGGTATACCAACAGCTACGTGCAAACTAGTACTAAAGCTAATGAAGGAACAAACACAAATACAACAAGAGTTTGATCTTTTAAAATGGGAAATATGTCTGCGCTTTATTTGGTGTCGCCACCTAAGACTCTGTCTTATAGGCAAGCATTCAAGAAATACCACCTCGTCTGCATAAAAATAATCTTAATATTGACATTTTCTTAGAAGGATTGAACAGTTTACTAAATGACGTAAAGACTAAAAATCTTTTAGATGTAGGAGATATAAACATTGACATTTTAAAAAACAATAATGACTCATATAATTAATTAATCATTGGGTTTGAAGCCACTTGTTGCTTGTAAAAAAAAACAACAAAAATTCGCTACGAAAAAAATGTCAACGTCACCCTCGAAATTCAGCATTAAAACATATTTATTTGAAACTATGCCAAGACATAAAGAAAAAAGTAAAGGTTTGTAAAGATGAATATTATTCAACTAAACTTCATAATTGTAAAGCTGATGTAAAACAAAAATAGCAAACAGCATCCTCAACAGAGGAAATGAAAAATACTTCACCAGACTTGAAGTTAATGACATGACAATAACAGAGCCAATGGACATTGCAAATCAATTTTATAAGTTCTTTACCACTATCGCTTCAGATATGAAACCCACTCTTAGCCACTACATCTGTAATTGTAATATGGTTCTTGACTAAGTGAATGATATTTCTTTCAGTAATAGTTTCGTTTTCCGTCCATTTACACCTGTCGAGATACATAAATGTATCATGTCATTCAATAATAAAAATTCTTGTACATCTGACTGTATTACAAACAACCTTTTGAAGCGTATTTCTTTTTATGTAATGGATGTGCTATGTCATGTTTTTAACTTAAGTGTTCATTGTGGTATTTTCCCATCTTCTCTAAGATATGCTGAGATTATTCCTTTGTTCAAAAAAGGTAACCGAGCGTTAATAGCTCAACATTGTGGGGAACGACGTGCCAAACATTTTTTTGTATCCAACAGATCATTTTAAAATTTTTCTTGGACGGAATTCCGTGGCGACATCTCTGAGCGAATAGTAGTAGTCGCTGATAAGGTAGTTTATCTGCACATCGGTTTTACCTTATCGATAAGACAAAACTAGGATTGTGTAACAGCGGGGGGAGACAAGACAGGGGGGTATGCAAATTTGTTTTCCCGCGCGAATCCAAAGCAAAAACCACTTGAAACAATTTGCGAAAAACAAAAAAAAAAACGGTCTCATCGTAAGATTTTAGAAGATAGTCATGCGGTTTCATCTTGTTCGGGAGTTTTTTTTTTTTGGAATCAGAGTCGTCTAGCGGCAGTGAGGGTAAAAGGTTGTACCCATAGCGTTAGTTTTTTTTGTCAGTCTGTAAAGATTAGATTTTTTTTTCTTTTTTCTCTAGTTTGTTGGATAAAGTAATTTTGGCTGCATGGCGTGTTAGCATGCACACCAAATCTTGATTAATTTTTACAAGTGGGAAAAGTTATTTAATGTGATTCCCCTAATTCCTCGCTAGGTTAGGTAAGAGTGGCTGTTGGAAATACCAACCCACTTAGGCCTATTGGCCCATTGTGATGCCACGTGGATCTATGATCTTCTTACTACTGGAACCAGTTTGAGCTTATAATAAAGCGTAGGGGACTGTTAACGTCTATTTTTTCTAGATCGTTTAGGTCGTTGTAGAAGAAAGCTCCTAGATGAAGCTTCCTTCTCTGAGAGAGAGCTGGGCATGTGCAGGGTAGGTGGGGGATTGTCTCCTCCTCTTTCTCGTCCATGCAGCGCCAAGCCTTCTTGCGTGCTTGCCTATGAGGCAGTGTCCAGTAATGACACCTATTATGGCGGTGAGATGTTTCCTATCTAAAAGGTTCAGACACTTAGATCGACTCAGATCCAGCCTTGGCCAGATCTGTTTGGTCGCTAGACATGTTTGTCCAGCAGTCCACCTAAGGTCCGTTCTTTTATTGGCATCTAGCTTTAGTGTTAGTTTGCACGTAACGATTGGTATACCTATACTACCTTTGTCTGGTAGGATAGTTAGAGTGGTTCCAATTTTGGCGAGTTCATCGGCTCTGCAGTTCCCTGGAATGTCTCTGTGGCCCGGCACCCAACAGAGGTGAATGTTGAACTGCTCTGCCATCTCCATGAGAGATGATCGGCATTCAAGGGCAGTTTTAGAACACAATGAGACCGAGTCCAGGGACTTGATGGCGGCCTGACTATCCGAAAATATGCGGATATCCTTTGCAGATATCACGTTTTTCTTCAGCCAGGACAGAGCTTCTTTAATCGCCAAAATTTCCGCCTGGAACACGCTACAGTGATTTGGAAGGCGGAAAGAGAGGCTTAGATTTAGCTTATCTGAGAAAACACCGCCACCAACTCCGCTGTCGGTTTTAGATCCATCTGTGTAGAGATGGATTGACTTGTCCTCCATGAAAGCATCCTCCTCCCAGAATGATCTAGAGGGGAAGCTTACATGGAAGTTTTTGTCAAACCAAAGTTCAGGTAGGGTGTAATCGGTGTTCTCTGTGAGGATTCCTAATGTATTAAGAATGTTGGCGTGGCCAAATGAACTATTTGTCCACTGTTTAGTCGCTTTAAGGCGAATAGCTGCAGTCGCAGCTACTTGCTTGCTAAAAATGTCGAGGGGTGTCAAGTGAAGCAGAATATCTAATGCCGCAGAGGGGGTAGACCGCAAGGCTCCGCTTGTGCATAGACATGCTGTTCTTTGGACTCTGCTTAGATTAATGCGGTTGACTGCATTTTCCAAGGCCGTCCACCAGACAACCACCCGTAAGTAAGTATCGGTCTTATGACCGAGATGTATAGCCAGTGGGTTATGCGAGGTTGAAGGCCCCATTTGTTCCTAATGGCTTTCTTGCAAGAGAATAAAGCTATTGTAGCTTTATTGACTCTTTCTTGAATGTTAGGTTTCCAGTTTAGTTTCCTGTCAAAAATGAGACCCAGATATTTTGCTGTATCGGAGAAAGCTAAACTGGTACCGTTTATTGAAGGAGGGTCTATGATTGGAATTTTATATTTCCTAGAAAAGAGGTCAAGATCAGTTTTATGGGGGTTTATTCCCAATCCACAGCAATCTGCCCAGCGGGTTAATCTGTTAAGATTTACTTGGAGGAGTTCTTTAATGGTATTTAGATGTTTTCCTGAGACGGCTATGGCAACGTCATCCGCATAGGCAATCACTCTGCTTCTGCTACCTCCCGCTTCCAGGTATTTCAGTAGTTCGTTAACTACTAAGTTCCAGAGAAGGGGAGAGAAGACACCGCCTTGCGGCGTACCCCTACTGACATATCTTTAAGTAGAAATCTCACCCAGTTTGGAGTTGATTATCCTGCTTGTTAGCATTAGATTAATCAACTCCCCATGTGAGCCGTCTACCTGCAGAGTTGACAGCGCAGTCGTGATTGCGGATGTGTTGACGTTGTTAAAGGCGCCTTCTATGTCTAGGAAAGCAACCATTGTGTACTCCTTATATTGTAGGGATCGTTCGATGTGGCTAGTCAGAGAGTGCAAAGTCGTTTCCACCGACTTTGGTTTACAGTAGGCATGTTGAGCCGTAGACAGAAGTCTTGGATCAACTTTAGCTCGAATATGGATATCAATCAGTCGTTCTAAAGTTTTCAGAAGGAATGATGATAGACTTATAGGTCTGAGGTCCTTTGGGACTACATGAGAACATTTTCCAGCTTTGGGAGTGAATACTACATTGACTTATCTCCATAACAGTGGAATGTGGATAAGTTCTACACAGCTCCTCATAATATTTTCCAACACTGGTAGAATAATATCTGAGGATCTCTGTAGTTCGGCAGGTATAATACCGTCCGGACCAGCAGACTTGTATGGTTTGAAGCTATGCATCGCCCAGAGCAGTTTGTCTCTCGTAATCAGACCATGAATTTTGGTCACGGTTGCAGTAGGCTTGTTTGGGCTGCTACTGGCCGCGAGTTGGGAGACTGAATTGGATGTATCTATGGTCTGAGAAGGAGTGTTCAGGCGATACCATCCAGTTTGTTAGCCTTTGGGTGATGCTGTCGGAGACAAGAGTAATATCTAATACTTCTTGTCGGTTTTTTGTTATAAAAGTGGGCTCATTGCCAATATTGCAAATTAAGAGGTTAGTACTTAAAAGATAGTCTAAAAGTGACTCACCTCTATCATTGATGTCGGTACTGCCCCATACCGTATGATGTGCGTTAGCGTCGCATCCGATTATGAGGCCAGTTTTTTTACTTCCCGCTTCCAGTACCACCCTTTCTAGGTTATCACCAGGGAGAGGGCCCACTTGGTCGTGGCCAAGGTAAGTCGATGCCAGCCAGTAAGAGCCTTTGGCAGTCTCTAGTCTGGCAACGGTTAGGTCGGGGTCACTGAGGTTGGGAAGTAGAAATACATTAAGGCTACGTTTTACTAATATACATACAAGTTCTATTCTTACCTTTGTCTCTTGTATAGAGCGGAGCGTATGTGGATGTCCTGAGTCCACGAACCACGCCTTCTGCAATCCATGGTTCCTGGATTAGGATTATGTCTTCTGCGTTTTTAGAAAGACGCAGAATGAGTGCGGCCGAAGCCTTTTTTGAGTGGCGGAGATTAATCTGGAGAAACCGTATCATTGCTACAGTCTTCCAGAGTCGCCTCCACCACGGTGTTGTTGAGGTCATCCGATTCTGAAGATGTGCCCAAGAGCTCATCTTCTATCCCTGATCGTGTAGAACCTCTAATTGCTTCGTCATCGGTTTCCATTTCCGACAGTGTGTCAGACCGACGGCTTGGTAGTCACCTCGGACAGATTGGAGTCGTCGCTATCCAATTCTGGAAAGGATATCGACGCTCCAAGATCCAAGGTTGTGATGTCAGGTGTTAAAGGAGTAAAGTAAAAGACAAAAGATATAATAGCAGAAAATAAAAAAAACATTTATAAGTGAACATCAAGAACACAAAATTTTAAACCCTGTGGAAGCAATCGATGGTGTTAAAAAAAAGAACTTAAGAATATAAAACAAAAATATATAAAAACAAAACCCACACTTGCGTAACCCCCTAGTGTGCTTGTGTAACCAGCCACACCCTTACGGGAGTCCCAGCAAACTTATGTGAATATCGGCCTTGGATTCGGAGAAAGTAACTGCTCCTTATCGATGCGCTGATTGAGCCTACGTTGGACACAGCCACATCGCCATCGTCTACGCCCACTGTTGCAGAAACCAACCAATTCGTCGATAAGATCCTCACCATCTTTTCAGTTCAATTCAACATGTATTCAAGCTAAGTATTTAGACATTGTAACGCTCATTATATACATAAACCACAGATAATAAATCTATACAGATGTCTCATTCATATGGGAAGTTTTGTCCTATGAAAATGAAATCGAACTACAAAAATAGCTTTTTTAAAAAGCTGCAAAGAGCAGAAAAATCATTTTATTTCTTTTCGGTTTTTGCTCTTGCCACTTGTCACTCACGCATGCAAAGTCGTTTATCATGCAAAAACAATACGTGAACCAAAGAAATAAAAAAAAAAAAAAACATACGTCGACGTTGCCCAGCATAACCGGTTTCCTTGGGTTTATGTACGTGTGCTTGTTATTTTGTTTGTAACTTGTTATGCAATGTAAGTTAAATAGGGGTAGGAATATAATTTTGAAGATCATGAGATCGATGGTCCATGATGTGGACGTGCTGGAGGGGGTGGGTATGACGTTGCACCACACTATAAAAGTGGTTGATATTTGAAGCACGAGGTGTAAAGGCTAATATACATGATATGGGGTTGAAGATATACGTAAGTATGTACATGAGTGCTAGACCAATTTCCCGATTTTAATTTTGTGCTCAGGACAGTAAGTATCTACAAAATTTGATAAATTTCCAAGCATTGAGCAACATCGAACTTATTCGGAAAATGTATTTATATGTTACTTACGAGTACATATTTGCTCCCTTTTCTTTCAAGTTATGTAAAAGGGAGTTTTTAAAACTGTACGCAAGATATTTGTATGTAAAGATCGAAAATCTTCAATTCCGAGACTCGGGGACAATGCAGTAATGTACGGCCGAATATATGGGAGTTCGAAAAAGTGGAAAGGGATCTCAACCAACTTGGAGTGCAGCACCGCTGGAAACAGCTGACGAAAGATCGCACCAGGTGGAAAGGCTTGTTGGTTGAGGTCCTGGTCCACCCCGGACTGTAACGCCACCTATAAGTAAGTAAGGAAAATATTGGAAATATTTTTTTCCGACAGCCATGAATGAGCCATATTTTAACTAGCAAAATCAATGTTCCTTGGAGTAGAGACTTTGGATCCAATTTGTTAAACCAGACTGAAGTAGCACCGGTTGCCTAGGCTTATTTTGGTGGTAATCTTCGACAAGGTGTTATTTGTTCAGTTTGCATTAACCCAGAGGAAGAAGAACTCCTAGTTCTTTCCAAGGTTTTCCAGGCCGGAAGAGTAAATAAACAAATAGGCAAGATGATGTGGTGAAAATTGAAGAAAAGAAAAGTGAAAATAAATATTATAATATAGTAAATACATTATAATTAATTTGTTTTGTTAGATTATCCACAAAAAAAAAAAAAAAAAATTATATATAAATAAGACAGCCATGTTTAATTTAATTTAATTTCTTTTGTTACAATCAAATGATGAATAAGTGAGATAAGTAAATAAAAATAATGAATGAAAAACTTTAGTTTATGTTAAAAATTGTTTCTTAACGATCAAATGATGAACTTAGAAATATAATGATGATTACTATAATTACATAAATCTTTTTATTCAATTTTGTTTAACACTCAAGCGTATTGAAAAGCGATTTATTAGAATGCAACTGATCCTTGCAACTTTGCTTCTTTTTATTTACTTGTCTCTTCAAGAGTTACAGGGCGAAGAATACCCTGACGAATCTTTTCTTTTACGGTCTTTCTCCTTCTCAAATAACAATTTTTACAAACAATATTTCGTAACCATTCCTCTTGCTTTCCCATGCCTCTTTTGAAGCCAATTTAATGCCAGCAAGAGAGTGTCGCAGGGGTCGGAATAAATGATAATCTGACGGCGTAATGCCAAGACTATACTGTGGATGCATCACAACTTCCCAGTCAGGATCTTTGCATTTTTACCGAGTCATCATTGTTGAAATTAATATATATGTACGAGGGTTGTTTGAACATTTTCCGACCGAACAGTGATACAAGACATTTTTTCTAAATTTTTTTTTTATTTTTCTACATAGTCTCCTTGTAACTCTACACACTTTTCCCAACGATGCTCCCATCTCTCTAACCCATCCAAATAGCACTTGGCGTTTTTCTCTGCAATTGTTCACGAAGGTGATTTGGCGTTCACCAATTGAGCCGAGACCAAAAAGACCACGTCGTTTTCAGTCAAAAAAGAAGGCAATGCTCACGGTTTTCATGGATTACAACGATGTGCATCATGAATTTTTGCCAGAAGGCCAGCCAGTAAACAAAAAGTATTATTTGGGCGTTATGAGACGTTTGCGTGAAGCAATTCGCCGAAAGAGACCAGAATTGTGGGCAGAAAACTAGTGGATTTTGCACCATGATAACGCACCGTCTCACAGTGCTATCATTATTCGTAATTTTTTGACGAAAAATGCAACAAATACCATCTACCAGCCACCGAATTCACCTGATTTGACTAATTGTGACTTCTTTCTGTTCAATCGAGTTAAAAAACATTAGAGAAAGAAAAAATAAATAATTAAAATACAGGTGCTATAAAATTTGTTTTATTGTAAGCATCTAACACTGATATTATTTTGCACACAGGTGTATCTGCACTGCATATTAATAACACGAATAATATTTTGCTCGTCAAACTTCAATTACAAAATGTAAAGAAATATTCGACTTTTCCCGCCTTTGAATTGTTCTTTCTTACGAGTACATACACACCCATACGCTCAAACAAAATACCAATTCATGAAAAATTACATAATTTCCTATTGCAGTCGAATGAAAACAAACAGCCAAGTCTTCATACCCCTTCCCGCAAACCCCTTGCAATTGTTTTTCGTATTCCTTTTGCCACTGCCCACAACTTGCGGTGAGAGAAAAAAAAATCTCTCAGTAAACCAAGCAAGAAAGATCGAAAATAAAAAAGCTTTACATTATTCCGAAAGCTCGTGTCGGCTGGACGAGTGTCGGCTAGCCGACAAAAATTGAACCATTTTTTTCTACAGCGATGAGACATCTGTATAGATTTATTATCTGTGCATAAACCATAATTTTTCCCTTTCCCTAACATTAAAACAGCGGTAAGTGTTGTTTTTTTTATATTTCTTTATAATGCATGTATTGCACCTGTTAGTGAACCAAATTTATGATTTATATATATATGAGCGATTTAGAGAATAATTTTAAATTTTTATTGAATTATATTATTGTAATGAGTAAATACACTTAGTGTGCATACCTGCCTATGCGACTATTTCTTATCATTAACCCCCTCAAAGGAAAAAGGAGAACGATAAAACCATCCCCCTATAAGTATGCTAGCTTATTTGTAATTTTTTTGAAGTCTAACCTAAAATATGTCAATCGTGTCAGAATCAATAATTTCATCCATTATTCAATAGCTTAGATGCAAAAAGTGAAGTTTTGTTATTGGATTGTGAGAATTCAAAGAGATTCCAAAGTTTTTTCAATATATATATATAATTCAATATATGTAGGGGATGGTTAATTCAATTGTTTTTGTTTTAAAGAGAAAGCAGTGTGAATCTTAAGATCGGCTTATTCTTATAATAGTCTCGTTATTTAAGCTTAAGAAGGTACCGCATATCATGAAGTTATGTACTGTATAGTTATGGCTGTATGTAGGACGTATAGGACGAAATATTTAATTTAATTTAATTTATTTCATTTATTTCTGGACTGTACATTAAGAATTACATTCTCATTATTTCTACTTATTCATATAAAATTAAAGTAAACATTAAAGTATCTGGGTTACATATGTAGTTTCAAAAAAAATAATATATATATATATATATATATATATTTATTTTTAAATTAATGTGAGTCGACAAAAAATTACTATTTATCAAAAATGTGGTTATTACGATTACTCTTTACAAAAGAAACAAGCAAATTTTTAAAAATAAAAAGCGAACTAGATTGACGTATGTATATTGGTATGGAATTCCAAAGTCTTATAGCATGAACAAAAAATAAACGTTGACTATTTAAAAAGTTAAAATAAGGAACATTGATATTTAGGGTACGATTTGAATGAGCCAAACTTAGTTTCTCGAAGAGATATGTCGGTTGTTTAGTTTTGAGCAATTTATACAGAAGTGTGCAGTTTAATATGTTTATATGTTGTCTAAGGGTACATCCGGTAACTTTAAGTTAAAATCTCGAAATGTGATCATATTTACGGATACCATATATGTAGCGAATCACCGAATTAAATGCTAATTCTAGTTTCCTAAAGGTCATTGCATCAATATTACTATAAACTACTGAGCTGTAGTTTATAATGGGCATAAACAGAGATCTTACGAGTTTAAGCTTTGTTAAGATAGGGACAAAGGCGGATGAGATATAAAGTTGGCGTAGACCACCATATATTCTTTTGATAACATAATTGATATGGCTTTCACACGAAAGTTTGCAGTTGATATATATTCCTAAGTTCTTCACCTCATTTGCATATAGAATCAATTGTCCCATTAAATGTATTTGTGGCAAGCAACTGGAATGAATCGTGTCATTACAGATAACAATTGCTTTAGATTTAGCAGGGTTTAAGGACAGTTTATTGAGAACAGACCAGTTATAAATGCGTTCCAAGTCCTCGTTAAGTCTTGCTATACAATCATCCATTAAGCCAATCGGTCTAGACAGATATACCTGAGCATCGTCTGCATATAAATGTACCGATGCATCAAGACAGACCTTAGGCATGTCGTTTATAAACAATGAGAACAGGAATGGTCCTAAAATAGATCCTTGTGGGACACCTGAATGAACCGGTAGAAAATTTGAACTTCCCTGGCTAGTATGTACTTGTTGAAATCTGCCATTTAAATAATTAAATATAAGACATGCAGCGTTATTACCAAAACCGAATTGACTTTTCAGCTTCGCAATCAAGCATTGATGGTTTACACAGTCAAAGGCTTTAGAAAAATCTAATAAGCACAGAATAGATATATTATTCTTATTATTCTTATCATACGCTCTTCTTAAATCATCCAGAATTTTTATTACAGCCGTGGTACAACTGTGATTTTCTCTAAAGCCTGATTGAAACGGAGATAACATTTTATTTGAACTTATGTGCTCATTGATTTGGTTTTTTAATAAAATTTCAAAAATCTTTGATAGGCACGGTAAAATACTAATGGGCCTAAAATCTTCTGGCTGGTTCCTCGTAGTATTTTTAGGCACTGGCACAACTTTAACATATTGTAAAATGTTTGTGTGGGTACAAATAATAGAACTTATTCTTTTCAATACAAATCCCTTTTATTCAGTACAGTTACAATTCACTATTTAATTCTTTCTCTCAGTACAATTCAATTTCTCAACCACTTATACTTTTCTTATCTTTTACTTAAACCACTTAATCACTTCTTCTAATTAACACTTCAAATTCAACTTTGGAACTGATTTGCATACCTTTGGGATGCTGGTATTTATACTCGAATGACATACTTCGAGAACAATCCTCGCCATCCAGCGTCCCATACAATTTCCAATTTGCTAGAAAATTCGATTCTACTCTCCAGTTGCTAATCCAGTATCGAAACCTTCTAGTCTTCGAGTTTCCTGCTAGATGTCGCTGCTCACATTTGAGTGGTTATCACAATATTTCCAAGTTGAAGGAAACTCAGATCTCATGATACACGAGTTAATAATGTGCGTAAGAGGATAATATAACCAGGGCATAATTAGTTTTATAAATTTAATAGATATACAATCTACTCCTACCGCGTTTGATTTGATGTTGGATAAGGCTTTAGCCACATCACTCTCTAACACACAGTGAAACTCAAAATAATTAAAATTATCATGATTGGTTACAGTAAGGTTAGTATTGCTGCTATTAGCTGTAACTGAACTATCCAATGTTCTAAGAAAAAATCTGTTTAAGTGGTTCGGATCTAGATCGCATCCCACTGACGTCATTTCAACAATTCTTAAGTACCGGAGGTTCTTCCAGAGAGTAGAGCTAGGCTGAGTAGTGTTAAGCTTTGAGGAGTAAAATGCTGCTTTGGCTTTTCTTACCTCGGTCGTAGCTCTATTTCTTTGAAATTTGTAGATATTCCAATTATTTCTACTACGATTTTGCCGCCAACGAGAATACGATCTATCCCTTTTTAAAATAAGTTTTTTAATATTTTCAGAGAACCAGGGGACGCCGTTGTTAATGACTTTCTTAACTTTAATTGGTACATGTTTCTCGAAAAGGGACTGGACAAGTGATTGAAAAGTATTTACTTTATCATCGACTGAACAAGTTTCCCAACAAAGATGCCAAGGATAATTAAGAACATCGCGAGTCAAATCGAGCTCATTAATTTTACTAAAATCACGGAAGGTAAATTGCATGGGATATGGCACTACACTAATCTGTATATCTAAGTTAACAAAGATTAGGTCATGGTATGATGGAATACCTGGAAAACTTACTTGTTTGTATTCTGTGACTAGCTCTAAGTTTGACGTTAACACTATATCAATAAGACTTTCTTTGCAATGGGGACGAAAATGAGTAGCTCTGGAAATATTGACAATATTTAGATCAACCATAGAACATTCATTTTTTAAGTTTTGTGATAGATTATTGTCTAGTAAGAGATCAATATTAAGGTCGCCGCACACAACTAAGGATGAATATTTAGGACTGTGCACACTGAGACTTTCAAAAAACTGACTAACACTTAAACACAACCAATTAGCACACTTGTAACACTATTCATTATTTCAATAAACATGAACTCAACCTCGGAATCTTCTGACGACTCAATTACTTCACATTTAAATTTAGATTTACAGTATATGGCAACCCCACCACCACGTTTCGAGTTTCTGTCGTTACGTAAGATATAATACCCTGGTATATCAATAGCATAATTACTGATGTTCTTATTTAACCAACTTTCGGTAATGCAAATAAAATGAATTGATCCCTCCGAGAAACAATATGTACAATGATATTAAATTGAGTTGAGTATGCTACTTTATATTGCCTTTATTTTGTAATAAACTTGAAGTGAAATTTATAACGCATGGTCTTTTTGAATGCCTTTTTCTTCTTTCGCTTTCAGTTTGGCCTTTTTACTATACGGTCTATGATTAACTAAGTGATTCCTTGAGTGGGTAAGGCCGCGATCTGTTTCTTGGGTATCTGAGGAGCATGCAGTGAATACAACTCTATTTGTGTTAGGGGCTTATACCAATAGCAAGTGACGTATAAGCCAAGGTCGCATTATCTAATTTGCATAAACTGGATAGTTCTGGGGTGGGTCCACACTTAGGAGAGGCGCTAACATCTTCGTTTCTCCACCTCACTAAGAAGTGCTAGGAAGAACAGGGTTTTGAGATAAATTAATTGAAGGAACAGCTTTCAATGGCATGGAACGAGTAACACCGTCCGTAGGCATAGTGGCAATCCGACGAGCTAGGACGAGCGGACGCTAGCAGGCCTCAGCTGCGAAGGCCTCGGACACCCTCATGTCGCAGCTGCCAGATAGGCTTCCGGAGTCCTGTGGCCGTAAGTTTTAGGGTAGTGTTAGTGGGATGAGGTTTTCTTTCTAGAGGAACCTATACACATCTGTGATCGTGAGAGCTCAAATGTAGGCGACCTCAATTTGAGGTCTTGAAATTTCAAGCGGTGTGTCAGGTAGTTTAGAAGTTCCGTTACAACATAGGCCTATCTCCTTACTTCCATCATTCAGTAAAGTTTTTGAAAAACTAATAAAAACGCGAATTGTATCACTTTTAAACCAAAACAAGTTCTGCAGCATCAAACAATATGGTTTTCGTGAAGGCAAATCGACTGAGGATGCTATCCTCAACCTCTGTAATAAGAAATATATGACAGTTTTAGTAAAAATAACTTCAATCTAGTGCTTTTCATAGATATGATGAAAGCTTTTGATATGGTCAATCATGAAATTTTACTCGTTAAGTTATACAGGGCAGGTTTAATGAGCGTAATTCACAAATGGTTCTCTTCATACTTATCTGAAAGGGCTCAGCGAGTTAAATTAAATGGTGTGTTAAGTGATGCGTTAAAAATTAAGATAGGTGTTCCACAAGTTCAGTGTTACGTCCTTTGTTATTTTTGATATATGTTAACTCATTAGTTTATCAAAACCTCAGTAGCAGTGTTACAGCATTTGCTGTAATGACATGACATGACTTTAGCATATAGTGACAAAAATCTTTTCATGTCAGCAATCCAATTGCATAGGGATCTTAATGTTCTACGATAATAGTTTGCTAAACATGAACTTCTCATAAGCAATAAAACCAGACTTAGGAGTGTTATGCCATTTTTCACTCTAGTTCATGCTCTAAGCTATCTTTATCTGTTCATAAGTGTGGTGAAATCAGCTATAAAGAGGATATAAAGTGTAGTCCAAATTGTTTTAAAATAGAATGTGTTGAAAGTTATAAATATTTAGGTGCACTTATATACCAAAATATTATTCGGAACGCACATGTCGAAGACATTAAGAAATACATGGAAATACATGTTGATTGTTACTCGTAAAATGTATTTGTTAAAAGAACACTGCTCCCAAAAAATCTTATTACTATGACCTTGTCCAGTCTAAATTACAATATATTATTGCAAATTGTATGGGTATATACAGCAGTACGACTGAAGTATTATACAATAATTTGCAACCAAAATGGATTAGCACATAGTTGGCCACTATTCCTATCTTAGGGTGTTCTTCCTTTAAACCACTTATACATTTTTAATGTTCTAAAGATTTTTTTCATGCGAAGCGGATATAACATTACATTAAGATGTTCAAATATATACAGACTAAGAATAAACAATATGACAATATCTGATATGTATTCCACTCTAAAAAAAAAAAACTCGTTGTTCTAAATTGTATACTGCGACAGCACCAAGCCTTTTTAATAAATTGCCAATACATAAAGGGTCCGCCATCTAACGTTTTTTTTTTTCAACTAGTGCTTATTTCGTGAATGGTAACACTTAGCTCATGTCCGATTTGACAGATAATTAGTTTTATCCTTCCGGTTAATAATGGAAAATAATTTCATTCAAATGGCTGCCTCGGCTGGCCATGCAGTAGCCTACACGATCGGTCCAATTTTTAAGCTGTATTTCACCAATGGCTTCACGAATATTGTCCTTTAAAGCGTCAGTTGTCTTTAGCTTGTCGGCGTAACACTTATCTGTTACGGTATCCCACAAATAATAGTCCAACGGTGTCAAATCGCAGCTCCGAGGTGGCCAAACGACATCAGCTCTGCGGCTGATAATGCGATCTTCAAAAACAGGGCGCAAAACATCGAGTGTAGCTTCGGCTGTGTGGCACGTAGCGCCGTCCTGTTGAAACCAAATGTTGCCAATATCCTCCTCTTCAATTATTGTGAACAAAATTTGGTTCAATATGGCCCGATAACGATCGCCATTGACTGTAACGGCCACTCCTTTCTCATTTTCGAAGAAAAATGGCCCAATTATGCCTCTGGACCAAAATCCGCACCAAACAGTGACTCGTTTTGGGTGTATCGGCTTTTCAATGTATGCGTGCGGGTTTTCTGTGCCCCAAATGCGACAATTTTGCTTGTTTACATACCCGCCAAGATCAAAATGAGCTTCATCTGAAAAGATGATTTTTTTGGCAAAATCGGCATCTTCTCTAAGTCGATCGCAGGTCCACTTAGCGAAGCGTAGTTCAAGCGTATACACAACCATATTCGTTCAGCGGAAGGATAGAACTAATTATCTGTCAAATCAGACATGAGGTAAGTGTTACCATTCACGAAATAAGCACCAGTTGAAAAAAAAACGTTAGATGGCGGACCCTTTAAAAGAAAAATAGTTCAACCCATTTTATTTTTAAACGAATTAAAAAAGTTTGTCTTCAGTATGGATAGTTCTACAGTCAAAACTCTTCTCAATACAAATTTCTAATATAAAATGTTTGTGCCATTTCATTATAAACTTATTTATGTACTTGTTTAACTTACTTATTATACTTTGTTTTTTGCGATATACTTGTTTAACTTTTTTATTATCTTTTTGTACTTTGCGATTTACCCCACAAAACATCTTTTAATGTAAATGTATAATGTAGCTGAAGGATCATTCGCCTCTAGTCACTTATAGACTATAGAATGATTCCTATTTTCAAAAATGTTAATTAAAGAAAAACACACACGTAAATTTAATAATAATAAATTGATTTAAACAATTTTTTTATTTTGAGAATATCTCCGAATACTCTAGCGATTTACTTAGTTGTAATTTGCAACAGTATATCAATGCTAGAAATTGTATATTCTTACACAAAATTATTAATAATTAAAGTCCGTCTTATTTGTATAGCAGGCTTAATTTCACTCGCTCCTCAAGAACCACCAACCTAATACCCTACTGCTGCAATTTTCGTAAATCGTTGAGCTTATTTTTCTTTCACACTGTAAGAACTGTGGAACTCCTTGCCCGCACATATAAGATCAATATCAAATCCCCGCAATTTTAAAAGTGCAATATTCCTATATTTTTCCACACAACAAAACTAAACCTATCCCCTTCTTGCTATCTCTCCATAATGTTTATATATATTAGTCTTAAATTCGTAATAAAATTATACATCTGAAATTAAAATACTAAGTACTAAGACAGATTTTAATGTACAAACCATTTAAATGAAATAAATGAAATGAAATGAAAACACGCCCTCTTTCGGTCCGTCTACACTTTTCCCTTTAAGTTCCAGGTAAAAATGTTAACGTTAAAAAAGGTTTTAAGCTTTTCAAGGATAATTAAATAAACTAATCCGCATAGCCAGTTTTAGTTATTTAATTTTTTTAAGAAATTGTTTCACCAATTCTTTTCCACAGCATGGTAAGTTAAATTTATAGACACTATTGTCTGCTATATTAAATAAATCGAAAATCCATTATTTAAAATTCTTTTTATTAAAAATGTCAAAATTACGACGTTACAAATACATATAATTACATGCTGATTAGATGTGTGGCGACTGCAGCACACTAGTAGCCGGTTTTATATACAGATGGCGCGCCAGACAACACATAGAGAAAAAATCAGAATGTTCTTCTCAACTTTACTTCGTTCTGAGATTCAAATTAATAACGACGCATTTTTCATTGTCTCCTAATTTAAGAGTGTTATTTCCAGTTTCGTTTATATTTACTAATAAAAATTAATCTAAGCCGTTTGTTTTTTACTTTTAATGGACATCAATTGCCCAAAGTGGTGACCCCGACGTGATTTTGTAAATTTCATTTGATAACCCTCCGAAGTGTTAATTGCGTTTTAATTTTTTTTTGTCATGGCGAACCCCGCGAGTTCGGTGTTTGAAAACAGTGCTCCTCTACCAGCTGTAGCTCATCAATCAGCCAGGGACATACCAGAAGAAGTTTTGGAGGTTGCTGCACTCAGAAATTTAAGAATTCCCCCGTTCTGGAAAATCAACCCAGCTCTTTGGTTTGTGCAAATCGAAGCACAATTCCACAACAATAGAATCATCTCAGGCAGCAGTCGTTTTAATGCAATCATTGCTTCGCTGGACCCGGAGGTTTTAAACGAGGTGTCAGACCTTGTACAAAAACCTCCAGACAAAGATAAATACATTTCTTTTAAAAATCAGTTGATTTCGAGGTTTACAGAGTTCAAGGAAATGTAGCTCAATCGGCTCATGACTTCACTGGAGCTCGGTGACAAACTTCCGTCAAGCCTTCTGAGGGAGATGAGAAGGCTAGCTGGAGAGAACGTTCCAGACGTGCTGTCCACGATTTGGATGACGAGATTGCCGAACCACCTGCGTGGTATCCTCTCTGCCAGTCAGCATATCGACCTCACGGCGCTAGCAGAGATCGCAGATAAAATAATGGATAATATGCCAACCAACACGGTATATTCGACCGAGGTACGCCAAGATGGGCAAAACGACCACGACCTCGACAGGCGCCTCACGGCCATCGAATCTACGCTGTCCAATCTGACAGCTCTCGTACAGAAGCTCAAAACCGACAACTCGCAAAGCAGATTCCGTACGCAGTCCAGAGACAGATCGAAAACTAGGTCCAGGGAACGAAGTGCATCAGTCTGTTTCTTCCACAAAAAGTTTGGTGAGAACGCTCGTAAGTGTAGAACATCTTGCACTTCCCCCAAAAAAAAACGAATAAGTCTGTTGTTACCTAAGGCGGTTGACAACAGGTCAAAGTTCAACAATAAATGCCGCCTTTATGTGTTCGATAAGGAATCTCGCCAAAAGCTTCTTATCGATTCGGGTTCAAAAATAAGCGTCTTGCTTCGTCCCAGAGATTTCAAAAACAACAGAGGAGAAACAACACTATTGGCAGCAAACAACTCTCCCATCCACATCTACGGGAAGCAGATCCTCACCCTCAATCTTGGTCTTCGAAGAGCATTTACTTGGCCGTTCACTTTGGCAGATGTTAAGACACCAATAATTGGCGCAGACCTGCTCGCCCACTTCGGACTAGTCATCGATTTGAGAGCCAAACGTGTTATCGACAAGACTACATCACTTTCTGTTGCTGGGGAATTTCACTCCATAGACGTCACCAGACTGCTATCCATCAACGGACCTGAAGCATATGTCAGTCAAGTGAACAACTTCATCCTGGCCAACGGTGACCAACGCAATTCCAATACGAACGCCAACAGTGTGCAGTACCGCATAGTAACCACAGGTCAGCCAATAGCCGAACGACCACGACGACTTTCCGGTGACAAACTGAAGCAGGCCAAAGCGGATTTTGACTACTTCCTTAAAAAGGGCTACCGCCGAACCTCAAGTAGTCCTTGGGCGAGCCCAATTCACTTAGTGGAAAAAAAGACTGGTGGATGGAGATGTTGCGGTCACTATCGTCAGCTAAATGGCCAAACTCAGCCTGATATCTACCCGATTCCACACATTATGGACTTCACCGAAAGGCTTAACAACAAATCCTGTTTTTCGATTTTGGACCTGGACAAAGCGTACTACCAGATTCCAATGGCACCTGAGGATATCCACAAGACTGTAGTGACAACACTGTTCGGCCTTTTTGAGTTCTTAGTCATGCCTTTTGGACTAAAGAACGCGACACAAACTTTCCAAAGATACATGGACATGGTTTTGCAACGCCTCCAGGAACATGGTCTAATAATAAACTTAAAAAATGCGTCTTTGGGGAGTCCGAAGTTACTTATCTCGTCGGACACACCATCAACCAAGCGGGCTGCAGACCACCTGAAGTGAGAGTTGAGGCCATTTCAAACTACCCGAAGCCATCTATAGTTATGGAACTCTGTCGATTTCTTGGTATCGTAAACTATTACCGTCGGTACATCCCAAATTGTGCCCATCTGCAAGCACCATTGAACGGACTTATTAAAGACTCCAATAAAAACGATAGGTCACCTGTTCCCTGGACTCCTCAAGCGGAAGAAGCGTTCGAGAATTGCAAGAAGAGCATCAAGCAGGCAACTTTGCTTACGCACATAGCCCCCAATGCTCCACTAGTTTTGACTACTGACGCCTCGGACATCACAGTTGGTGCCAAGCTGGAACAGATCCGAAACAACCAACATTATCCTCCTGTCTCACTTTGTTTTATCGCTACTTTTACCACCAGTGCTCCACTGAAATCGCCAGTAGCATTCCGCCCATTCAAACTTTCAACCGTAACACCCGTCTCGCTATGAATGCTCATCAGTATACCCTCAAGCCCATTTTCGGACGTACTCTAAAATATCGTGATTCATTCCTAAGCCGTACAATTCGCTTATGGAACGTCCTATAAAAAAAAAATATATCAACCAATCGGTCTATTTTCGTGCAAACTGTAGCACTTACGATAGGGAATTGCTGGCGATCTACCTTGCTATACGTTTTTTTAGGCACATCCTGGATGGTCGAAATTTCATCGTGCAAACGGGCCACAAGCCTCTTGTATATGCGTTCCAACAGCACTCGAACAAGGCACCACAGCGTCGCTTAAGACAACTGGATTACATCTCCCAGTACACGACCGACATTGTCTACCTCCCCGGCGTAGAAAATTCTGTAGCAGACGCATTATCATGAATGAATGCGATAACCATGCCAAAACAATTCGACTTGCGAGAACTGTACCTATCACAACTACTGAACGATGAACTTAAAACAATCCTGAAGCAGAACAACTCGTCACTTCAGTTGAAGAAACTTGCCCTGGAACCCGACTTCAAGATTTACTGCGACGTCTCAAACAGTACTATTCCAGCTTATCTGCGGCGAAAGGCCTTTGAATCTATCCATGGTCTTTCTCACCCCAGCGGGAGAACAACCAGTTTGCAGCTGCGACAGAAGTACATCTGGCCGAACATCAGTAAAGCCGCGTTGCATCCAATGCCAGCGTTCAAAGGTACATAAACACACAAAACTAATTCCTGATTCGATTGCAGTTCCAGAGCACCGGTTTCAAGACATACACATCGATCTGATCGTCCTCCCACTCTTTCAAGGCAAAATGTATTGCCTAACGATGATCGACCGTTTCAGCAGGTGGCCCGAAGCTGTACCTCTACCAGACATGTTGGCAGACACAGCGGCCACAGCTTTTTACACACATTGGGTTACTCGATTTGGCTCTCCGGCATCGCTTACTACTGACCAAGGAACACAATTCGAGTCAGGACTTTTCAACGCCCTAACCAACATCATAGGGACGTCAAGAATCCGCACGTCGCCCTACCATCCAACATCAAATGGACTTGTCGAACATTGGCATCGTTCATCGAAGGCCACTCTGATGTGTCATGAAGACAGCAACTGGGTTGATGCTCTTCCAACAGTTTTACTGGGACTACGAACAGCGTATAAAGAAGACATCAAGGCCTCCGCAGCAGAGATGATATAAGGAACAAACCTCAGAGTTCCTGGTGAGTTTTTTTGCTAACGACAGCTTCGTGTACGATCCACAGATCTTCGTCGAGAAGCACCGAGCGAACATGCGCAAATTCCGTGCTATAGCGATTTCAAACCATGCAAAGCATAAGATCACCAGATCTTTATAAGTGTTCTCATGTTTTCCGGCGCTGCGATGCTGTGAAAAAACCTCTGCAACAACCATACACTGGCCCACATCCAATAGTATAACGAATCAACATCCGGCCCTTCAAAATAACTTGTAATGGGGAACTTCTAAACGTACGAGTATCTGTGGATCGACTCAAACCAGCACATTTAGATAGGTTTCCAGATGACATCGAAAAATGTAAAATAGAAAAACAAAATAAAAGGAAAACAGATTCCAAACGGAAAGTGACATTTGACATCGACACAAACAAATCGTAACTTCGTCACTGGCGACTTCAGCACACTAGTAGACGGTTTTATATACAGATGGCGCGCCAGACAACAAATAGAGAAAAAATCAGAATCGTCTTCTCAACTTTACATCGTTATAAGATTCAAATTAATAACGACGCATTTTTCATTGTCTCCTAATTTAAGAGTGCTATTTCCAGTTTCGTTAATATTTACTAATAAAAATTAATCTAAACCGTTTGTTTTTGACTTTTAATGGACATTAATTGCCCAAAGATGCATGTAACCTATCTGATGATTCGTGCGACATCTCTGTGTTGTCATACGTATGTTAAATTGTTTTTCAAGTCTCCACAAATGTTTAGCAAATTATTTAAGTATTTATGAATTGTTTTTTCTGTTTAGAGAAAAAAGAATTAGTGGCAACACTTCATTTCGGTTTTTATACTGACGGTTTGTGTACAAAATATAAGGCTTGTATCCCGAAGAATAAATAATAATATTAAGTTTTGTACATATTTGTTTCATAGGCAAACACCATCTATTTTAACAAATTTTGTTTAAATATAGTGCCTATAATACCATACGTAAGCAGGTTTTGAATAAAAATAGTGTCTACAAACGTATGCCTTCATTTTTTTTTCTGTTAGTATCTTTAGGTTGATACTTCTATTAGGGTGTGAATTCTGAATTTATAAGGCTTCATTCGGAATACGAAAAATAAATACTTGCGAGTTCATTATTGAAACTTGGAAAAAGTGTTCTTTCATATTAAAAAGGTGCCAAGGACAGAGGATAGAAAAATCTGCCGCTAAGAATTTTGTTTTATAATTTGAGAAGTGTTTTTTTTTGTCGACAAAGTAAATATGTGGCACCTCTTTGAGTCCAAAATATTTAGTGCTAATGCTTATATTTTTGATATGCCCTTATATCGACTAAACGTCTTTGCTTTTCATATATTACTACTAATTGATCAAGCTGTTTTTCTGCCGTCGGTTATACGCATCGGTAAGTAGCTTAAAAAGTGATTTTTGTGACTTTGTAAATATATATGTATATAAGTATATAGTGTCTTTCTTAATTAAAAGATGTTAAAAAGATCAATCAAATTTGAAATATTGAAATATATGACACTATTCGTTATTAAGTAAGACTTTATTCAAATGTCCTCCACACAATCGCTTTTATAGGGGTGCACCCGATTTTCCATTACTTTTTCGCATAACTCGGCCAATAATCCAGTAATTTCACATCAAAGGTTTGCTTTCAAGTCGCCTTACGTAGCACCATAGAAAAGAGTCTAAAGGTGTAAAATCGGGCACTTGAAGAGGCAATCCTGTTAAAACCGCATATCCTCTACATATGAGTTCCAATTTATTCCAAAAATATTTAGTTAACATAAAGCGATAGCGGTCTTCATTGACGTTAACGGACTCACCTAATTTTTCGGAAACCTGGATTTCCTACCATTTGCAATAAATCCCAATCAGGAAAAGTTCGACGTGCACATGGTTATTTTGTTCTAGCTCTTACGTCACTACGATCTTATGCGGATGTACAACTAGAT
Source organism: Volucella bombylans (assembly GCA_949129095.1). Taxonomy (NCBI): domain Eukaryota; kingdom Metazoa; phylum Arthropoda; class Insecta; order Diptera; family Syrphidae; genus Volucella; species Volucella bombylans. The sequence goes on along the minus strand of OX422145.1, from coordinate 15,336,343 downwards.
AATTTTACATAATGTGTGACAAGGATGTTCAAGTGCTGCCCAGCTCTAGAGAAAGGCGCAGAATCGATTTTTTGTTGTTTTTTTTTTTTGAAGAAAAGAACTTAACACCCAAGTGGGTATGAATACACTTGTACTCGTAATGCTTTAGCATGTGTTATGTTTTTTAGAAAATGGGATAGAGAGAAAGAAAGATGTTTGGCCTCAGTGGTTATTTCGTTCCATGGGTGTCCTCTAACATTTAATGGTGAGATTAAATTCTTAGTGAAAGTTGGCTTGTTGTTGATTCTAGTCAATTACTCATCTTACTTGATTTTCGATAACTGAAAAAAAGAATGCCTTTCGGGTGACGAGGTTGAGATTCGAACACTTGAGCTACGGCTACCCACTTACGGTAATGGCCTACCGACTCACGTTCACTTCATATCAGACGTTTCGCGTCTCAATTGCACGTCGGCAGTATGGAATGAATAATTTGGTTAGAATTTCTTCACCAACCGCTCAATTTTTCGCTTAATGGGATGATTAAACTGTCTGAAAATTGACGTCAATGCACTTAACGGACTCGTAAATGATCGCCGAATGTATAACTTTTTCGTGATCAAATGGGGGACATTATCGAAATATAGAAAATTTGATGTAATAAACTCCTAAGATAATTTTTGAAAAACAAAATAACTTATATACGAGTACATACTCCTTTGTTAAGGTACGAATAATATGTAATTTTTTTAGTTTACCACCTTGATCAAAAAGTTCCCGGATCCCACCGTGTGGCGCTCCCATTGTTCCTTGACGGAGCTGCTACCGTTCTCATTCGTCATTCAGCACAAACGTACGAATTTGGCAGAGACAAGGCTCTATGCATATAGCTCGTCCCTATAAATGAGTTCTGTTTTTTTTTTTTTTGTTAAGTTGGTAAATCTGTTGTTAACATTCCCTCTAAAGCTTAGCATCATAGCTTGAAATTTGCAAAAGTTAAGTAGCGAAGTGTACATCTATCTCTGTGTCTGTTGGCGATTTTTTACAATTTTAGAAATGGATTTAAATTTGCAACAACGAACTTGTATTAAATTTTAAATTTGGTAATTTATTTGAAAAAAAGGTAAATCGAATTCTTTTATTTTAAGTGAGACCACAATTTTTATTACAATATGCGTCTACACTTTCCCGCGTTCGGCAAAAAGCAAAAAAAAAGGAAGCATCCGCAAAAAAGTTGGACCATCCACACAAAAGGATGTCTTGTCAAAGCGGTACAGTTTCACAAATATTGTGGTGATACAGGGAAGAATATTGCTATACATTTGTTCTTTGTATACTACAATACATTTTGGCCAATCTTACATATACATGGTGTTTTTTTTAGAGCTCTACAAGTTCAATGAGAAACCAGATACTTGAATCTAATGTTAGTGTCTACAATATTAGCTCTATTTAATAGATAATTTCATGCCATTATTTTTAAATATATTATCGGGCATATGTGCGCCAAGGCTAATTCGGATGAAGTGCAATCGCGAAGTCCAATTTTCGACAACGTCTCTGGTTTATCGGCATAGACTAGTGGCTTCACGTATCCGCAAAGAAAGTAAACTAAAGGTGTGAGATCACAGGGTAGTGGAGGTCAGTTCACTGGTCCATTACGCGAAATTATGCACTCAAATGTTCCCCGCAATAAATTGATGGTGTTGCGCGCCATGTAGCTTGTTGCGCCATATTGCTGAAGCCAAAGCTCTGTCACGTTAATATAATTGAACTGCGGAACGAAGAAGTCAGAAATCATGCTTCTATAGCGCTCCCCATTGAAGGTAACATTCTGGCAGGCATCATTCTTAAAGAAATATGGGCCGATAATTCCACCTACCCATAAAGCCCACTACACTATAAGTTTTAATGGCTGTAAGGGTGTCTCGACTAAAGCTCTTGATACCCGGGTACGCGGGTACCCATATTTTTCGGGTATTACCCGGGTACCAAAGTATCGGGTACTCATAAGATTTTGGGTACCCGTTATATTTCGGGTACCCGCGTTATTTCTCATGTTTCTCATATATCAAGACCAGACAAACTATTATATTACAAAGTAAGTAAACTTTTCTATTTGGAAAACATCTGTATTTTTTCTATAAATTAGTTGTAATTATTTTAAATTATAAATAACAATGAATTTTATTACATTTCTTTTATATATTTAGTGATCGGAACTGAGGATAAATGTATGGGGTCTAGCATTGTCATGCAACTGGATCGGACCATGCCTATTTGCCAACCAGGCTGCTTTTCAGCCAATTTCGTATGTATTATGTCGATTTCCTCACAATATTTGGCTGCATTTATCGTTTCTCCTGGTTGAAGAAATGAAAAGTGAATTGGTCCTTTCGAGGTCCACCAGATTGTCACCATAACCTTTTTTGGGTGAAGATCGGACTTGGGGGTGTGTTTAGTTTTTTCATCTGAATCCAAACACTGCCCAGATCTTATACGATTATCATACATTTCGACTTTTCATCACAGGTGACTATCCGGTGCAAAAACGGTTCAGTTTGGTTTCTTAATGCAAGCGATCCGCAGACTTTCAGGTGCCGTAGTTTTTGGGATTCGTTCAGTTCATGGTGTACCCACTTATCGACTTTCTTTATCTTATCTATGAGAGAAAGGTGTCGACTTATTGTCATTGGGGATATTCCCATGCTTTGTGCAATCTCCCGCACCGATTTCGTTGGGTCCGCATACACCGTTGCTCTTAAAACATTGTCGTCAACTAATGCTTCCGGCTTCCCACGTGATTCATTTTCGGGGCTGACATCTCCCGAACGGAACTTTCCAAATCAACGTCGTATAGTGCGTTCGTTTAAAGCTACATCACCAAATGCTTCATTAATGTTTTTAATTGGCAATGACGCATTGTATCCTTTTTTAAATTCGTAAAGGGTTCGACTCCTAGAAAAGAAATATTGGTACTTCTAACGAACCCTAAAATTCTCACACGGCAAGCAAACGTACCCCTTTATTTTATAAAAAAACGAAAATTTAACATCTGGCACAAATGTTTGTTCGAGAACTTCATATTTCCGACTGAGCGAAAATCGGACATTTCACGTACATTGTACAAACCAATACAATGTTTTCTGCAGTGGAGAAACCAGGTTCTGACGGCAGCGATGTCGCTGGCACACATAAAAGTTTTTTGGCCAGCAAAGCCAGGTTTGGATATTTTTCTGCATTATTTTTCCACTATTAAGGAACTACATTTTTAACTCAAAACTTCTCTACTCTCGATTGACACAGAGTTTTGTACTAAGTTTCGCACATGTTTTCTAAACCAAGTTTTTATGTCTTGGATCCAAAAAAGGGGAAACTTGTTCTGTGAGAACTTTTTCGAATTCCTGCCTATCCATTTTGAACCTGCTCTGCCAGCTTTCTTTCATGATTCCCATGAAGCTGACAATATTTTCATTATCTCAGATGTTTGTTTTTAGGTGTTTATTAATTAGTCCACATATAATCGGCCGTAGAATGCAAATTGTTATATTTTCTTCGCAAAATAATGTTGTTGCAACTTGGACTGGCTTCAAGATTTTAACCATCGCTTCTGTTTGTGACCATTCCCTTTCGCCTACTTCAAGTTTCTGTCGCCTCTATGTGACAAAACCGCAATAACAGCACTTCGATTTGCTAAGAGCCTTTCACACCTTAAATACGATGTATTCCATCTTGCAGGGCAACTTTGAATTAATTTTAGCTCATGCAAGCCAAATTGTCTCTGTGGAATATGTTCCCCATCCTCACCAAAGGTGAACATTACCAACTTTATTAAATTAGAGTATTTGTGACCCTTGAGTACCCATTACCCGATATTGTCGGGTACCCGATATTGTCGGGTACCCGATAGCTGACATTACCGGGTACCCGCGATATTGGGTGTTACCCGCATTACCTGGGTACCCGGGTAATTTTTGTGATGGGTATTATCTGGGTAAAATCAAGAACACTAATCTCGACAAAGGCTTCGGGGTTTTCTCCACTCCAAACTCGGCCTCATCGGAGAAAAAAATTTTGCGTTGAAAATGAGGATCAGGCTGAATCATGTTTTTGGCCCATTCAGTGAACCTACAATGCGTATAATGGTCACGCGGTTTCATCTCTTGCGCAAGCTGGAACTTATAAGCTTTTAAGCCAGGATCTTTCCATAAAATCTTCCACAAAGTGGAATATACAATAATATACATATATATAATACATATATATAATATATATATATATATATTAGTAAGTATATACCCTTGTATATATTTCAATCGTATTTAATATTTCTTAACCGAACTCCAGACTACTGGACTTGTTTTTTCTTTTTAGTTCATATTTACTCAGTCGGGTTTTTTTAATTTTTTAAATTATTTTGTTTATTTTACACTTTTTAGTTTTTTTTTCACAATATAACGGCTGGTAGTCGCCATATTGAATTTTGATTAATATCATATCATCAGTGACACGCGCAAGATTACGACAAATCGATAGATGTAAGAACCACCAAAGTCGGCCCATGTGTTTGGTCTTTAGAGTGCCACAAAGGAACAAACATACATATGTATATAGTTTAACAAAATGGCGGTTGGTAGTCGCCATATTGAATTTTGATTAATATCATATCAACAGTGACACGCGCAAGATTACGACAAATCGATAGATGTAAGAATCATCAAAATCGGCCCACGCGTTTGGTCTCTAGGGTTCCACAAAGGAACAAACATACATATATACTCGTAGGCTGATAAACACATTACCCTTCCTTTTGCATAGCGCAGTCGAGTAAAAATACTCCTCCATCAGAGATGCGCCCATTACATCCAACATCGATACGAGGGCGGGTTAATAAGTCCGTGACTTTTTGAATTTCTGACCTCTTCACTGAAACAGAGCTCAAGGGAGACTACGTTGAAAAATAAAATTATTTTTTTAACAAAAAATCTGTGTTTTATTCCAAAAGTCACTGACTTATTAACCCGCCCTCGTATATATGAACTTGTAGTTGCCATCAACAACTGCCATAAAAATGATGCTATGGGATGCTTTATAATTATAATAATAGCTTCCACTATTATCTGGAGTTTGCTTTACAGTGTGTTTTGCCCCCCAGCCAATACCAATTGCACAACAGTACCAAGGGTTCGATTGAGTGAGTCACCCCCAATACTTGCTTGCACCCCCTAACTTCTCGGTCCATCTCGATGGTCAGCTTCGATTGAGTCAGTCGCCCTACTTAGCCATTTCTGGCGCAATTAAATCTCAGCCACAACTCTTCTGAGATAGGTAAGGTACCCGAGTACCCGATGATTTCCTCCGGTCTTATTACATGTGGTATCAGAATGGACCTACTCTTGGTATAAGTGTGCCAAACTCTAGCCAGGACAACCAACTTAAGTAACCTAGCCTACAGGTAGATAAATATAAATTTATTTAATATGACTGTTCTTTTATCAAACTAAGGAAAAGGATTGTCAAGAAAAAATTTATCGGTCTACTACCAATACAACTGAGAATACAGCTGAATCATTACAAACCGTGGAAGTCATAAAAAAGAGTGAGTCGAAGGGAAGGCCAAAAAATGGAGACTCGAGTCTGATGATGAATATTCTCTCAAAGCGGCCTTAATTTTTTTTTAAAATTAACCGGATGAATATGACAGTTTTGGAGAATATGTTACTCAAGAACTACGCAGTTTACGGTTTGACCTTAATAAACGAAAGATCAAAAGTGATATTCCCAATTCTATAGTACGTATAGCTGATGAAGGGGACTCACTTTCACAATCATCTTCTCGTGCATCATCTCAAAGAAATGATAGTTCTTTATCATCTGAAGGTGAATTTAACTTTTCGAACATAAACTTATCACAGAGACAATCGATTATTTCTCAAACTGCAGGAGATTACGTCGAATTTGTGAATTTTTTAAAATTCACCACTTTAAATTTCTTGAATTATTCACATATTCTTCTTCTCCCACAATTCTTCCTATTGTATATACTGGAATTCGAAATAAGTACTGACGGCTGCCATATAAATCACCTACACATATTATATATTATATGATATACAAATGAACATATGAAAGTGTTACCAATGCACGCTCACATATTGGTATGACTTCCCTTAATTTAGTCTCCTTTTTAAAATTGGTGGGGCCAGCTCAAGCGGCAAAAATCTCGGAATTATTGATCATCTTCAATTTGAAGCTCTCTTGTAAGCGTAGAGCCCGCATCGAATTGGCGACGACAGTCTATCCATGGTTTCACCCAGCATTTCTTTTTTACTTTTTTAAAAACAGTGCTAATAATTAAAGCAGCTGCAATCTTCCGCTTGTAAAAATACATGTTACTTCCACTACTTACAACTAGTAACTGGAAGAAGAGATATATCAAGTGGACACAGTTATGTGAGTATTGTCAGAAAATGAGCTCTCTCTCTCTCTACCAGAGAGCTCGCGATATTAAAATCTCGAAAATATTAATCTCAAATGGACAGCGACCCGAGAGTAACCTCGAGAATTTACTAACGAAAGTACTCTCAGATCAACAGGCAGCTTAAGATCGGAAGTAGTAACTTTCCCTATAAAGAGTTGGCTAAATAAGTAGTAGATGTAAATTAAGAACAGTATAGGACCAAGAACTGAACCCTAAGTTCATGGATTTTGATCTACTAATAGTGCTACCTACTATGACTTTTTGCGTTTTATCCTTTAAGTAGTACTCAAATCAGTTGTGCATACAACCGCGAAATCCAACATAGTGCAATTTGTTTAGAAGGATTCTATAGTTGACCAGCTTTGGTAAAATCTATATCCCGGTAAAGATACAGGGGTAGAATTGGAAATACCATCATTACCACAAGAACTTTAGTTGTTAAATATAAAAGAGATTTTGTAAATCTCTAACCCTGTTATTTCATCAAAACAGCAGCTATTATTTATAATATTTCCGACGAGCAAATGAGAACTAGCGCAGCCATTACAATATGTACAAAGGAGCCTTACTAGAAAAGACTTCAAAAAGAAGTCATTAAATGTGTTTGATAGTTTTGAAGGACCACCAATAGTAACACCATCATTACACAGAACTGTAGAGACTACAGCTACCATTTAAAGCCTTCCATTCCTACTCGAACTATTAAGTGCATTTCGCACTTTACAGTAGAAGTATATATCAGGAGCTTTCCTTATATTCTTGTTAATTTCGTTACTTAATAGTCTGAAACGAGTTTTTAGCGCTCCATTAAGAGGATATTTGAATCACTTTTTCCTTAATTTGTTTTTAAGCTTCATTTTTTTTAACAAGGAATAAATAATCCATGCCCTTAATCTCTCTTTGAACTTTTTTACGGACAATGGTATATGTGAAATTACTTACATAATTCTGAAGAAATGTTAGGAACAGCACTCTAAGCGCAGTCATCGGCTGACGTCCCAACCGTGCAGACCTATTTCTTTGGTGTATCAAAGTACTTGCATTTTTCATAGTTTTATCACTTCCAAATATAAATTGTGAGTTTTTCCATATTTTCTCATTTTTCCTTTTCCTAATCCAATAAAAATAGATACCAAGTGAATACTTTTGTTTCTGTAATAAAACACATTTTGTCGGCATGGCTCAAAAGCCTGCCCACAAATCGGGTAACCGGTTCGGTAGTCTTGATGAGTACAACCTTTTAGACCCCCCTGAACCCCCTCCTATCCCCCCGAATAAAAGATTGAAACCATCCAGCCGTATATTCTCCGATTTTCCGGAACTACCTACAAAAACAATTTACAAAAACCCTCGCTTTGTACACATAACCTCCAAAGACAAACCTCTTTCTTCTGTCAGTGTTTTTGTGTTAAAAAAAATCATTGATTCAATCAGCACACATTATCAAAAGATCTCCCTGCTTAGGGATGGCTCTTTATTAATTCTCACTAAAGACCAGAATATAGCTGACAAATTTATAAAATCGAAAGCCTTTCAAACCATTTGCCCAGTTGAGATAAAACTCCACGCTAAGCTCAATCACTCCAAAGGCATTGCATATGCACCCTGCCTTATAAATGTTCCCGAACCCGAAATCATGAGTGAACTTAAGTCACAAAACATAACCGACGTCTACAAATTTACCAAAATGAATTCAGACGGGAAGCAAATCCCCACAGGGCTTATGATATTCACCTTCGATTTATTTCAAATTCCAAGCACAATTGAACTTGGCTGGTATAAAACCAAAATCTCAGAATATTTCCCTAACCCCATGCGGTGTCGGCAATGCCAACTTCTCGGACACACAAAAAATGGTGCAAAAAGCCAGCTGCTTGTGAAACTTGTAATCTCCCTCCCCATGAAGATAAAAGCTGCACGCGCACTTTCTGTGCAAATTGTGCTGGGACCCACCCCGCCTCATCTAAAATAAGCCAAGATATATCCAAAGCAAAGAAATCATTGAGACAAAAACAAAAAATAAATGCTCCTTAGCTGAAGCCAGACGCATTCATTCAGAACGGAACCCCAAAACTTTTCCCCTCTCCTCTGATCTCTATTCAACTAAACTCAAAAATCAAACCCGCGAAATAAGCAATCCCATTCCATCCACTTCTTCTTCTTCTTTCAGTCCCTGTACTGCCCATAGACTAACTATACCTAGATCTCAAACTCTACTAATACTTTTGCAAACGTTTAACTTTCGCACAGACACACTGTAAGTGAATCACCAACACATTCTCAATCTCTATAACCTGTCAGAATGGCTAAAATGACAACAAATTTCACGTAATGTTCGCTAAGTATATATAATAAAGGCAAAAATAAAAGGAAAAATATTTTTCGCTGGTGAATATTTAATTCAACGTGGTGAAAAAGTGAAGATAATAGAATATATTTAAAAAAAACCTTTTTTTGTTTCAATTGAACAAAAAGGGGATCGTTTCAGAATAAAATTAAAAAAGGACCTAAGGATTATATTTTGAAAGTTTCATTTGAAGATATAAATGAATTGAAACTATTACAATTCTGAAATCAAGCTTAAGCTTGTATTGAGAGTCAATTGTATAAGCATTTTTTATGTTTAGGCACAAACTCTGTACTCTGGACATCAATGAAAAGGATTATTAATTAATGGCAACTTTTAAAATCAATTTGCTTTTAGTTTGAATGTGTTGAGTAAATAAATTAATTAAATAATACTGATAAGTACAATTTTTAGTTTTTTAAGGAAAATATTTGTTTTTCTATTTGAATTTAAAGCTTTTCCAAAATATTTCGAGAATCTTTTTTTTCACACATTATAAAGTACAAAAGCGGTGGTATTTTAATTGTTAATTTTTTTTAAATAATTTCCAGAATTTAACAAACAATGTGAAATGATATCCCAACTTAATTTGGTTTTGTTTATAATTGTTTTCAACAGATTTTGCTACTACTTTGTTGAGTATTCTTTAATGCTGTTAACATCTTTAAGCCGGTCTGGCATAGAATGCGTCAACTTTTCCATATATTCACATATTATTTCTTGCCATTCCGCTAAAAATTAAAATTTTTAACTGAGGCTTCGATGTGATGACATGTTTTCGTAACCTCGTCATTTAATGATTCCAAGATCTGGGCTATGTGGTGGCGTTACTAGCAAGTGAGGGACTTTATGTGGATATGGACTTATGCTTGAAATCGTTGTCCTGTTGGGAGTAAAAAATGTTTCGCAATAAGCATTGTTTGTGTCCTTTGAAGCAAATTTTCGCTCTAAATATTTTAGTATACTTCTTTTTCTGAATTACTGTGACTAAATTACCGATCTCAACAGTGGATATTTAGCTCCATATTACACAACCACCATTTCCGTGCTTTACTTTTTGCCTTGTGTATTTGGACTGTAAGTTTCATTTGGTTGTCTTCATGCTTTCGAAGGCCTATTTGATTCATAAATGCTAAATTTTGACTCTTCTGAAAAAATCCTAGAAGACAAATCCTTTGTTTTTTTATTTATTAGCAAAGTCCTTTTGTTTTTTTTTATTTGCTTCGCTGACGAAAGGTTTATTTCTAACGGTATAAAATTTATACGCCGATTTGATGTCGTTGACATTCACGAAAATCCAGCCAAATTTTAGAATTACAACGTGATATTTGTGAAACGTACAGCGTTGTGTTTACATCGATTTTCTTCTTCTCGGAAATTTTTTGATGCAAAAATTGAGCAAAGTATATGGAAATGTTGCGTTAGTAATGGAATTAGTAATACAAAAGCATTAAATATGAGCTAAATTGTCCAGTCACATCCATAATTTTTCAAAAAATAATTGGTCAATTCGCTGTCGTACTAAATGGACCTATAAAGCACTAATTTTCTATTTATTGTTCTATTTTCACAAATAGAAACAGTCAAAATAATCATTAATTATTATTTATTGCTTCGTATGAAAAGTTAATACAATATTTTCCATTTAATCTAATAATCCAATTTATTCATGAATTGTAATTTACATTTTTTCGGAACATGCTCTCCTGATGAAAACATTCATGGTGAAGCGAAAAACTTACCCACACCGTGGTGAAATGAACAAATGTCAATAATTTATTGAAGAAGCAGCAAATCCAAGAAAGAAAAAACAATTTCTTTAAATTTATTGTATTTATTGGATAAACAAAGCAAAACAAAACAAAAATCGAAAAAATGCTTTAAGTTTATTTGATCAGCTTACGATGGTTCCACACTGGGAACGCTTTTCTTGAAACCATTGCACTTCAAATGTTGGATCTGCAAGGAAAAAGGCATTATATGTATAGCTATACGAAAATGTATTCTTTTTACTTACATGTAATTAGTTAGATCACTCATCCACATTTCTTAAAGCTCTTGAATGGTGCATTTAGATTCATTGTTCTTACTGTAAAAAAGAAGTAAAATAAATTATTTTGAAATTAAAATGTTTGTAGTTACTCACAAGAAAATGTAAACAAACTTTTCCAACTGCTTTTGCCACCTCCAATCCAAGGCAATCTGTTTGTGGCCGCAGTATTCTGTGGAAAATGTTTTCTTCTTGCTCCAAATGTGTAAATTTTTCTTCTTTTGTTGTCCTAGAAAATATAATAAACAAAATTATTGTTCGACATAAAATTTTTTTGCAACTTACACGAAATTAGATTTGTAAATATGAGAAATGTCAAAATCGAAATTCACCGCGTCATTTTTATATGGGTGACGTCACTCGTAAAACTTTTCGAATTTTGACATTGTTGACAATTCTCACGTATTCACGGACAGGTTCACACGGATAGGGACGATCAGTACAAAACCGGTTTTGATTTTCCAATATCTGGAAAGTTTTATATCTAGGTATAGTTAGTCTATGCTAGTTAGTCTATGGTACTGCCACTGCCACTTCTTCTTCTTCCAGTCACTCTACAACCTCTCCCTTTTCTTCTTCCAAACACTGCACTACCACTGATAACGAAAAAAAAATTCCCACCAAAACCGGTTTATTATCACAAGAAAAAAACATAACACATAACCCACTTAAACATTCAACAATACAAATTACAAACATCCAAAAACAAATAGGTGAATCTACTTCTCTTACGAGGGAAAAATATTCACCAGTCTCTGCTTCAACCTCCTATGAAGTTAAATCTAAATCCTCTCTCGATCTACCACAATTACAACAAGCATATCTTACCAAAAATACTTCAGCGTCAACACCAACAATTAATAATACCAATAACACTCAGAGTAAAATCTCTCATCAAAAACCCTCTCTTCTAACACAAAGTGCAATGATTATAGACGTAGATGACAGGCCTTAACATAATAAATACTTTATCATCAGGTGGGGGAACGCCTTCTACAGGTACATTAAATTGTACTGGCAACAATGTGCCTTCCACCGCCTATAACCATATAAAAATACTGCAATGGAACATGAATGGTTATTTTAATAACTATCATGAGCTTCAATTGCTTATCAAAGAAATAAAACCTTGTATTATCTCTATTCAAGAGACACATATTAAACATAATTTTCAACCGTTTCCACCAAAAGGATATTCACCAAGATTCCATAACTTACCCCACATCACAAATTCCAAACAAGGTACTGGACTTCTAGTCCACAAAGCAATACCCCACAAGTTCTTTCCGATTGATTCCAACATATCTGCCCTCGCTGTGGAGATAGAACTAAAATTCAAACTTACCATCATCTCAATTTATATTCCACCAGGGGATTTTAATTCTTGGTCCCCGCATGGGGTTCTCCCAGTATCAATAATCGCGGGAAGTTAGTTGAAAACTTCATCGCAAATTCCGGACTAGCAATTTTGAATGACGGGCGACCCACCGATACATTCAAAAAATTAAAAAAGTTTCCAAACGATGTAAATTTAATCCTTTACCGGAAAGCCAATGCCCAATTTAAAAGAGCAGCTAAGACAGCGAAATTATCTTCCTTCACTCAATTTACTGAGGGAATAAATCAAAACTCAACCCCCAAAAAAATGTGGGCCGATATTAAAAGTCTTACAGGAAATTTTGTCCCCTACACAATTAAAATTATGAAAACCGATTCAGAAAACATCACATGCCCCTTTAAAATCAACGACTTTTTTGCCAAATGTTGGGAAAACACTCAAGATGACTCCAATTTCCACCCAAATTACGTTGCAGAGAAATACAAGTGCTTACAGGAAGTCGAGCCAACGTACACTATCTCTCCTTCAACAAACTTAATAGAATCTCCCATTAACATTATAGAGTTGGAAACCAGCTTGCGCTCTGCTAAAGGGAATACCCCTGGATTCGACCGAATTACTTACTCAATGCTAAAAAACAGTCCACCTTGTTTCAAAGATAGGTTATTGTCATTGTATAATAACATACTTGGTAGTGGAGTTATTCCGCAAACATGGAAAGTGGCAACCATCGTGCCGATACGGAAAACCAACAAAGACCATACTTGTATCGAAGGATACCGTCCGATCTCACACCTGCCCTGCCTTTCAAAAATCTTAGAAAAAATAATTTCCAAACGCTTATCCTGGTGGCTGGAAAAAAATAAGTTAATTGACACCAACCAAACTGCTTTCAAACCTGGCTGCGGGACCCTAGATTCACTTCTTCATTTAGATACTTTCATCTCCTCGGCTCTCTCAGAAAAAAATCACATTTCGATTTTATCTGTGGATTTTGAACGAGCGTTTGACAGAATAGGTATCCATGTCATTTTAAACCAGTTAAAAGAATGGAAGATTGGTCCAAAAGTTTTCAACTTTATAAAAGCCTTCCTTACCAACCGCAAATTCCGCATTAAGACTAATAATAAAATTTACTCACAAATTCATAATTTAAAAAATGGCATTCCCCAAGGTTCCCCCCTTTCAGTAATCTTATTCAAAATAGCGTTCAATAAAATAAGTGAAATAACTCGGGCATATCCTCAAACACATCACGTCCTTTATGCAGACGATCTTATTTTGTTCACTAAATTAAAAGACTTAGCAGAAGTAACACACCTATATTTAAGAATAATTAAAAACTTGGTTGATTGGGGTGAAACCTCAGGGGCGAAGATATCTTTTTCTAAATGTGAGCTATTACATATTTGCAAAAAACATAAATGCCCAAAATTAATACAAAATGTAACATTTAATAATATAAGTATCAAAAATGTGAACTTTTCAAAAATATTAGGCATTATATTCGAATCTAATTATAGTTTTAATCAACATTGTATTAATTTAAGGAGAAGCCTTATTACCAGGGTAAATATTATTAAGTTTCTTTCATCAAAGAAAAGTAACTGCAACGTAAACACACTTGTTAAGGCTGTTCAATCTATAATTTTATCAAAAATTGATTACGGTCTACCAATTTATGGGAAAAGCTCGAAAGCATCTCTTCAACTAATTTCTATGCCATACCATGCCGCTGTAAGAACTTGCTTAGGCGCCTTCCATTCAACGCCCATCAAGAACATACTGGCCGAATCTGGACTCCCTAACCTAAAAGAAGGAATCGAGTTCTTAACTAGGAAAATCGTTCAAAAACTAAATGCATCATTCAGAACACCTATACATGATGATACAAAAATGCTACTAACGTGGAAAAAAAAACCAAAATACCCATCCGTTTTGAGCATGTCACTGAAATTGGCGACAGAGCTTAAAATTCCAATTGATATAGGACACAAAACTAACCTTAACTCCCCTCCATGGTATCTCCCAAAACAATCCATTTTAACCAACCTTTCAAATTATAATACTCGTAAATCTAACACCAACAATGATATTTACAAGGCATTGTTTAATGAATTGAAGGAGAACCATAAAAGACTCGGATGGAATTTTCTGTTCACAGATACTGCCAAATCAAACGATGGAACCTCAGTCACGTAGTCACGGAAGAAGGCTGCGTCGTCAGTAAAGGGCTGCTCGTTTTTACATCTTCAACATTTACAGCTGAGGCTTTCGCGATACTCCAAGCTATTAAATCCGCAAAAATTAAGAAAACCCTAACATTCAACGATAGCCTCTCATCTTTAGAAGCAGTTCAAAATATCAATAGCTCCAGCGACATAATAGCCGATATCCGGGACAAACTAATTACCAAAAAAAAGAATATCAAACTGGCATGGGTTCCCGGGCATGTAGGCATATTTGGAAATGAATATGCCGATTCTGAAGCTAAATTAGCTCTCAAACAACCGCTTATCTCTTTCATTCAATATAACAAAAAGGACACATTAAACTATATAAAAAACTGTATGAAAAACAAAAATATGTATGATTGGCTCGAATATTCGCACCACTATTCAAGTATTAACTCTGGAGCTGTAAAGGCAACTTTTCCTACTGAACTACTCGTACCTAGACCTATGGTAATAAAATACATCCGACTTAGATTGGGGGATACAATTACTACTCGCAAACACTTAATGACGAAAGAGCCAGCACCTCATTGCAATTTCTGCAATCAAGGGGCAACGTTAAATATTTTACATATCCTTCAATGCACACACATCAATTCAACCTCTTTATCCATCGCTAATAAAACTTTCAAAGAGCTTTTAACCGTAATATCATCAAATAACATAAAATTTGTTAACGAAATAGTTTCAAGACTGAACATAATCATTTAATCTAAGATATTTCAATGAGCCAAAGGCCCTGGTAGCTAGTGCTTTATTTATATAACTATTGATTTGTAATTTTATTATTTGTCAATAAAGTTTTAATAATAATAATAATAATAATAAGCACTCTAAGCTAAACCTAACCCTTAAACTATGTCTCTCCATGTTTTTAACTATTTCTATTCATATAACTTAAACCACAAAAAACTTTTTTAACAAAAAATAATAGTAACATGCCTTTTTTTATTTTATTATAAAACTTAATCTACTTGCTAACCTACTTACACCTAATACATAATATGTACATACATAATATATATACGAGTATATCTAGTATATAAATATATGTATATATAATTTTTTTTTCTTAAACCTAATTTGATCCTACTTAAAACTAAGTAAGCTCGCGGTAGCTAAACAAAATTAGGCTGACCTACTTTGCTTCAGATGAAGCAACCCATTACTAGAGGAATTCGTCGACGAAGCATCCCCCCTTTAACAAGCCAAAATTGCTGGTGCTTCAGCGCAACATCCCTCATGTCGCGACTTCCTACCGCCCTACTGAACCAGAGATGCTCCGCACCGCCATGTGGGGGAATAAAGCCGTTAAAGAGAACTCTCGTGATACATATAATTGGGTAGTGACCCAGGATACCAGTTTGTTCAATGAGGTCATTGCTCTTGCAATGTGCCTTCGAGTCAACTTAATGACGAAAATGTCCACTTTTGTTAAGTTCGCCCTATTGTACAAGACCTCATTAGGATAGAATTTTATGTACTCAGACTCCTGTGTTCTGTATAAGGCGAAGACCTAAGGCAAGCCCTCTCTAACACCCGAATCTTCTCCAATAAACTTGCTCTCACGTTAAACCACGCGGGACATCCAAATACAAGCATAGGCCTGATAAGGGCCATGTAGCAGATCACCTTTAACCTCGCATCGAGTGGGTTGTTATAAAACAGTCTCTTTAGAAGGGCAAAAGCACCTTTGGCTCTGGCCAGAGCACCATCTATATGTTTGTTAAAATATAGATATTGATCCAGTCAGACAAGTACTTGAAAATGTGCCTGGTAATTTCGCTTATGAAAGATGATAGACCTTGCTCAGTCATTGTTGTAAGATAAAGATTAGATAGGGTATTAGAAGTTAAAATGTCTATAAAATGTGGGTTGCCGTGGCTCAAGTGGTAGTGTGTTGGCTTCCAAATCGGAAGGTTCTGTGTTCGAATCCCAGTCTCGTTCGAAAGACATTCTCTTTTTCAGGCAACTTAATTCACGTAAGACGAATGGTTGCCTCTAATACAACAACAAGTCCAATTACACTAATAATTTAGTCTCCTCATTAAATGTTGGATGCCACCCATGGAGCGAAATAATCACTGAGCCCAACAATTTTTCTTTCTTTCTCTGTCCCATTTTCCTAAAAAGTTAACACGTGATCAGGCATTTTAAGTGTATTAATACCAACTTGAGTGTTAAGTTCTTTACAAAAAAAATATATGTTAAAATCACCCAAGAAAATAATTTTAGCCTCTTTTTCGTAAGAGCACTGACAATTCATTCAAAATTACTTGAATACCATAAAGGTGTCACCTGTATACACAAACAAATTTAAAAACATCATCACATATGTATATATATTGCAAGACAATTCAATTTTGTACATCCGTTACAGCGTAAGTTTCATTAATATTAAGATACAAATCATAGCCCGAAATACTCGTATGATAATCCCCTTTTTTGCAATTAAAAATCCATACCTCACTTACAAATATCAAATCAGGTAAGAACATAAGCGCTTCCAGGTTTCACACTAAGAAATCAAAGTTTTGCCGCAAACTAACATACGTATGTTTTGATGCACTACAAAAACGGAGTTGCGCTCATTGGAATTGCAATAAAAAAGTCCATCATATGTAAAGGGTCCGCCATCTAACTTTTTTTTTTTAACTAGTGCTTATTTTGTGAATGGTAACACATAGCTCATGTCTGATTTGACAGATAATTAGTTTTATCCTTCCGGTTAATAATGAAAAATAATTTCATTCAAATGGCTGCCTCGGCTGGCCATGCAGTAGCCTACACGATCGGTCCAATTTTTAAGCACATTATCGATTGTGTGCAGCTGTATTTCACCAATGGCTTCACGAATATTGTCCTTTAAAGCGTCAATTGTCTCTCGCTTGTCGGCGTAACACTTATCTTTTACGGTACCCCACAAATAATAGTCCAACGGTGTCAAATCGCAGCTCCGAGGTGGCCAAACGACATCAGCTCTGCGGCTGATAATGCGATCTTCAAAAACAGGGCGCAAAACATCGAGTGTAGCTTCGGCTGTGTGGCACGTAGCGCCGTCCTGTTGAAACCAAATGTTGCCAATATCCTCCTCTTCAATTTTTGTGAACAAAATTTGGTTCAACATGGCCCGATAACGATCGCCATTGACTGTAACGGCCACTCCTTGCTCATTTTCGAAGAAAAATGGCCTAATTATGCCTTTGGACCAAAATCCGCACCAAACAGTGACTCGCTTTGGGTGTATCGGCTTTTCAATGTATGCGTGCGGGTTTTCTGTGCCCCAAATGCGACAATTTTGCTGATGGCGGACCCTTTATTTACTATTGTATTAGTATCATATTTAAGCACTAATAATAAAATAAAATTAATAATAAGAAATTACCTATTACATGAAGCTAGTATCATAGACATTAAACATTAGCTTCAAGTGTTTTATTTCACATTGAATTTGTATACCTTTAAAAAAACAGTCTTTAGGTTGTACATATACGAGTATAACGTAGATTTGTGATAATAATGACTTATTGCAATCTGATGCGAACCAGCTACCTTGGAGAAAATATTATTTTGCCTCCAACGTGAGTGACAAAGCTAACTACTTGGAATCCTGAATTTTAGAAATCTTTCGTATTTATGTTCCTGAAAAAGCAATTGTAAAACGCAATAAAAAAATTTCCATGGTTCACTTGTGATGTTCGTCATGCTATAAAAATAAGCTGTATGCTAAATATTGTAGCCGATAGGACGAGTTGCAATTACGAGGAATATTTTCGGATCCGTAGTAGCTTCACCCTTATTACCAGAAGAGCAAAAAGAAGATTTTTTTTATCAAAACTGAATTTGAACATACCTTTAAGGAAACTATCGAGCTATCTGCTCTTAAACGGTGTGGGAAAGCAGGCAATAGTTGATAACATCCTTAATTTAAATGATCTCAATAATGCATTTATATCTATTGCTATTAATAAACCAAGTGTCTTCCCCAACAATGACATCATTTTTGACTTTGATGTTGTCTCAGAAACTGATGTAGTCATTACAGCACACAATTAAAATCCTGAAAAAACTGAAGCGACATTTGGAAGACTTCCACATCACAGTTAGCCATCTGAAAGAAGAGAAAGAGGACTTTAAAATAAAATAAAAGTTGCATCATTGGAGAGATGCAATGAGAATGTCACCAAGGTTATTGGTGCGCCTGGTGCAACCAATTGTAATGCAGAAGAATGCGTCCAAGCAATTTTCAGCAAGGCGTTGGGTGTCTTCTTGTCACCTACTGATATTGCAAAATGCTATGTTAAACGTGTATGAATGAAAAACAACAACCACGAGGGTAGAGACAAAATTTCTATATAATTTTCATGTCTAGAGGCAAAAGAAAAAGTGCTGAAATCGAAAAAATTGCAATGAATAATTTAAATTTGTCATTATTTGTCTCGGGATGAAAAGATAATGTTTTTATAAATGCTGATTTCACTAATTATACTACAGATTTATTTCTGGAAGCAAACAGATTTAAAACACAAAAAAACTACAAGTATTTGTGGTTTAAAAATTTGCGGATTCTAACACCAAATGTCGGTGCTTACTTGCTCGTGGTATGCCTAAGATCACCTTAGAATCCTTTACTCGCTGTTTCGCGTTGTTTCAGCAAAGCTCGTAGTCTATTTGCGTTTGATGTCCCACACTGTAATACGTTATCAAGCGTGCCGCGATTCGCAACCATTTCCTTCATTGCTGTCCTCGTATTCTTAGTTCGACTTTCCGACATGCACATGCTTCATATTCAATTACCGGTTTTATTGCCATAAGCCAGTTGGTAATTTTTGATAAGCTTACGATTTTATCAAGTAGCTCCCTAGTAACTCTCTTCTTGTTTTTTTCCGCTACGTAATAATACATTTTGTAGGCTTTCGTTTGCAAGTTCAATAAGCGGACTCTGTTGCTGATATTTCGCTTGAACGCAAATTATATCGATTTTACCTTGTAATACGTTTTCTAGTTCGAAATTTGTATGCTGAGATTCTAACTTACAATTAGTAATTCATTTCTACAAAGCATTATATTGCCCACCCCGGAAAACGATCGATTTCTGGCACGAATATTTCTATTCACTAGTATATACTTTCGTACTTAGAAGAATAGTATCTCTTCTCCCGTGTGACGCTGGTATGCGTATTGTATTATATACGAGTATCTGACTTTTCTTTTACTCTACTGCTGGTCTCCAGACTTGGGAACGCGATCACGCATACAGACTTTTGAAAGTCTCATAAAATGTTAATGCGCCTCAGACTCACCTTAGGTGTTAAAGTGCCTGGATATGATCTTTCCCCATTTAGTCGCCTTTGAGGATATGCAGGGGAACGAACTGCGGCAATGCTCTATAAGGCGTTGCCGCATGAAAATGTTGAAATTTGTCCAGGTGCACTCTGGTTTTCGGTTTTTTATTTTCTCAGCATTACATCACTGTTTAAAATGCAATACCTTTCTTAAAAAGAGCACCATCTCCCTGAGGTGAGTTGGATATGTTGCTTCGTAATATTTTCGAGAACCAAACGCACAGCAGGGACTTAGTCTGCAAGTAATTTAAACTGCAGGGCTCTTCGTTCAAGTCAATCAAAGAATTAACATTCATTTCAAGGACGCTTCATGTTTTCCCCCACGTATCCATTGACGTTGAAGCTGAGCCATGTGCGCTTGAATAGGATGATAGTTAACATATCAGCTACAGTTTCTGACATTTAGTCACTAGAGCCTGAGAAGCAACTTTCGCTTGATGTGCCTTTTTTCCCTTACCTGTCGTCATTTGGGGAGTGATAACCGGTGTTTGTGCTTGTACGGGTGAACTTTTTACTAGCACCTTCTGCTACCGAGCCAGATTTACTTCTTATATACGAGTATGTATATTGGTACTTTGGACAACTACGATAATATGCAGCGTGTCGCATATTCCTACATAATGCATAGGATAATTGATTTTGTTAGATACTCCGCACCTGCTAAGAACGCAATCCTCCGATTTCTGGTCCTTTCCGCAATTCATGCATTATGGCCTCAAATACGTCGTCCGACGGCCATACCCGAACCATTGGGAGTGAACACATTGCAAAAAGTTATAGCTCCTTTTTACTTTTTCCTAGTGAAGAACTTGATAGGCTGGATATTAGACTGCTAATTAGACTGTCCAGCTTACTATTTCGACTAAAACAAACCAGGACGAAGAAGTCTCCATTTCTCAATTGTGGGTCTGGATGTGGTAAACGGCTTGGCTCGTACGAAAGGGAGACCTTCGCACTCCTTCTCTTTGAGCAGCTTTAAAAGCTCCAGCGGATTTGAAGAGAGTTCGCGCCTTTTCACTATTTTTCACTGTTTTAATAAAAAAGAATAAAATAGTTTCGCTTTTTCACTGTCGGAAAGAAAAAGTGGAAACATATCCGCACGCTACGAAAGGCAGTGAAAATATGAAAGGCAGTACACTACCATTTAGGTCACACCCACCTTGTCATCTTGTAAAGTATATGTATGTCGTACAATGTGTGTACATCACTACTAGTGGCACGTTCAGCTGGTTGATTGCGAGGACTAAACAAATTACGTGATTTGCTTTACTGTGAGCGAATTTAGAACTGATTTTGAAAATAGGTTTAAATGGTACTGAAGCGCTATACTCTCACCAGATTTCAAAAAATATTAATCTATATTCAGTCAAAGAAGATTTATCATTTATTTATTTATTTTTGTTCTTGTGGTTATCTGCGTTGTTTTTGTAATATTTGGATGTCATTTTTTTACGATGTGCTCAAGTATATGAATATCTATGCTATTCTGATTTTTATTTAATTGGTTAAACAATAGAATTATGGGAACATGGGTGTGTGAAATAGAAGGTGCATACTACTACTACACTACAATGAATATTCTACTACAATCAATCGTGCCCTAATTGAAGACGCTGTTACATCTAGGTGTAGTAAATATATCTGTATCTAGTGTGTGCACCAATTTCAAATGTATTGCCCAGAGTACTTCGTAAACATTTGGATTGGATGACAAAGGGGTCCTGAATTAATACTATCTTATACGCTAGTCCTGTGGTAAATTCTCCATGAGCTAATGCCACACCGAAAATAGTCCTTCTATCTAGTTTTGAATGCGTAGATCTTCGAGAAATCGGTTTGCATTAGATTGTTTTCTGCGCGCATTCATCTCTAATGGATAATGCCACTTTCTCAGTAAATATTATATATTTGAATACATGTTTTCGAATTAATCTTGAACTGCCATATAGCTTGTTGCGTTGTCCGAAAATACTTCAACTTGACAACAAAGTTGTGCCGTGTGTCCTTTTAGTGTTCCAAATACATGGATTTTGTCATAAATAATACATACGAGTATGACTTGGTTGGTCGTTTACTCAATACGTACAAAATGATCAACGAAAGTAAACTCTATTATATAGGAATAGTCCTGAAGGTTAAACTTGTTCTATGCCGTTATGCACGATAGTTCCAGCAAGCACTTATCCTCTGAAGTCTTGACATTTCGACTTATACTATGCACGTGCATGTAAATAATGTATGTAAGCAGGGCCGCATTTAGAGGTCTGGAAGCCCTGGGACAGAAAATAAGTGGAGGCTCCGTGGCTTATTAATTTTCCAATAAAATTAAAACAATTTTTCAGTCAAGTGTATTAATAATTTATTGCGAAAAATCTGACTACCACATATTTGTGGAAAAATCCTTGACGATTTCGCTCAAATCCAGTTCCCGGAGTAAATCGCTTTCAATGCTGAGTAGGCATAGCTTTGGTAAACGGTTTTGTCCCATCGTAGTTCGAAGCCTATTTTTTATAATTTTCGTTTTTGAAAATGAGTGCTCTCCAGTGCAATTAGACACCATCAAAACCAAATACATTCTCAATGCAATTTTAATGTTTGGCATGTAGCTCTGTAATTTTGATCTTCAAGAATGTGGTAGTAAAATAGCTCATTAGATTGGTGTTTTCTATAATCCTTTTTGTATAAGTCGATCAAAGATACAAATTTAACCAACTCATTACCAAGCCTAGGCTCTAAATCATCTTTGTACACTTTCACTAATGCATCTGCTGCAGCGTGCAAATTTGCAGCATCCATCCTCTCAATATGATTAAGAAATCCTTCGTATGCATGCAATCTTTCACTAGGAGAAACACATAGCTGAGCGATCACTGGGATAAAACCGGATACTTAGAATTTCTCTTTTTGTGTCTTGTGTCTTGTAATCGAGTGGTGCGTGATTTTGCATATTGATCATTATGAAATATTTCTTTAGCTGCTTCGTCGTATTTATCAAAATCGTCTCTTTCTTTTTTTCTTGACTACCCTTAAAATGCCGGAGCACGTGTTAAGTTTTTCGGAAAATTGGATAGAGAGAAAGAGAAAGATATTTGGTTATTTCGCTCCATGGGGGGCACCCAATATTTAATGGGGAGACTAAATTATTAATGTAAATTGACTTAGTGTAGTATTCAATGAATGATTTCAATGATTTTAATGTACGCATTGCAGATTTATGAATCATTTTCAGGTCCTGCAACATCTTGTTTGTAGCATCGAATCGCTCCAAGATGTCGTTCCAAAAGATAGTACGAGTAAATAGAGCGGTTATCTCATCTGTTGTAACAAGTGCGATGCTTCATTACTCACGATGTCTTTTTGCTCTTTATCAGAAGACATGCTGGTTAGAGCTCCTTCGATTTTAGAATAACCAGCGACAATGGCTTTCGTAGCTTCAGCTCGACAAGACCAACGAGTATCGCTAAGTTTTTTTAAAACGTAAAATTGCCCGCTTTTTTTCTGCGATAATTTTTCAGTCAGAATTTAATATCGTTCTGTACTTGCTGCGAAAAACGTATATAAATTCTGAATGAAATCAAAGAATTGAACAGCCGATGGACAAGAGTTAGCAACTGTCTTTCCAACTAAATTAAGAGAATGACCACAACATGGTACAAACGCCGATAAATGATTTTTCTCCAAAATAAGAGCCTGCATTCCTTTGTATTTACCACTCATGTTTGCAGCATTGTCATATGATTGGTCGCGGCCTCTCCGGTATGGTCGTAGTTTGGTAGAAAGGTGAGAAATCTTTCTTTTGGATCGATCCTTGTTCGATATATTGAACAACTATAGTTAGTTGATCGATATCATATTCGTCGGGAGTAGAATTCACTGACACCGAATAATATTTGGATTTTTTTATACTGGATGCTATTTCAGTTAGCATTTTGTCACCCATAGAACCGATAAGTTCGTCGCAAATTGTGGACGAAAGATAATTGACATGATCACGTCCTTTATTTGCATGCTCTTTCATATGGGGTGGCCGTGGTGTAGTGGTAGTAGCAAACGCTTCTCACTCGGAGGGTCCAGGTTCGAATCCTGCCCATGGCAAAAATCAGTTTTTCATTGTATATTTGAAACTCAGACAAAAAAATTCTGCGTGTGAAGGCATAACACTGACACGTAGATTTGGATGTTATAAGAGTTTCAAGCAATGAAAAAAATACTGGGAATTATATCTCGAATCACTCTGAGTGAAGAAAAACTCTCCGTCCTATTCGGACTCCCACCCCTGGAGAGCAAGCATAGAAACCAAACACACCTGAGTTTCAAGCCACTACACAAACAATTTTCCTTTCTCCTCCTTCTATCTTTCCGCCCGCGCCCTGGCAACAGTAAAAGGGTATCCAACCCCTTAGGCGCGCGTAAATTATAAAAAAAAAAAAAAAAAAAAAAATATGGGTTGCCAGGATTGGCTGATACTCAGCTAGCAATTCCAAAATTTCCATTTTTCGGTGAACCAGTAATTTCGTTGTCACCTCGAAAGGCTAATTCACGCTCAGCAATAAATTTGATAGTACTAACAATAATTCTGAAGATTTTTTGCCAATACTTAATTTTTTGTGCCTCTTGTATCGCTGGCTCTTGATCGATGCGTCCTGTGTCTTTTCCCCGTTGGCACTAAACTCATTACTGATTCCAAATGAGTCTTTGAAATCTCATGTTTAAATAGATGATCAGATGCATGCTTCCATTCACTGACGCTTTCTCCACTGAGTTTGGTGTTTTGAGTGGACATTAACTTACACGCATAACAATATATTTTCCCCGTAGTTGGAGAATTGAAAAGCCAGAATCGATTGATTTTTATTGTGGCGTGTAAACATACTCTTTGAATATTTCCGAAAAACGTTGGGACTATATCACGACTGATCTTGAAGAACTAAATTCTGCAAAGATACTTCATCGCAATTCTGAAGTTCTGTGGAACCTTTTTCAGCCCAATATTCGATCATTTCATTTGTTATGTGGTCAGGCCGAGACCATAAAATTCTGCTTGCACTTGATTCTGATAATCAGTTTTAGAAAATTGTGTGGTGTCGCCTGTTGAAACTTCAGGATGATTTTGTATCTTTAGGAAGTTTTTCTTTATTTGAAAACGTAAAGTTTTAGCTAAAGTTTCTTCGGATTCCGTTTCATGTTTCGCTTGCAATTTCCTCTTATGGGAGCCACTAGTAAAAATTCGAGGCATTTTGTGACGATCACTCATGATTCTACTGTAGTCGAGCGAAAGCAAACATTAGCAGAAACACAAAAAGGGTTTATGGGGCGTTAAGAGCAGTTTACATGGAAAATGAAAAGAATAGAGAAGTTGCGAGCTATTTATTAAAACATGTCCAGTTACGTGCACGTACTCAAAAAATAACAGATATATTCGATTTGCCTACACTATATAGTACCCAGTACATTACCTACCGGATTTTTATTATTACCACATGCCTAAGTCTTCGCGAGTGGTTTCGCTATGGTGAGTCTACCACACTTTATTATTGTGACGATTCTCGAAAGCTCTGCGTTTTTTTAGTTCGAAGCGTCCAAACATGTCATTTTAACCAGGTACAGTATATTAACGACCACATTGTTCTTTCTTTCTGTAATTGAATGATTATGTAATAGGATAATTGAGAAAATATTTGTCCGACAAAATTACGGCGGCGGTAGTCGAGTCCACTGCCTCAAATATCTCATTTTAACAGGGTATTGTTTATTGATGACCACATGGCTGGTTTTCGGGGAAATGTTTAATTAATATATGTATAATCTGCCGATTGTATTGTCCGACAAATTGTTTGCGCCGTCAGCTCAGTCCGACGTCCCAGACATGTCATTTTAGCGAGGTCCTGTAAACTGACTACCACATCTCGCACAAAAATACTACGTGATAAAGTAGTTATTATAACGGCAGAAAACTGCCGTGTCTGACAAAAGGGTTGCTGCGTTTTTTCAGACAAAAAATTCCAAAAATTGTGTAAATGGGAACTCGTTTTTTTTATCAGCCAGGACACCTTAAGTAATGTAGCCAAATTTAGTTTAGTAAAAAAAATACTAGTTCATTTATAAAAAAAAAAATATGCGTCAAAATATTACACAGCCAAATCAAATTCTTCATCCTCATCATTTTCATCGTCATCCATAAAAATTTCATCATCAACATCACTCTCGTCCTCACAGCATTGTCGCTCTGAAAAAAAAAACAGTCATGCACCATATTTTTGATATACACATCATTTATTTACTTAGCAACGTCTGTTGTTCTTATATGAGAAAACCCAAAAATAAAACATTCTGACGTCGGCAATAAAAAAGAGACAAAAAAGGGGGTAAGAACAACTTGGCTACCTCTGAGTCCGAAGATGAAGAAGAGGAACTGAATGCAATTAGTAGCAACTTCTTGCAATTACAAAAAAAGGTGCTTGCTATTAAAGCTAAGCAAACCGCCCGGAGACAAAGCGTGCAAGAAGCTAAAGCTAGCTCCCTACAGTAACAGTAACAACAACTGCACGAAAATAATGTGCAGAAAAAAGACCCAGTGCAAAAGCAGCAGAAAAATAACACAATGCAACACCAAAAGCAACAACCTCAGCAGCAACAACAGCGACAGCAGCTGAAAAAGAAAAAAGAAAAAGTGCCTCCAATCAACACCTACAACATGGAGGTCCAGGACACCAAGGACTTGTGTAAGCCGGCCATAGGTAAGGACTTTATCATTAAAAGATTAGGCTCAGACAGGCACGTCATCCACTGTAATTCAGTGGAGGGCTATAAAAAAATGCTAAGCTTGTTGAAGGAAACGACGACGGAGTACTTCACGTATACACCAAAAGGTGAACATTTTAAAACGGTTCTATTGAAAGGACTGGAACCGTCCACTGATCCCGAGAAAGAGTGGGAAAATCTCACATTTGTGGGGGTTAAGCCTTTTACCACTTCAAGAGCAAAAAAGGAAAACGGAAACTACCGTTCTTCCTAGTACAGCTCACTGCCAACAGCAAACTGGATAGTCTAAGGAGTATCAAAGTTCTGGACTACCAGGTTGTTCACTGGGAGAAATTAAAAAGGAGCGAAGGCGTTATACAATGCGTTCGCTGCCAGAGGTTCGGGCACGCCGCGTCGAACTGCCAAATGCAGACTCGATGCGTTAAGTGTGGAAAGAACCACAATTCTCAGGAATGTGCTTTGGGTCAGGAGAAAGAGTCAGACAAAAGCCAACTCTCATGCGCTTTATGCAAGAACTCGTGACACACCGCTAACTATCGGGGTTGTCCCAAGTTCCAAGATATAAAGAAAGCAAATTTGGCTCGTCAGCAGAAAGCGGAGGTTAAGCCTCCATCCACTCAGCTTCAAACTCCAGCCGTCACGCCCCGAATTACCTTCGCCCAAATGGCGGCAGGTAGGGGTAGAATGGTACAAAAAGCCACGGTTGCTTCCTCGGCCCCAGCGCCAAAAGTACCGGAAGCTGCACCTGACATGTTAGCTATCTTGCTCTCTATTCAAGGGCAGATAGCTCAGCTTCAACGTCAAGTACAGGAACAGGCTAAGCGGGTGGATCAAATCTACGCGCTGCTGCCGGGTCTAACGCACCTCATGTCATAATGGGTACGCATATGGTGGAGCAAACCCTGAAGGTCCTTGCAGTGAATGTCAATTCACTGATCAGGATCGAGCGAAGAGCCGCGCTGTTTAAGTTGCTGGAAGACCAAGCTCCTGATGTGCTTTTTGCTAGCGAAACTAAGCTTACCGATAAGCACAATGTGGAACACAGTAAATACAAAAGTAGAAGAAGAAACCGACCCTACTCAACACAAGGAGGTGTTGTCGCGATTTTTATTAGAAAAAAAATTAAATTTAGAAGAATGTTCAAGGGTATTTTGCATGGGTTTCGGGTGCTGGAGGCATGTGTCGTGCGCATCCCTCTCCGTAGAGGAAAGTGGCTGTTCACGGTATCTGTCTACGCGCCTGATGCTTCCCAATCCACAATATTCATCTCAGAGCTCGATAGACTCTTTAGACTACTTAGGCTGGAATCGCAGGAGAATTATTATATAATCGGCGGAGATTTTAATGCCAAACATAGAGATTGGTTAAATCATGTACCAAATACTAGAGGGAACCTGCTGCTCAATTGGTGGATACAGCACAGTGTCATGTATAGACTTGGTTTGAAGGCGACTGACAGAGCGTCGTTTTCCAGATACGGCTCTTATTTGGACCTATTGCTGTACGACGTACGGATACATCTGACTGGGAGTAATCTCCAAACGTTAAACTGTCTGCATACATTCGTGTACGACAGTGATCATTGCGGTTTTAGTACCGATATAACAATTCCTAACGAAATTACGGAGTTGGAGGAGTTTGTTCCTAAGTTTTCTTACAATTACAGTAAGACTCGCTGGACACGCTTCTCCCGAGCCTTGACAAGAGCACTAGCCTCGAATTCGCTCTACCCACCGTCCAATAAAAATCTGTCTAACGAGGAGCTTGACAGGTACCTAAAACAAATGGACCAAACAATTAAACAAACTATGGACATTACAATACCTCGGTATGAACACACACCCAACGAAGACCTATTCCGCAATGCTACCATCGACGCACTGCACCGACACAAAAGTAGACTGCTATCAAGACTCAAAACCTTGTACAGGCGGTTTACAGACAGACAGAACGTGGAGGTTAGGACACTGAAGTCGTCAATTAAAAACCTCCAAATATTGTTAAGAGAGAATTATAGAGCATCTGTAAGTTTGTACTGGAACAACAGAATTCCGGCTGTAAATTCGAGCAACGCGAGTATGTTCCCGCAAATAAACAAAATATTTAGGAGAAAAAACCAAAACAACCTACAGTGTCTTAAAATTCCTAGAACTACGTACAACGAACGAATACTGACTACTGCAGGCATAGATCCAAATGAAGCCGCAGATGATGATAATTTCTTTGTGATCGAGGGTCCTCAGGAGAAGGTTGAGGCTATAGGAGCGACTTTTCAGGAAGTGTATAGAACCAATGACGTCATTGGTTCTAATCACGATCCGGAGAATCGAGTCCTTCTGCACAATTTCTACCTGCGAAATGACATACAGAACTGGCGATTCGAGAGCTCGGGTTTCACCCAGTTCAGTGACGAGCATATGGCAAATAATGTCTTCGCCAATGAAGGGGACCTACCCCCGTTCATTTCAAAGGAAGAACTCCACGAGATCTTCGACACAATAAGAAGTAAAAAATCAGTGGGAATCGATGGAATACCGAACATTGTGCTTCGACATCTCCCTCTAGAAGCGGTAGACATTTACAACACCCTGTTTAACAATGCATTGAATAATGTACATTATCCAGACCATTGGAAAACTGCGGTGGTTTATCCCATCCCTAAAAGAGGTAAAGATACATCCAATCCGGCGAATCTCCGGTCGATAAGTCTCCTTCCGAATATCAATAAGGTGTTCGAAAAGGTAATCAACAGAGTCCTGACTAAGTGGGTTGAGGACAAAAATATAGTTCCGGACAATCAATTCGGTTTCAAGGCGGGGCATGATGTCATACATGCCGCGTCTAAGCTGGTGTCAGATATCCAATGGAATAAAAGCAAAAACCAGTGTACTGGGGCCTGTCTGGTTGACTTGGAAAACCCTTTAGACACCGTATGGTTAGAGGGGCTTTTCTACAGGCTGGATAGACTGGGCATCAGTAAACCACTTTTGTATATCCTTCATAATATGCTCAGCAACAGACAGTTCATCGTGAAAAATGGCGATGCGACTTCTGTTAGGACATTTCACATTAAAAACGGTCTGCAACAAGGTGCGGTTAATTCGCCGATCTTATTCAACATTTACACAAGCGATTTGATAGGTTCACTTCCCCATAGCGGAAACCATTCTATTTAAAACGCCGTTGTCTGGTGCCTCTAGGGACACCAGAAAGAATTGGACAACACGGCCAGCCACTTTCTTGTCGAAATGTAGTCAGATACCTTGGGATTTGGCTAGACCAATATCTATATTTTAACAAGAATGTAGATGCTGGTCTGGCTAGGGCTGTTTTATAGCAGCCAACTCGATGCGAGGGTGAAAGTTATCTGCTACATGGCCCTCATCCGGCCCATGCTGGTATATGGGTGTCCCGAGTGGTTCAACGTGAGAGCGAGCTTAATGGAAAAGATTTGGGTGTTTGAGAGGGCTTGCCTTAGGATTTGTCTTCACCTTTACAGAACACCAGAATCGGAGTACATAAAATTCTATCCCAATGAGTTTCTATACAACAGGGCGAATCTAATAAGGGTGGTCAACTTAGCTATTAAGTTGACTCGAGGGCATATTGCGAGAGCAATGACCTCGTCCAATAACCTGATATCTGGAGCCTACTACCCTAACTACTTATATCATGAGAGTGTGCGCTTGAAAGGCTTCGTGCCCCCTGAAGCGTTCCTCTATTTGGACATGAAAGGGCTGATCCAGGATAGGTTTGCGGTGCCGCTAATTTTCCACGTAGCTCGTGCAGTGGGTGAGTGGCGACTCAACTACAACAGAGACGTCGCACACGGCAGTACTGAACGTCTCAGGTTTAGCAGGGCGGCTTCAAAACACGATAAAAAAGATGTTGTCTTGCAGCACCAAAATATTTGGTGGTTGAATGAAGAAGACCCGATTTCTTCGTCGTTTCCTTCAAATCCAGGTTAGCCTAGTCAGAAGACAAAGTGGGCCATATTTCCCTTACTATGTTTAGAAAATGGCCGGCTTACATAGGTTAGGGTAGTTTTAAGGTATGAAGGTTGGCAACCTTGGGTTAGCTAGCTGTTAGGTTAGCAACTTGCAGTTTGCTAACAATTAGGTTAGATTAGATTGTATAGCTAGGCTAAGTAGTTTAAGGTTTAGTATAAGTTAGCAAAAATAGTTAGTTTAAGTAGTTTAAGTATTTAAACCTCTAGTATAAGTTTTATGTAAATACAAAAAAATGCTAATTTACTAAGTTTTTTCTTAAACAATTAATTTTTTCTTAGTTTAACTATAATAGATGTTAATCAACAGTAATTAAGATTGAAAATAGTACGTAAATTAGACGTCTAAAGACATAAAATTAAAATATATTATAGTTTAGCTTAGAGCTCCCGTTTTTTGGGCCAGTTAGTTGGAAAGTA
Source organism: Volucella bombylans (assembly GCA_949129095.1). Taxonomy (NCBI): domain Eukaryota; kingdom Metazoa; phylum Arthropoda; class Insecta; order Diptera; family Syrphidae; genus Volucella; species Volucella bombylans. Next base: position 15,305,380 of record OX422145.1, on the reverse strand, counting down.
ATTGAATACCTTTATAACATAGAAAAAAATAATACTACCAAAATATGCCCAAGACTGATAGCGGCATATATTGACCCTACTTTTTTTTTATAATTTACGCGCGCCTAAGGGGTTAGATACACTTTTACTGTTGCCAAGGCGCGGGCGGAAAGGTAGAAGGAGGAGCAAGGAAAATTGTTTTGTAGTGGTTTGAAACTCAGGTATGTTTGGTTTCGATATTTGCTCTCCAGGGGTGGGAGTCCGAATAGGCCGGAGAGTTTTTTCTTCACTCAGAGTGATTCGAGGTATAATTTACAGTATTTTTTTTCTGTGCTTGAAACTCTACAACAGCCAAATCTACGTGTCAGTGTTATGCCTTCACACGCAGAATTTTTCTGTCTGAGTTCCAATTACACAATGAAAAACTGACTTGCCATGGGCAGAATTCGAACTTGGACCCACCGAGTGAGAAGCGATTGCTAGTACCACTACACCACGGCCACCCCCACTGAATTTCAAAAGATGAACGTGAAGCTGACTGCACAGGTTCTAAGCATAAATACTAATAATATAATTAACCCATTAGATGATAACACAGTATCAGTTAAGGTACCGCAAGTCAACCACCTTGCTATTAGATATATCTATACAGATGTCTCATTCATATGGGAAGTTTTGTCCTATGAAAATGAAATCGAACTAAAAAAAGAGCTTTTTTAAAAAGCTGCAAGTTCTTACAAAGAGCAGGAAAATCATTTTATTTCTTTTCGCTTTTTGCTCTTGCCACTTGTCACTCACACATGCAAAGTCGTTTACCATGCAAAAATAATACGTGAACGAAAGAAATAAATAAAAAAAAAACATACGTTGACGTTGCCCAGCATAACCGGTTTACTTGGGCTTATGTGCGTGTGCCTGTTATTTTGTTTGTAACTTGTTATGCAATGTAATTTAAATGGGGGTAGGAATATAATTTTGAAGATCATGAGATCGAAGGTCCGTGATGTGGTCGTGCTGGAGGGGTGGGTATGACGTTGCACCACACTATAAATGTGGTTGATATTTGAAGCACGATGTGTTAAGGGCTAATACATGCTATGGGGTTGAAGATATACGTATGTACATGAGCACTAGACCAATTTCCCGATTACGTACCTACAAAATTTGATAAATTTCTAAGCATTGAGAAACATCGAACTTATTCGGAAAATGTATGTATATGTTATTTACGAGTACATATGTGCTCCCTTTTCTTTCAAGTTATGTAAAAGGGAGTTTTTAAAACTGTACGCAAAATATTTGTATGTAAAGATCGAAAATCTTCAATTCCGAGACTCGGGACAACGCAGTAATGTACGGCCGAATATATGGGAGTTCCAACAAGTGGAATATGATCTCAACCAACTTGGAGTGCAGCACCGCTGGAAACAGCTGGCGAAAGATCGCGCAAGGTGGAAAGGCTTGTGGGTTGAGGTCCTGGTCCACCCCGGGCTGTAACGCCACCTAAGTAAGTAAGGAAAATATTGGAAATATTTTTCCGACAGTCATGAATGAGCCATATTTTAACCAGCAAAATCAATGTTCCTTGGAGTAGAGACTTTGGATCCAATTTGTTAAACCAGACAGAAGTAGCACCGGTTGCCTGAAGTAGCACCTAGTACCGGTTGCCTACAAAATGTAAAGAAATATTCGACTTTTCCCGCCTTTGAATTGTTATTTCTTACATACACACCAATACGCTCAAACAAAATACCAATTCATGAAAAATTACATAATTTCCTTTTGCAGTCGAATGAAAACAAACAGCCATGTCTTTATACCCCTTCCCGCAAACCCCTTGCATTTGTTTTTCATATTCCTTTTGCCACTGCCCCCAACTTGTGGTGAGAGAAAAAAAAATCGCTCAGTAAACAAGGCAAGAAAGGGCGAAAATAAAAAAGCTTTGTATTACTGTGAAAGCTCGTGTCAGCTGAACGAGTGACGGCTAGCCGACAAAAAGTGAACCATTTTTTTCTACAGGGATGAGACATCTGTATAGATTTATTATCTGTGCTTTTACTCTTGCTATGGCGCGGGCGGAAGTTAGAAGGAGGAGAAAGGAAAATTGTTTTTGTAGTGGTTTGAAACTCAGGTGTATTTGGTTTCCATATTCGCTCTACAGGGGTGGGAGTGCGAATAGGACGGAGAGTATTTTCTTCACTCAGAGTGATTCAAAGGTTATAATTCGCACTAGTCTTTTGTGCTTGAAACTCTACAACAGCCAAATCTACGTGTCAGTTATATGCCTTCACACGCAGAATTTTTCTGTCTGAGATCCAATTACAAAAATGAAAACTTGAAAGACTCGTCATGGGCAGGATTCGAACCTTGACCCCTCCTAGTGAGAAGCGATTGCTAGTACCACTACACCATGGCCATAATGATGCAATTACCATTGACTTCTCGGGGTTTTTAGTTTTTGTTCTATATATGTATGTCAGTAAGATCATTGTCTTTTATTTCACATTTAATGAATTTACAACTTTATTTAAGGGTTAATGCAAAATGCAAAATATATCCTACCGTTTTGGAATATTCGCTCATGGTTTGCCCCTTTCTAAGTCTAAAAGTTGTCGTCGTACAATTATTTGTCTATAATAGACTTTGAAGCATCGAATAATGCCCTGATCTAGAGGCTGAATGATGGAAGTAGCAGTTGGCGTCAAAAAACAGAATTGAATATTGCACAACTTTTGTCACTCCAGAAGTTTATGGCAAGCAACGTTATCAGAAAAAAAATAACATTCCGTTTTTCTTTTTACAAGAATTTATCATTCTAGCTGAATTTGTCCATATGAAACGGGTCATCCAGACTTTTTTATATGCGAAATATTTAAAAGGGACAATTTTACGCCTGAATGAGTGCGATTTTTTTTTCTCAGAGCCATTCATGTTAGCCAAAAAAACGCCGTGTAATGCGCTCTTTTTGGATTTTGCCACCAGTTGGATTGTCTCCTCTAAAGGCCATTGTGCCACTGGGAAATGCAAGAAAGTACAAACCGCTTTCCTCTGCATTAAAAATATTTTCTGGAGCATAATCTTCTATAAGACTTGGCAGAATATTTTCTTTCCAATCGTTTGCCAACAAGTAATCAGCATCTCCTCTTTCGCGTAAATTTTCTGGAAATGAATGCTCTTTCTAGTTTTCCAGCGAGTAATTAGGCCACCCATTGCGCCTGCAAAATCGCACCTTGCTGTGATTTCCTTCATTTGACTTCTCAATAGACGAATCTCTCCCAGAAGCACTGAGTTGTCAATAGCGTGTGTCTATATATGTTCTGGGCTGCTTGGTGACCGCAGTCTTTTCGGCGCATGTACATCAGATGCCTCAAAAAGGCCTGCTTCAGATCCTTCCCACTCTAACCAGCTTATTTAGGTAAAGCTTCAACTGGGGATATATCCCAAGGGGTTTGTATACCCTTAAGGTGATTGTTCACGGCGCGGGAAAAGGAAATTTAGGGAGGAAGAAAAAAGAGGTACCGATGTACATTGCTTTTAAATGTTTGCAAGTTATAACGACCAGGAAATACAGAGATCGGCAGGGCATTCCATAAGCGAGTTGTACGGCTTAGGAACGAATCACGATATTTTAGAGTAAGTCCGAAAATGGGCTTGAGTGTATACTGATGAGCATTCATAGCGAGACGGGTGTTACGGTTGAAAGTTTGAATGGGAGGAATGCTACTGGCTATTTCAGTGGAGCACTGGTGGTGGAAATAGCGATAAAACAAAATGAGACAGGAGACATTACGTCGGTGTTCGAGGGTGTCAGTTGACTGACTGATATTAGTATCATCAATGAGCTTTATCGCACGATTTTGAATCCTATCTAGCAGGTGCAGAGATGTTTTAGGAACACCTGACCAGATGCATTGTACTCCAATTTTGGGTGGATGAATGCCTTATATATTGCGGCCAGATCAGAGGGGGTAAAATATTTCTTACATCGCTTGAGGAAACCTAGACATTTCCCAGCATTTTTGGCGATATCAAATATATGGTCATTCCAACGTAAGTTGTCATTGACACACATACCGAGAATGGAAAGTTGTTCGGTTTCAACGATGCAAGTGCCATTCATAGATAATGGCTGGGTGTTTAAATTTCGCTTTAAAGACAGCAGACAGTAGACAGCATTGTGTTTTGGAAGCATTAAATTCCACTCTGTTGATAGTTCCCCAATTGGTTATGCTGTTGATATCGGAATTTAATGAGCTTAGCATACGCTGCCGTTCTCGTTCAACAGCCGAAGAGCAGGGCCGTGAGTCCGGAAACGAATATGAAAAGCAAAGAGTACTGTCATCAGCAAAGGAATATATTGGATTAGAAGTAGCAGACAAGAGATCATTAATGAAAATTAAAAAGAGTGTCGGAGACAGAACAAAGCCCTGGGGCACACCAGCATTTATTTTGTGAATATTAGACTTGAAACCGTCCAAGACAACTTGAATTGAACGTTCCGAAAGGTAATTTCTAATCCATTGAAGAAGAGAGTCGTCGATCCCAAATGCACGCATTTGCGATAAAAGAGCTTGATGCCAAACTCTGTCAAATGCCTTAGAAATATCAAGTGCAACTACTCGTATCTTGCTTTCGCCAGATTAATGTACGCTTTGGTTCCACTTTTCGGTAAGACATGCCATCAAATCACCAGTGGACCTGTTGCTACGAAAACCATATTGCCGGTCGTTGAAAAGTTTTCGTGTTTCGAGATATTTCATGAGCTGACGATTTATCAGCGTTTCCATGACCTTGGAAAGAAGGGACATAAGTGCAATGGGTCTGTAGAAGGAGAGAGAAGATGATTCGCCTTTTTTAGGATCTTTAAGTACTCTTGCTACTACACGAGTGCGAAAGTAGATTCGTCCCATTGCAGATTCGACGCACTCAAGTGTAGGCGGAGACAAAGTACAATCTGGGAGTGTTGAGCTGGCCGCAAAGTGTGCAGCAAGCAGATTGACCTTACCCAAAGAGCTGACAGCTGGAATGTCATTGTAAATGAGCGTTGGGATGGAGGATGAGGCGAAATTTCTAATGTTTTTGACGAACGACCAAAAATTTCGTTGCAGTTGCAGTCATTTCTGGCTCGTTTGAACTTTTTCGGTTTTCCTCTATTGGGTTGGTCTTGTAGGACCGAAAAAACATTTCTCTAACCCTGACGGCCTCTTTACAGCTCGAGTCGTACCATGCCTTTTCTTTTGGTTTGATACTCTTCATCCGATGAGGAATAAAAGATCTCATTCCAAAGAGAATGGTGTCTGTAATCATATCAGCAGCGGCATCCACGTCGTTATCGAGGAAGCATAACGACCAGTTAAAATTCCTAAAGAAGCTGTTAAGACCGCTCCAGTTGGCTTTCTCGTATTTCCATACGGTTCTTGTAGAAATTTTTTCTCTAACTGTGTGGTCGGTGCACGAGAAATTAGCTGATATGATATGATATGGTCCGACGAGCCTAGAGGGGAAAGCACATCAATGGTGTACTTATCAGGGTGAGAAGTTAAAAACAAGTCCAGGGTGTTGGCGGTATGACTATCAACGTCTGGTATTCGCGTGGGCTCATTTACAAGCTGCGTTAGGTTGTTTTCCGCAGCGAAAATCTCAACACACAGTCCTTCGAGTGTTGTCTGTCCAGAATGTCGAAGCCACCCAGAATTGTGTATATTGAAGTCGCCCGTAATAACGATTTCAGTACGAGGATACAGGGATACAATTCTTTGAATAGAGTCAGACAGCGCATCAAACTCGTTAAAGGTTGAATTGCTGTCCAGTAAGGCTTCTATAAATAAAGCAGTAGTGTATTATTTGCTTACGGAGATGGAATTTTAACCACATGAAGTTGAATTCCGGATTGGAACATGGATCACATTGTGGTGGAGTTTGGTAAGCTACATCACTACGCACATAAATGGCGAGACCGCGGTGAGAGAAGAATAATGGCACTAGTTCGTAGCCAGGTAGCTTCAGATCAGAATGATCTGAGAGGTGTGGGCGGGGATCTACCTGTGTTTCACTAAGTGCCAAAACAGCTGGTCTGTACTTACAGATGTGGACGTACGCAGAAAAGTGATTACTTTTTAGCCCGCGTATATTGGCTACGTCTACCCTGAATTCCCTAGTCATAATCACAGACAAACACAGAAAACACAAACACCGACGATACTAAGCAAGGCTGCGAAGTCGAAATTCTGACGTTGGTTTACCGAATCAAATTGTTGTAGGTGTTATGCCCTTACTCTCTGTTCTCGTCTTTTTGATAGAATAAGTCTATATATTTCTGTAAGGGTTGAGTGTAATCTTTCTACTGGACCATTGCTACTGGTTTGTTGGAAAGATGTGTAGTGCAAGGTTATTTCATGTTGCTTACAGAAGTCTTTGAAAATATTGGCAACAAATTCTGATCCTTGATCACATACAATTTTTGTTGGGATGCTGTAAAGGCTGATGTATTTCTTTATGCCATTTAAGATAGTTATGCTGCTTCTACAACTTAAAGTGTATCCGCAAGCGAATTTGGAGAATTTATCTATTAATGTAAGGATAATATTGTTATTAATGCTGTATAAGTCTATATGGATAATTTCTAGTGGTTTTAGTGGAATTTCGGGTTTTTCAAAATGAGGTTTAGCTGGGTTTCTATCGTATTTAAGGATTTTACATTTGTCACAGTTATTAATTGTTTTCGTTATCAACTCTTTCATTTTGGGAAAGTAAACTTCCCTCTTTAAATGCAGGAAGGTTTCATTTATTCCCCTGTGATTTGAGTTTTCGTGGTAGTTTCTAATAAGTATTTCTTGGTTGTCTTCTAACCTAATGTCCCTAAGGATTTCTGTGCATCTAACTAATCGGAAAGATTTATTTTGGCTGAAGAATTTAGAATAGGTGGACTGTACGAGACGGAATGTATTATTATCTGAATATATTGTGCTGAGTTTATTTGGAGGAAAAAAGTTTTTGAAAATGTCTACCAATGTTTTCTCATCGAATTGGGGTCTTCGAATGGTCCTTCTTTGTTTATTTTTAAATATTATTTCTGTAGTCATTGGTGAACCTGCGTTACTTACTTCAAGAATTATTTGAATGTTGAATTCGTTTAACAAGTTTGGAATTCGGTTCCTTCAGGCTCATAAGCCAAGTCAAAGGCCTGTTGTCGGTTATTATTTGGAATTTTCTTCCGAAGAGGTATGGGCGAAAGTATTTTGTAGCCCAGATAATAGCCAAGGGTTCTTTCTCTATGGTGGAGTAATTTTTTTCACTTTCCGAAAGGGTACGACTAGCGAAACAAATAGGCTTATCGTTACCTATGCGACCGTGTGAAAGGATGGCCCCCAAGGCATCTGCATCTGTAGTAAGTATAAATGGTTTTTCGAAATCTGGATGTTGTAAAATTGGGGCATGTTTTTACATGTTTCGAACGCTTCAGTGTATTGTCTATGATAATTTCGGCGCCCTTTTTTAAACAGCTAGTAAGGGGTTTGGTTAGTTTAGCGAGGTCTTTAATAAACTTTCTATAATAACCTATTAACCCTAAGAAAGCTTTCATCTCTTTTCGATTTCTCGGCATAGGGAAGTTTTTTATGGCATTGATTTTCGATGGGTTGGGTTTTACGCTTTCGGGGGTGATGACATGTCCTAGGAAGTCTATTTCCTTTTTGAGGAACTCACATTTGTCCAACTGAATCTTGAATTTAGCTTCTTTTAGTTTTTTGAATACCAGTTCTATACTTTCTAGGTGTTCCTGCAGGGATGTAGAATATATGATAATGTCGTCGAGGTAAACTAGGCAAACTTTTCCAATGAGTTCTTTCAGGACGTTGTCCATTACCCTTTGAGAAGTTGAAGGGGCATTTTTAAGACCAAATGGCATTCTTACGAATTCGTAATGGTCTCCTTCAACTGTGAACGCCGTTTTTTCTATGTGTTTTGGGTTCATTTCTATTTGATGAAATCCGCTTGCTAGATCAAGCGTTGTAAAATATAGACATTTGCCTAGTTTATCCAGTATTTCTGAAATATTCGGAATTGGGTATTGTTTTATCATTTACCTTCCGATGGTCAATGACCAATCTCCATTTTCTACGTCCGCTGGCATCTTGTTTCTTCGGGACAGAGTAACTATGTCTGATGATTCTCTGATCTAACATGTTAGTGATTTGGTTTTTTACTTCTTCCTTATGGATAAACGAATACCTGTAGGATTTGGTATGGATTGGTACATTGGTACCTGGTGATCCGCCCTCTCTGTACAGTATTTCACTGTAGTTTCTGCATAGTTTAAGGAGCTTTTTGCGTTCTTCTGCGTTCAGATGGTTTGTTCTGATTAAGTCATTTACGTACGTGTTAGTAGGTTCATGGTCCTTTGTTTCGCTGTTGAAGTTATTTATCTCGATGAAATTAATGGGATCATACGCTTCTCCATTTAGGTTGTTAGGTTGTTCAATGATGATCTTTTCGTCGTTTTCAGAAAGGTTTACTAGTTCAAGTGTGCTGTACCAGCTCTCGGCGTTGTATAGTCCTAGACTTACGTACAGATGTGGTTTTAGTTCTGTTGTGTTGATATAAATATTGCCATTTTCTTTGTTGACAGAAAGTTTCGCTAATATTTTAGATTTGGAAGGTATTACGAGTTGACCTGAAGTGTAGTTGGGTTTGAGGTGGATTTCGTTAGTAGTGTTTGTTGTAATAAGGGTTTTGTTTTCGAAATCAAGATTAGCGTTAAGTGATAATAGTGCGTCAATACCTAGTAATCCGTCAAAGTAATGGTGGAATTTGAATATCAGAAATTTTAAGGAACCTGGTTGATTGAATTCTGCAAAAATGGGGATAATCGATTCTTTGTTAAACTGGTATTTTTTGAATACTGTGGTAATGGTAATTGTTTCACAGTTAATCTGCCTACCTTGTGGTATAAATTCGGGGTTTATGAATGATGTCGAAGCCCCAATGTCTAGAAGGAATCACAGGGGTCGTCCGAAGGGTGACGAAATATTTATGTATGGCAAAATTGCTGGATGTTTCTTTCGATCTATGTATCCTGTGGCTTGTTTGGAAAAATTTTCCTCTTTCACGATATTAGTTGGGTCATTCTCGAAAAACGGTGTCCAGCTGTTGATAATTATTATTTTCTAAATTCTGCATTTCTTGAAAATTTAAGTTTTCCCTTTTAATGTTTCTGGTTTTCTGACTAGAGCTTGCTTTAAATTGCTTGATGCCTTGTCAGGTTTGGATCAGTTTGAGCCTGCTCTGTTGGCCCTGGGTATCTTGGGTTCCTATTCAGTGTGTTTGGGTTTGCTCTAGTATGTGGATTTATTGAGTTGGGAGGTTTGGTTTGGTTTCTTTCGTGTGAGGATGGGCCTGGGGTAGAATTTCTTTAATGAGCTCTCTCTTGTGGGTAGTTGTAGGATTTATATTGATGGGGTCTGTAATGGTTTGGGTATACTTTTGGTACGAAATATTTTGTTCTTTGATGCACTGAGTCAGTGCTATGGCCAAGGAGTCTGGCTGCATAGCTCTGACTCTGGATTCTAAAGGCTCATTGAGTCCGCTGAGAAATGAGTTGAGGCACATTTCTGAGTAGAGATCCGTTTTGGCTTTGATGACATTGTTGTCATTTTCGTGGATCAGCACATAGTTGCAAAGAGCAAATTGTAATTCTATTATTTGCCCGTAAAAAGATTCAGCTGTTTTGTTTAGCTGTTTTATTCGGTGGAGATCTCTTATCACGGATGTTTCCGTACGTTTGTCGGAATAATGTACGATGAGATTCTTTTTAATATCATCCCAGTTGAGAGGGGTTCCGTACATATTGAGAACCTCGTTGGCTTGACCCTCAATTTTGTTGCGTATGGCTCTCAACAAAATCTTCCCGTATGGGGTGTTATCGGTTTCTTTAATGTAGAGGAGGATTTCCTCCACATTATTAAGGAACTCATATAAAAGTCTTTGGTTGCCGTCAAATTTCGGGAGATCCTTGATGGCATCCGGAATTCTTAATGAATTGAATATATCCATGTGGTTAGTTAATATGTTGGGATCTTGCTCTAATTCATTATTGTTCATTGTTTTAGAATTGGAGAAATTTGGGGATGACGAAGAGGTTTCGAGAGGAACTCCTGAATCGGTAGTTTCTGGGATAGAGGGTAAGTTCTTTGACAGTCCTCTTAGGTTGTATGGGTTAAATCTAGATTTTTGTTTCGACATACATTGATTTAAGTGCTTAATAATAGAAAATAATTATATATATATTTTTTTTTTTTTGATCATATACGATAGTTTAAAATTGTGTGAATATATTCTTTTTATTTGTTATAAATCGCGTAGTTCTTTAATTTTGTTTATAATGTGTTTAGTAATATATGTATACTTATATCTATATAAAAAGTTTATATTTTTAGATCATAAAGTTTTGTGAAAATATTCCTTTTATTTATTATTTATTACTTATTTTAACTGGAGTGCCTTGCGATAAGGGTCGCAGTTCTTTTATTTTTATTTTATTTTAACTGGAGTGCCTTGCGATAAGGGTCGCAGTTCTTTTATTTTAACTGGAGTGCCTTGCGATAAGGGTCGCAGTTCTTTTATTTTTATTTTATTTTAACTGGAGTGCCTTGCGATAAGGGTCGCAGTTATTTTATTTGTGACTGGAATTCCTTGCAATAAGGATCGCAGTTCCTTTATTTATTTATTTATATTTTTTATTTTAACTGGAGTGCCTTGCAATAAGGATCGCAGTGTTATATGTTATGTTATGTCACATACAATAGTCACTTACATGCACCCAATAGAGATGATAATGCTGGTTAGTAGCATTGCCGATGATACTGATGGTGGTTGAGGTCAGCTGATGTGGATAAGTGATGATGATTGTGGTCTGATGATGTGGATGAACTATGATGATTGTGGTCAGATGATGCGGATGATGGTTCGACGGTGAATAAGGGGGTAAAACCCAACAGTTAGTATCCAAGTATAGTCACTTTTTGGTTTTTAAAGTTTGTGACACAATCACGAAAGCATGGATTTATCACTTATATTGCACGATGCAATATTGAACTAGTTCAAGATTTAATCACTTTAATTTAGGAATTAAAAAAATTGTTCGTCTTCCCTTTTTTTTTTGTTTTTCTGAATTGAGCACCTATACTGCACGATGCAATATCGAACTAGTTCACGATTCAATCACTATGTTTCGCAATTATTTATCTTCACTCGGTTTCTAAACTGTTTCACCGGACTGCCGACTGCGCCAGTTACGTTGGGAGATCCGCGGGATACTAAAAAAAAAAACTTTTTCTTTGTTTGAACAATACACAATACTTTATTAGATTTTCTTTACAATTATTTATATGTTTAATTTTGATTACTTTACAATTTTACATTTGTGTTGTTTTGGCATTTACAAAGTTTTGATTAATTAGGTTTATTGCGGAAGTGGGTTCCAGTTGCATCCGGTTGATTGCTGACCCAATGTGTATTCTGTTTGTATTGTTGGGGTTATCGGCGGTCAAGGTAGTTGACCTTGGTGTGTTGCGATCGTAACTCGCGCGGTGTTTTTTTTTTCTTTTCTTTTTTTTGACTGCACACAATAATATTGCGAGTGCACTGGTTGAGTTGTGCACTCGACGGTGGTCGACTCGGTAAACGTAGTTTTATCTCCAAGCCAGATAAATCTAGTAAACTACCTAAATATAGTCCACCCATAAGTCTTACATAATTTTTTCTGAAAACCATGGAAAAACTTGTTGATACACACATCAATTCAACATAAATTCACATCGGCACCCTCACCAATATGTATAGAGGATAGAAAAATCCACGAATGGCGCTCTATAAATCTGGTAACATAGATTAAAAAGCCTACCGTCGAAAGGAGATCGTAATATCTACCTTCCTAGATAGTGAATGTGCCTTCAGCAATACCGAATATGAATCCATTTCGGAAGCCTTTTCCAAAACGGGTATTGGCTATCGCACCAACTGTTGGGCTAGACCGATGTTCGTAAACCGGAAATTCTTCATCTTCATCTTCCGGTGAGATTAAAATCTCTGTCTCAGCCTTTAAAAGTTGTCCACAAGCAGGTGTTCTCTCACCGCTCTTGTAGTCATTGTTCATTGATGACCTACTAGTAAAACTCAGTAATCTGCACTATCAAAAAATAGAATATGCCGACCACTTAATAACTCGCCTATGGAATGCCCTGCCGATCTCTGTATTTCCTTTTCGTTATAACTTTGCAAACATTTAAAAGCAATGTACATCGGTACCTCAATTTTCTTCCGCCCTAAATTTCCTTTGCCGCCGCTGTGAACACTCACCTTAAGGGTACACAAACCCCTTGAGCGCGCGCTCATTAAACAAAAAAAAATAGTAGAGAATAAACACCCTAAATCGTTTGCTATAAGATGCAAACTGATCTAAAGATAGTAAATGACTGCTGTGTTGGAAAATATCTCTCAATCAACCCACAAGATCTCAGTTATCGGTACAGTAATTGTGTACTTCAATGAAGTAAAATATTTTGGAGTGGTACTCGGTAAACACTAAATTAGAATTCGCATATTAATAATAAAATTACTAAAGCGACTAAAGCCATGAGGGCTTGCTGTCGTGTGTATGGTATGAATTGAGGATTAACCCCAAAGGTTACACATTGGGTATAAGCATGGAGCTGCAAAAACCGCACTCCAATGCATCAAGTGGTAGACGGATGGATCAAAGTTGAGCACCGTGTGTATGCTGGTACATCTGCACCAAACAACAGAATATCGATACCAAGAGGAAAAGTCCCAGCGTATTTCAGGCGAAAATTCATGCCATTCACGTGTGCGCCAATCTCATCCCCGATAAGGGAATGAAGGGTCTCCCTATTTATATATTCACTGGCATTCAAGCAACCATTAAAGTATTAGACCCTAGTCTCATTGATTCCAAATGAGTTATGCACTGCTTCAATATGACACTTCCTCAGAGAAATTTTAATCCCTGGGGAAATTCTTAAAATCTATACCAGAGATATTCTCAATTTCATCAAAAGAGTTGAGCCTCTCTTGGCTTCGTAATACTGATTTCGTGGTATAAAAGATCTTTTAGGTCGCAGGGCCCCCGCACTTGGCGGATCAAATCCCTTAAAAAAATTTAATTCTCCATAATTAATTGACTGATCGGAATCATTGGTGCAGTATGTCATGGAAAAGATAACGAGCAAAAAAAAGAAGAAAAATGCGTAACTTTTTTGGTGTTGATAATATGGCGAATCAGCCATATTTTATATAATAAAAAAAAGTAAATTTTCATACCATATACTTGGGGCTAAGGCAAGGTCTGGTAAATTTCCCAAAGTTATTATTAAGACACAGGAATAACAAAAAAACGTTTGAACATATTTTAACGATTTCAATAATTTCAAAATTTTGGGCAGCATTATATGCTCCATAATACAATAATTTGCTACCGACCACTCTCCACGACTGTTAAATATAAATTACAATCAAAATGTCTAATAAAGTTTGAAGTTTAGTTTAGTTAGTTTTAAATGCATTTTATTTCCTTAATCACTAACTCTTACATACTAGCAAAAAATGCTTAAATGCTAGCTTAAAATTACTTAACAATCTTATACTAACTTACTGGCCCCACACAGGCACTCTAAGCTACTCTAAATTCTTATATCTATGTCTTTCGACTTCATTTACATTTTATTTATAAATGTTTATTTTGTGTACTTAGGCCTAAGAAAAAAATTGATAACAAAAAACTTAGCCTATGGACATTTTTTTCGTTTTTATAAAAACTTAGTATCTAACTTAAAATAAACCTTAGCCTACCTAACCTAGATACACAATACACATTTATATACATATATTAGTATCTACCTTTGTATATACCAATACATGCATATATTTCTTAGATGCTAAGCTAAATCTATGTAAGCTGGTCATCGCTATTTACAGAGAAAACAGATTGGTCAGCTCTGCCTCATTAGTGAGGCTGGTCCGTAATTGACGGAAACGACGACGAAACATCTTCCCCATCATTCAACCACCAGAAATGCTGGTGCTGCCGAACGACATCCCTCTTATCGCGATTCCCCACCGCCCTACTGAACCTGAGGTGATCCACACTGCCGTGTGCGATGTCTCTGTTGTAGTTGAGTCGCCTGTCCCCAGTTGTCCGAGCGACATGGAAGACTAACGGCACCGCTGATCTATCCTGGATCAACCCTATCTGATCTAGGTAGAGGAATGCTTCCGGTGGAACGAAGCCGTCAGAATGCACACTCTCGTGGTAAAGGTAATTGGGGTAGTAAGCCCCTGATATCAGATTATTCGTCGACGTCATTGCTCTTGCAATGTGCCTTCGAGTCAGCTTAATTACGAAGTTGTCCACTACTATTAGGTTCGCCCTGTTGTAAAGGACCTCATTAGGATAAAATTTCTTGTACTCCGACTCTGGTGTTCTGTACGAGCGAAGACACGCCCTAAGGCAAGCCCTCTCAAACACCTGAATCTTTTCCATTAAGCTTGCTCGTACATTGAACCACATGGGACAACCAAATACCAGCATGGGCCTGATAAGGGCCATGTAGCAGATTACGAGTACCTTTACCCTCGCATCGAGTTGGCTGCTATAAAACAGTCTTTTTGTAAGGGCAAAAGCGCCTTTAGCTCTGGCCAGAGCAGCATCTACATTTTTGCTAAAATGCAGAAACTGATCTAGCCAGATCCCAAGGTATCTGACTACATTTCGACAGGCAAGAGGCTGTCCGTGCTGTCCAATGATTGAGAACTTTCGCCAATTTTTTCTGGTATCTCTAGAGGCTCCAGACAACGGCGTCCTAAAGAGAATGGTTTCCGACTTCTGAAAGTTGATTTTCAACTTCCAGTCATCGCAAAATCGTCTTATCTTATCGTAGTCACGCTGCAAGAGAGTATTAATGACCTCGATTTTTTACCGGTTCTGTACGTCTGCGTACGCAATAGTATGGGGAAGTGAACCTATCAAGTCGCTTGTAAAAATATTGAATAGGATCGGCGAATTGACCGCACTTTGCTGAAGACCATTTTTAATTTGAAATATTCCAACAGAAGTCACATCACCATTTTTCACAATGAACTGTCTGTTCGTTAGCATATTATAAAGAATGTACAAGAGTGATGTACTGATCCCCAGCCTAGTCAGCTTATAGAAAAGAACCTCTAACCATACGAAGGCCTTCTCCAAGTCAACAAGGCAGGTACCAGTACATTGGTTTTTGCCTTTATTCCATTGGATATCGGACACCAGTTTAGACGCGGCATGTGAGATATCATGTCCCGCCTTAAAACCGAATTGATTATCCGTAACTATATGTTTGTCCTCAACCCACCTAGACAGAGCTCTATTGATTACTTTTTCAAAAACCTTACTGATATTCGGAAGGAGACTTATCGACCGGAGATTCGCCGGATTGGATATATCCTTTCCCTTTTTGGGGATAGGTTGAACCACCGCCGTTTTCCAATGCGCTGAATGATGTGCATTATTCATTGCATTATTAAACAGGGTGGAGTAAATGTCCACCGCTTCTAGAGGAAGATGTTGAAGCACAATGTTTGGAATACCATCGGTCCCCACTGATTTCTTAGCCCTGATTGTGTCGAAGATCTCATGGAGTTCTTTTCCTTCGAAATGAACGGGGGTAGGTCACCCTCTCTGGTAATGACATTATTTGCCATATTTTCGTCGCTAAACCGGGTGAAACCAGAGCCGTTGGATCGCCAATTCTCTATTTCCTTTCGAATGTAGCAGTGCATCAAGACGCGATTGTCCAGATCATAATTAGGGCCAATGATATCAATGGCCTTGTATACTTCCTGGAAAGTCGCCCCTATGGTCTCAACCTTCTCCTCCTCGATCACAAGGAAGTCGTCATCATCAGCGGCCTCATTTGGATTGATACCCGCTATTGTCAGTAACCGTTCGTTGTCTGTTGTCCGGTCTATTTTAAGACACTGAAGGTCGTTTTGATTTTTTCTCCGAAATAGTTTATTTATTTGCGGAAACATATTCGGGTTGCTGGTGTTTACAGCCCGAACCCTGTTGAACTTACAGAAATTCTGTAATTCTCTTTTATTAACTGTATTACAGTGGATGGCATGGCGATCGTTCCCCAATCTCATAATTTTAAAATTATTACCAATGACCAACTTACACAGGTCCTTGGTTGCATTTACCTCTAATTTGTAGGTGTTGATAGGAGGCACCTTCTTCTTCTTCTTCTTCTTCTGCTGCTGCTGCTGTTGCTGCTGTTGTTGTTGTTGTATATGTTTATGTTGTTGTTGTTGTTGTTGTTGCTGCTGCAGCTGCTGTTGTTTTTGCTGATGCCGTTGTTGTGGCTGCTCTTGTTGTTGTTGCTGGTGTTTTTCACGCTTTTGTTGGTGTTGTTGTTGGCTCTGCTTTGGAGCAAGTAGCGTCTGCTGTTGTTGCTGGGATAGTTCTTCCTCTTCCCTCTTCCCTCTTCCCTCTTCCCTCTTCCCTCTTCCCTCTTCCCTCTTCCCTCTTCCCTCTTCCTTCTTACCATTTGCCTTTCTTTGATGGCCAGTATTCTTTCTTGTAACATTTTGATGCTGCTACTTATGGCCTTCATCTCTTCCTCTTCATCTTCTGATTCGCTCGATGCCAATGAAGCGAAGTTGTTCCCTTCCCTCGCTCCTCCAAGCAGTTTTACAGAGGAAGTTGGTAGGGTGGGACGTTGGACTAAGTTGGAAGTTGGCGTTCTTCTCTTAGCTGTTGGTGTTTGGCTTGAACTGCTTGAAGCCTCACCTGATAATTCAGCAGGTCCCGCTATTGGCATAGCGGACCGCTCTCCACAATCCATCACTTTAAATGATTTTAATAACACTTTGAATGATTTTTATTAAGTTTTCTTATTTTGAATAAAAAAGAAAAAAAAAGTGTCTGCACGACCCGGAGTCGTTGCTGTCTCAAGCGAACACACTATTTGCTGTCTCAAGCGAACACACTATCACTCAGCTAATTGGAGCCTAAATCCAATTCGTCAAATATCTGAATTAAGGGAATCACTTCTCACTTTCTAGCCGAACCCGTTTAAAATCCTCGGAGGTCTATGAACGACTGATAAAGTTTGAAATATGCGAGTTAATGACACTTATTGCTGTAGCATTTTGTTATATTTTTAACAAAAACTATTCAATGTTATGCTTTCATTTACGAGTACGTACATAACTACTTGTAAACTACTAGTTTATTTTAATTTGTTCGAAAAAAAAAATCAACTCAACATACATAGAAATCCCTACATACTCGTAAATATAAAAATATTAATGTGTTTGGTTGCAGGTGGAATTTTTCGCGAAGGCCAAATTGATAGTTCAGCGGAAATTGCTTTTAAATATGCTGTTCACAATATAAACCGGGACAAAAGCATTCTTCCAGATACAACTTTACTTTATGATATCCAGTATGTACCAAAACATGATTCTTTTCGTGCAAGCAAAAAAGGTAATGTGTAAATAGCTTTTACCAGCATTTTATTTTTCTTATTTTGTTATTTTTTCTTATTTAAATATAGTCTGTTCTCAAATAGAGTTGGGAGCTTATGCTATATTTGGGCCTTCAGATGCTGGACTTCGAGCGCATGTCCATTCAATATGCGATGCACTTGATCTGCCCCACTTAGAGTCTCGTGCAATAAACGGCAAGTTAAGCGAGTTTTCTATAAACTTGCACCCGTCGCAAGAGTATGTGAATATTGCATTTAAAGATTTGATTCGTTACTTAAACTGGACTAAGGTTGGAGTACTTTACGAAAAACACTTTGGTAATTTTGTGAAAATTGTTACAATTAGCTATTTTGGCATTTCTTAAATGCGTATGTTGGTTACAAAGTTATTTTGCATCACATATTATCACACTACAACAATTTAATTCAGATATTATTCAATCAAATTTAATTCAGATACTTATCGTATTAAGTAACCCCTTCAGTTTTATTTGTTTTTTGTTTTCACATCTTCGCCACTATTATTTAATAACTTATCGTAGCGTATCGTAATACATCAACAACAACAAGCTGCAAGAAACTTTGCCGGTTCCAAATTTAAAGGAAAAGCCCGTCCTACGAAACCTAGAAAAGAGGGAACAAAAGTATAAGACCATGTACAAACGAAACTCTGTTACGAAACATGGAGTAAGGGAATCAAGCAAATTAGAGTCCGGAGATTTTGTATGGCTAACGGACCTAAGACGACATGGAAGGTTTCTAAAAAAAGTGCAGAATAGGTAATAACTTATTGATACAGATAAAAGGGTTGTTCGAAGAAATAGGTCCCATTTAAATAAAGTCTCGTATTTAGACTCGTTCCACGCACAACCCATTGATGAAGTGCCCGTGAGCGAGAAAGCTGAAAGATGCCAAGTGATATCCACTGAGTTTCAAGACAAAGGAAGATGTAATTTTATTATGTTTATAGTACTGATAATAAATAGCACTTCTGGCCCGGACTTCGAGAATGCAACAATACCAAACTGAGCTAGCCCTGTTCTACATAACAGCATTACATGTTTTGCCATCTACCATTGTTTTGAACAAAGTATGATTAACTAAAACAGTTTTGTCTTTAAAGGTTACCCTTGTGGCTTCCAGGCAATTTCTTTCGGCTTCCATACGGTTGAACTCTCTTGTTATTGTCTCAATATTTTCCTTCGCAAATTCGAAACGTACTGGACGGCAGTATCTTGGAGAAGATGTTCTTGAATTTATCCAGATATTGTCAGTCCCAGAACCAACTTTACTTATTTATTTATCAATTTTTTTTTTTATAATTTACGCGCGCCTAAGGGGTTAATACCCTTTTACTGTTGCCAGGGAGCGGGCGGAGAGGTAGAAGGAGAAGAAAGGAAAATTGTTTTGTAGTGGTTTGAAACTCAGGTGTGTTTGGTTTCGATATTCGCTCTACAGGGGGTGGGAGTGCGAATAGGACGGAGAGTATTTTCTTCACTCAGAGTGATTCGAAGGTTATAATTCGCACTAATTTTTTGTGGTTGAAACTCTATAACAGCCAAATCTACGTGTCAGTGTTATGCCTTCACACGCAGAATTTTTCTGTCTGAGTTCCAATTACACAAATGAAAAACTTGCCATGGGCAGGATTCGAACCTGGACCCTCCGAGTGAGAAGCGATTGCTAGTACCACTACACCACGGCCACCCCTTTATAAAGGTACTATGCCTGTTAGCACAATATCAGTATCACTTGCCTCAGGATTTACCAAAAAGTTTTGCTTATAACTCACGTACCCTCCACTACCATCAGAGCCCTATTTCCACAAACATACTAAAGTATCACCCTTTTCTAACTGGTTTTCAAAAGTTTCAAGGTATGCAGCAGACAAACGTTGTAGTGTCAAGTGCAACAATGGCTGAAGTTTAACTTCACATAAGGTTTCGGTTGTAGTCAAAGAATTTCTTGTTGGATAGCACTCTTGCTTTACTTCTAAAATAGTATCGTAGGCTGGGTAAATGTTAGAATTTCTATCTTATGCGCTTTTTCGAAGTTGCTTATATTGGTTTTGTCAGTTTCAAATCGGTTATAGGGGTTAGGGTTTCTTTAAGTGTATATAGCTTGATCGTATTCGGAGTTTCGGCTTTCTTAAGCTTTTTAAGTGTTTTAGGAGAACACTCGATAACCACTTTTTCAACTTCGGCTTTAGAACGCTTTCCTTCTATTCTAAAGTTAGACCTAACAGCAAATGATAATTCTTCGACCGATCTTTCCATAAGGTTTCGAATTTTTCGTTTTTTATCTCTGTTTTCACGTTCCTGGAATTCCTGTTCCGGTTTCCCGTGTCTAGAAGTTGTTGGCACATGAATTTCAGGCAATGAAATTAGAAATTCTTTTTGAAGCCAAAACTCTTCTGGTTTTAAACATCGTTCTGGTGACATTTTTTTTCTTTGTACTTTTTGAAAAGTTGTGACACAAAAGTTTTACTGTATTCGAGGCATTTTTTATGAGCAGCTTCATCAAGAACAGTTTTTGACTTTTTTACATTACGTACTGCAAAATAGCACTTGTACAAACCGTTATTGATGACTTAAAAAGATGTTCACTCTGAATGAAGAAAAAAACTTCTTGACGTAAAGGGAATGGTCGCCCCTAAAAACGCGGATTGATACCTGTAGGAGAAGAAAAAAGAATGTTGCGCTGAGTTTCGTCACTTTAATTGAGCATTATTTTAAAGGTAATAATCCAATCTTCAAATAAAAACATGAAACATGAAACAGCATACACTGAAATATTTGCTACTAATAATTATCTCTGTTTTATTTCACTATAACACTTTATAGACACATGTTAACGCGCGAAAGGCAAAATCGAGAGTGAGCAAAGCTTTATGCATTGCGTTGAGATGCTGCATTGATAAAGTAACGCAATTAAAGAATTTTTTTCTGTTGTTTCTCCTTATTTGAGTGGTTGACCTTAAGCCTACTGGTATTTTTTTTAATAGTAACAACTTGTTTTACTAAATCGGCCAGTGTGCACCGTGATAAAAATAATGCAATTAGTGACCTCGATATGGGAAAGAGTAACAGCACGAACAAACAGAAAATAAAATTAGAACAAAACATCTGCAAGTTAATAAAAGCATTTGTGCAACCATTTAATGTAATTTTGGTGAAATCACGTCAGCCAAATTATCTCTCAGGAACTCAAACATGGTCATAAGCAATGAAAAGGTAGTATTTATACTTACATCCAACGAGTATGCCAATTTGCCCGCAGGCGCCAGCGGTTACACAACACTAATACCCAAGCGGTATTGTGGCTTGCTAGCAGAGTTCAAAATCACAGCATCGCATAATTATTCTAAGAAACTTGATTCTATGCATGCGTGTTTTTGCTCCTCAAATAGTAACAGATGAAGTCAGGATTAAAACACTTCTTCCTAACATTAGATAAATTCTAGTAAACTTGCTCAAAAATTAAGAAACATTTTTGACAAACTGTCAGAAATACTTAATAACACATCTCATTCGCGCTAGTTAAGGTGTAAGAAAAATATATGTACACACTAAAATTAGGAAAATAAATAATTCATGCATATTGACAGATGTGAACCCGAGAAAAATACAAAATTATAAAAGTTAATTGTTTAAAGCACCAGACGTATTTTAAGATAGATTTAAATATTTTTTTGTTTAACTCACTGTATAAATAATTAATTTTCTTTCCTGCTCCACTGTAATATAGTATAATCCAATATTCCCAATACCTTTTCCCACACGTCATATTATTCCTGTCAGCATTCCCACACTCTATTCCGCCGAATCAGCGAATATGACACACGCCAATTCCAGACAGGTGCGTAACTGGAGACCTAGTATATGATTCTCATGCTAACTCCTATGCCAAATTCCGGTCCCATTCCCACGATTTAAGTTTAGAAATTAGTATTTAAGCCAATTAAATTGTTCAATAAAGACACTTGTGCCAAGAAGTTGTGTTCAAGAAGATCAAAAGAGATCTTTACATTTTATGGTGACCCCGACGTGATCAGGATTCTACAATAAGCCAAATAAGATGTTTTCGAATTTTAAGAAGACGAGATTCAGCAGATGGACAAGAGTATTCCTGGAGTCCCGCCTAGAACGACTAGAATTGGAATGGAATGACTTCGAAAAGAGGGATGCCCAGTTCACAGTCGTTCATGGACTTTCATAGAGTGCAGATGTGTTTCGGCTTTTCTCTTGCTGCAAAGTAAAGTAAAATTTTAGCTTCGTTGTTTGATGCGAAGTTTCTGTATACCTAGTTGGTCTAGTGGAAGCATACGCGGTGTTTCATTTTAAATGCATTTTTATTATTTTAAATTCATTAATACTTATACGCTATACAAAAAAACGCTTAAAAATTAGCTTAATTAACTTAAAATTATCTTATTCTAACTTACTGGCCCCATGCGGGCGCTCTAAATTAAACATAATACTTAATCTATGTCTTTCGACGTTTCGTACGATTACATTATTTTTCTATATTTATTTAAACTATAACTAAGAAAACAATTTTATTTAGTGAAAAAACTTAGTATATGGACTTTTTTTATAAAAACTTAAAAAATAAAACTTACAAACTATCTACATACAATTAAATCTTAACCTACTTAAAATAACTTATTGTATATATCATACAATTTATTTATTTATTTTTTTTTATTTTTTATTTTTTTTTCTAGATGCGTTACCCCTTCTAGAAGTTGTTACCCATCTTAGTTCTTTTATATTTTTATTTTTATTTTTTTTATTTTTTTATCTTATAACTACCTTAATCCTACCTAAGTCTATGTAAGCCGACCATGACTAAAAAATTAGGCTAACCGACTTTGCTTCCGAGTGAAGCTATATTGTACTAGAGGAATTCGACGAAGATACTTCCTCTCCTCCCATAAGCCACCAAAATTGTTGTTGCTGCCGTGCATCATCCCTTATGTCGCGACTCTCTACCGCGCTACTGAACCGGAGACACTCCGCACTGCCATGTGCGACGTCTCTGTCGCCTGTCCGCAGCTGTTCGAGCAACGTGGAAGATTAGCGGCACCGCCAATCTGTCCTGGATCAGACCTTTCATATCTAGGTAGAGGAACGCTTCTGGAGGAACAAAGCCGTCAAAGCGAACTCTCTCATGATACATATAGTTAGGGTAGTAAGCCCCGGAGATCAGGTTGTTCGATGAGGTCATTGCTCTTGCAATGTGCCTTCGAGTCAACTTAATGACGAAATTGTCCATTCTTATTAGGTTCGCCCTATTGTATAAGACCTCATTAGGATAGAATTTTATGTACTCAGACTCTGGTGTTCTGTATAAGCGAAGACAAGTCCTGAGACAAGCCCTCTCAAACACCCGAAACATCCCAAGGTATCTGACTACATTTCGACAAGCAAGTGGCTGCCCGTGCTGTCCCACGATCGAGACTTTCGCCAATTCTTTCTGGTATCCCTAGAGGCCCCAGACAAAGGCGTCCTAAACAAAATGGTTTCCGACTTCTGAAAGTTGATTTTCAACTTCCAGTCATCGCAATATCGCTTAATTTTATCGAAGTCGCGTTGCAAGAGTATATTAATAACCTCAATCTTTGGACCTGATCTGTACGCGATTAAGTCGTCTGCGTACGCTATGGCATGGTGAAGTGAACCTATCAGATCACTTGTGTAAATGTTGAATAGGATCGGCGAATTTACCGCACCTTGTTGCAGACCGTTTTTAATGTTAAATGTTCCAGCAGAAGTCACATCGCCATTCTTCACGATGAACTGTCTACTGGAGAGCATATCAAAAAGAATATACAGCAGTGGTTTACTAATGCCCAATCTGTCCAGCTTGAAAAAGAGTCCCTCTAACCATACGGTATCGAAGGCTTTTCCAAGTCAATCAGTCAGGCACCAGTGCACTGATCCTTGCCTTTGTTCCATTGGATATCAGAAATCAGTTTAGACGCAGCGTGAATAACATCATGCCCCGCCTTGAAACCGAAATGGTGGTAGTACCATTTCATTGGTGATGACATTATTTGCCATATTCTCGTCACTGAACTGGGTGAAACCCGAGCTCTCGAATCGCCAATTCACTATTTCATTACGAAGGTAGAAATTGTGCACAAGGACTCGATTTTCCAGATCGTGGTTCGGGCCAATGATAACATTCGCCTTGTACACATCCTGGAAAGTCGCTCCTATAGCCTCCACCTGCTCCTGCGGATCCTCGATCACAAAGAAGTTGTCATCATCAACAGCCTCATTTGGATCGATGCCTGCTGCTATAAGTATGTTCTCGTTGTCCATCGTTCGGACGATTTTAAGACACGAAAGGTCGTTGTGATCTTTCCTCCGAAATATTTTATTTATTTACCGGAACATATTCGGGTTGCTGGTGTTTACAGCCCGAATTTTGTTGTTCCAATACAAACTTACAGATGCTCTGTAATTTTCTTTTATCAATACTTGGAGGTTTTTGATCGACGACTTAAGCGTCATAATCGCCGGGTTATGTCTGTCAGTAAACTGTCTGTACAAGGTTTTTAGCCTTGACAACAGTCTACTTTTGTGTCGGTGCAATGCGTCAATGGTTGCGTTGCGGAATAAGCCTTCGTTGTCAGTGTATTGATACCGAGGTATCGTTTTGTCCATTGTTCGTTTAATTGTCTCGTCCATTAGTTTTAGATACCTGTCAATCTCCTCGTTTGACAGATTTCTATTGGACGGTGGGTAGAGCGAATTCGAGGAGAGTGCTCTCGTCATTGTTCTGGAGAAGTGTGTCCAACGCACCCTACTATAATTGTAGGCATGCCTTTGAACAAACTCGTCCAATTCCGCAGCTTCGTTCGGAACGCTTATTTCGGTACTGAGTCCGCAATGGTCACTGTCGTACACAAAAGTGCATACGTGGTGTGACAATCTCGGGGCCTGGGTTCTATCCCAACCGTTTTTTTTTTTTTTTTTTTTTTTCTATAACTGTAACAGAAGGAGTGACAGTGTAAATAAAGAGAAAGAAAAAAAAGAATAAATCACGTGATGTGTGATAGAGACCGCTCTGCTCTCCCACTAGCGGGAATAGCTAGTGGCAGCAGAAAAAGTATAGACGAAAATTCATCGTCAAGCAACCTAAAAGTTATGGTAGCGGAAGGAGATGCCAAGCGGGGGAGAAAGCTACGGCCAACAACCAATCTGATTAAACGCCCCTCTCTGACGAAATCCATCGAAAAGCTGCCGGGTGGATTAAGGGAGGTGGATCAACATCTACAACGGCAGCAACAATCTCTACATGTCAGGAGTCGGACATTGACGACGACCCATATGTATCAGATGGGGGCATAGGTCGTTTCATGGGAAGCGACAACAGCTTCACAGCTCTAGCTATCTCAGAATCGGACTACGAAGAGGATGTAGTTGAAGCTATATATAGTAACATCAGACAGCTAGAGGCAAAGGTGCTTGCCATTAAAGCAAAACAAACAGCAAGACGAGAAAAGGAGCAACAGTTATGCTCCCAACAACCAGAACAACAACAACAGCAAATGGTTGCAAAACAAGCAACAGCAAAAACAAAAGCTAACGCAGCCGCCACAACAACAAAAAAAGCTGAAACATCAGCTACAACAACAACAGCACCCACAACAACATCAGCAAAAGCAAAGGCAGCAGAGACAACAACAACAGCAAGAACAGAAAGCCACCAAGCAAAAAGTGCCACCAATTAACACCTTTAAATTGGAGTTAAACACCATTGAATTATATAAGTCGGCCATAGGAAGCAACTTTTTTATAAAAAGATTGTTACTACACAGGCATGCGATCCACTGTAACACAGTGGAGCGGTATTAAAAAATAAGAAATTTACTCAAGGATTCGACGACGAAGTTCTTCTTCTACACCCCGAAGGGGGACAAGCTGCAAACAATGCTGTTGAGGGGACTAGAACCGTCGACTGATCCGGAGGAGCTCCTTGCACTGCTGAAAGAGAAGAAGTGCGAAGGCCTTATTATGAAAATCTCTTTTTCCAGTAGATTTTTCATTTTTGGGACTTAGAAATTGATTTTTCATATTTAAATTTGTTGTTTCGTAATATTCTATCTATGCCAACGACCTCCTTGTATAATTTTGTTTCTCCTCCTTGTATAATTAGTCGCGTTTTATTGGCAGGTCAGTAACCAGCTCAGTAAAATTTAACATTGCAAATAACAACAAGTCGAATGCTGGCGATAAATAAGCCAGCATTTATTGCTGCCGATAAAGTTTTAAAAACTTTGAAATGAAGATGGCGCAAAGTATATAAAAGTGATCACAGAACTTAGGTATTCTGAAATCCAGGGAGCGCTGACAGGGGTTGTAAAAAATGTTATTTCATGATGGTTGTTGACTTCGTTTATTTAAGGTTGTGTTTGTTGACTATTATTTTATATAATGCATTTGAGTTGCAAAAAGAAAAGAAAAAAAAATCTGGGTGAAGTCGTGGAGAAAAGTGAGGGATGAACGTGGTTCATTTTCCTTTATTACAAGAGCTGCAAATTGGGGACGAGAAATCTTTCTTCAGTTATTTAAGGATGAATAAGGAAGCTTTTCAGTAGCTCCTTTTACTAATAAAAGACGATCTGCAGAAGAAAAAAAAAGCAGTAAACTGCTGAAAGTATCTACACGACATGCAGATACATTGGTACATGGATATGTCTTATAGGCATACGACGAAAAAACCATAATTGTTTTACGAGTGAAAATAAATAAATAGAATATACTCGTAAGGTGGTTGTGCAAAAAAGAGATGGTTTAAAGTTTTACCCCGGTGTAAAAAAAGAAACACAAGTTAAAAAATTATGTACATACTCGTATATACTTATGGTATTACCTGTAAAAAAAAATCAAAAATCAAATGCTAAGCACTATACCAAAAAAAGAAAACAAATATGCACAAAGGATGAAACGTATATTTGTAACACACTCAAAACGTCGAGAAACAGAGCGACGACGATTTATGTGTCCATGTACAGATGGTATCATTCCTTTGTACAGTTGATTCGTTGTAGAAGGAAAACAAAAAAATCCAATTTCTCAACCACTTATACTTTTCTTATCTTTTACTTAAACCACTTAATCACTTCTCCTAATTAACACTTCAAATTACACTTTAGAACTCATTTGCATACCTTTGGGATGCTGGTATTTATACTCGAATGACATACTTCGAGAACAATCCTCGCCATCCAGCGTCCCATACAATTTCCAATTTGCTAGAAAATTCGATTCCACTCTCCAGTCGAGACTTTGTTATTCAAGTATCGAAATCTTCTGGTCTTCGAGTATCGACATTTTCTGCTCTGTGAATCTAGATGTCGCTGCTCACACATTTAAGTGGATATCACAATATTATACCCCAGCCAGGTTAAGTTTTCATAATATAATGTGTATAATATAATATAACATACAATATATTATGCCCACCGCATTCGCTTAACTGACGGTATGCTACTTATTATGGTATGTTTGTGTGATAATTTCAGATACCATCTTTGATAAAGTAAGCCTTTTTTTTTTTTTTTGGTATATATATATATATATATATATATTATTTTTTACTTTTTACTTTTTATATATCAATATTCTTTATTTAAAGAATATAAATCTTTTTACTTACTAAATACAATTTCTATATAACGGTATAAGTGCTATTTTATATTTAATTATTATTCTTTCATACGCATATTTATATTCACAATAAATTTTATATTTAATGCGTTCCAAATAATTTCAATATAAATACAACACAAATACATTATTTTTGAAAACTATATAATTCGGTAAATTCTATCGAATCGTCAAGCAAAGGATGAGCTTCAGTGGATCGCAGTATGGCAGCTGCTCTACCACCTACAACACCTTGCCCGTTACCAAAGTCGTTTACAATTGATTGTAGGCATTGTCATCGTATTTAATAATGTTTAACTATATAACTAGCGCGGCATACAGGCGATATTTAATACATCCCGCATTTGCTATGTTACATAGAACATTGGCAACACATCCATTGTCGTTTATAATATAAAATTATAAACTTTAAATGATTTATTGCCATACAAAACAATTGCCCCATATTTATCATTGCAGTCCAGCACGGATAAGACCTTAGAGGCGTTCAGGCATAATCCAGCGGACGTAGCGTCATACCACTGTTCGCTCGAACAAGTATTGTGCCATTGGTCCGTACCTGCGGTTCCTCTCGTACTACGCAGGAATGCTGTCGCAACAACAATTGTCATCAGTAGGGTAAAACTAACCAGTCTCACGACGGTCTAAACCCTGCTCACGTTCCCTTGCATGGGTGAACAGAACGTCTCATGTGTTTAACGTAAGTACCTGCCAAGTGGTCTTAAACTAACAGTATGCCCATACATCCATGGGAGCAAGGATACGCCTTGCCATCGCTCACCGTCATTTCACTGTTTCAGATACCAATTCGGAACTGTGTTGCCGGCACAAGTTCCGCCCTTGGTAAGAGTCGAGGCCGACCTAAAACCTCTTACTGCTCTCTTCTTAGGGTCGCAGCACCCAGTACTTATTGCAACTCTACATTGGGCCGAAACCCTTCCCGCGATTTTGGGTTTAAACCACAGCCACCATGACGCTCCCACAAGGGCGCCTACCTCTAACAAGTCAGGCCCGGACCGAGATCCGGGGGCTCCTGACTCCCATGGTACCGTGATTTAAGTCCTGGTAGGGACTACCGGTGGTCCAGCCGCCAACAAGACCTATGACCGGCAACTTGTGACTGATCGAATTTTAGTAACCTTCGGTAGCGTCATCTGAAGATGTTAGATGATAAGACCACTATTTTGCTCTGCCCCGTTCATTATTAGACAACGTCATTAAAGGGCGAAGCCTTGATAATTGGGCGGGGGCCCTGCATGGGTGAACAATCCAACGCTTGGTGAATTTCGCTTCACAATGATAGGAAGAGCCGACATCGAAGGATCAAAAAGCGACGTCGCTATGAACGCTTGGCCGCCACAAGCCAGTTATCCTTGCGGTAACTTTTCTGACACCTCTTGTTAAAAACTCTTTAAACCAAAAGGATCGATAGGCCGAACTTTTGCTGTCCCTGTGTGTACTGAACACCGAGATCCAGTCAGCATTTGCCCTTTTGCTCTATGTGTGGTTTCTGTCCGCACTGAGCTGGCCTTGGGACACCTCCGTTATTATTTGAGAGCTGTACCGCCCCAGTCAAACTCCCCACCTGGCAATGTCCTTGAATTGGATCATACTTGAGTGTTGGAGTTATACCAAATTCAATTATTATAACAACATACTAATACATTACTATTTCATTGAAATTTGTTTATAATTATATGTAGGAAAAATCCAAATTCACCGACAGAAGAAATTCACCCAGCAGCAATAAAATACCACTTTCAAATTTTGACTTCAAGTTCTTTATTTAATACACCTTGCCTACAACCATTTGGTACAACTCGCTGACGATTATTACTTTACTCCCTCACTGCAGAAGTGCAGCCTCCTTTTATACCAGCACGAGAGCTATGGTGAGTACCGCTTCTTGCACTGGTTCGTTGATTATCAGCCAATGGCACGCTTGATGACCATCGGCCGATTTGCATGCCGTTCTGTATTATCATCGCATGATGGTCTGATGCGTAAGCTGCATTGTTGTTCGAGTGGTATGATTGGAGTCGTCTGATGATTGTCATCCGATAGAGTGTGGGATGACTGGACTGGTGGTGTGAAGAGTAAGCCGGATTGTTGTTGGAGTCGTATGATTGAAGTTCGTTTGCGTGGGATGACTGGCTGCGAGTGCGTTGGTATGGAAAAGGTTTACAGCTCGTCCATCCTGATGTCGGCCGCGCCCTCGCGACCATTCTCGTCATCGGACAGCATATCGTTGTCTTCGTCTTCACAAGCAAGCGCATCATCTGGGAGTTCACACCACCTCTTCATTTTGTCCGCGCTCATGACCGTGGTAAATCTAATTTGTGTGCGCTGCATTCCTGGGATGTCTTCGACTACATACCTGTCATTCGCCAGACACTTCGTTATTATGTACGGTCCTTTAAAATGCGGCTCCAACTTCCGAGATTCTCCTGTGCTGATAGATTCTTTTTCAATGAGAACTAAATCATTTACCTCGTACTTAGTTGGCCTTCTGTGTCGTTCATCGAACAGTTTCTTATGGTACTCTTGCCCCTTTACGATGTTGTTCAGGGCTTCGCTTCTTCTCTCCATCATCTCCCCTGGCCCAACAACTTTATGGTCTTCTAGCTCCCTGAGCAGCCTATCGTTCGCTATGCTGCTTGGAGAGTACGCAAATAGCAGCTCGTGTGGTGTAGCTCTTGTCACTGAACTTTTTGTAGTGTTAAGGCTCCATTGGAGGGACCTTAGATAACTCGCCCAGTCTTGACCGCTAGAGTGGGCACATTTTAACGCTGACAAAATTGTCCTGTTGACCCTTTCTACCTGCCCGTTGGCCCTGGGCGTTCGTGTTGCCGTCTTTATGTGCTGGATTCCCATGCTTTCGCAGAATTTTTGGAAGTCTCTTGCCGTAAACGCTGTACCTCGATCACTTACCAACCTTTCTGGAGCTCCAAAATACCCGGATATTTCCGTCAGGGCATTCACGACACACTTAGTTGTGGCTGTCTTTACTGCCTTCAGCACAACGTACTTGGTGAAGTGATCGACAAGCGCCAGCACGTAACGTGTTCCTCCCTTTCCCACCACAAAGGGTCCCAAGTGGTCGATGTGTACCGTGTGGAATGGAATAGGAAGCCGCTCTGCAGTGTGAAGCTCTCCCTCGGTCATCCCTCCCTTCCGCTTAGCGTATGCACATTCCACGCAGGATCTGACGTATCCCTTCACGAATCGTTTCATTTTTGGAAACCAGTACGTATTTCGAATTCGATCAAGCGTCTTTTCCTCGGCAAAGTGCCCGCAGTCATCATGGCATAGTTTGAGGATCTTCCATCTAATCGCCTTTGGGACTACCCATTTCATATCCTCACCGATTCGTCGGAATAGCCGATTTCCCTTGAGTACATATTCCCTTCCCAGCTGCTTCTTCGTTGTACTCGCTCCTTTCTCCTGCAGCGCGTGAATGATGTCACGCAGACCAGGGTCCTGCCATTGCATACTGGCCACCCAGTCTTCATCCGTGATGTTAATGTTGAGGACCAAGTTGGATGCTTCTTCTGCTACCCGATGATCTTCGACTGGTTGGCGACTTAGTGCGTCCACGTGAGTTGCTCGTCTTCCCGGTTGATGCACTGCTTTAAAATCAAACTCCTGGATTTTAAGCCACCACCTGGCTATCCGTGGAATCATTTTCAATTTATTTTGAGTGGCTACGATGGCTTCGCAATCCGTGACCACTGCGAATTGACGTCCAAGTAGGAATACTCTGAATCGTTCCAGGGTTTCGACCACTGCCAATATCTCTAACTCGTAACTATGGTACTTGCTCTCGTTCTCCGTTACTTTGCGGCTATAGTACGCTACTGGTCGCAGGTTTTTGTCCTCCTTTGATCGTTGGAGCAGTATACCCGCTAGTCCTTGTGCAGATGCATCCGTGTGAACCTCATGATAGCAATCAACATCATAGAGTGCTAGTAACGGTGGGTTGATAAGTGCATCCTTCAGTGTCTTGAACGCCCTCTCCTGCTGGTCCGCCCATGTAAACTGTGTGTCGTCTTTTAGCAAGTCGGTAAGCGGTGTTGCTATAATTGCATAACCCTTAACAAACTTCCTGAAGAATCCTGTAAGGCCCAAGAATTGCCTTACTCCGCGTACGTCTTTGGGTTTCGGAAACTTCTCGATTGCTGCAGTTTTTCTTTGGTTTGGTTTGATTCCCTCACCGGTCACGGAGTGCCCCAAGAATTCCAGGCTTGTTTTCAGGAAAGCGCACTTCTTCATATTTATAGTAAGCCCCGATTCTTTGAGTACCTCCAGAAAACGTTCCAACTTCTGCAAACCTTCTTCAATTGTTTTGCTCGGGATAATTATGTCATCGAGATAGACAGCGATGTCTCCTTTCTGCATGCGGGCCTTGACTTGATTCATGCACGCCTGGAATGCAGCAGGCGCATTCACAAGTCCAAACGGCATCCTTGTGAATTCGTATAGTCCATCTTCAGCCGAAAAAGCCGTATATTTTCTGCTTTGCTCGGTAAGTTTTATCTGGTGATATCCCGACGCCAAATCCAGAGTGGTGAAGTACGTATTTCCTGCAAGTGACGCCAGTATCTCTTCCACTATCGGCATTGGGAATTTTCTTTTGATAGTTACCGCATTAAGTGCCCTGTAATCTATGCAAAATCGATCACTTCCGTCTTTCTTCTTCGTTAAGACGATGGGTGAGCAGAAGTCTGACTTAGATGGTTGGATAACTCCTTGCTGCAACAACTCATCAATTTTGTCTTTGATGACGCTTCTTTTTGCAAATGGCACTCTATACGGCTGGATGCAAACAGCTTTGTCCATTTTTAGTTCGATGCCAAAATCTGCCCACTTGTACTCCCCTAATTCATCAGCACACTTCGCCACACACTCCCTGTAGTCGTTCATTAACATCTTGAGCTTCCTCTTATCCCCCTGGTCCAACTCTCCGACATCTAGTTCTGCGAGTGAAACCTCCTCCTTGGGTTTATTTCGTCCACTCTCTCTGATGATCAACGCCTGGGCTTCATTCCCTATTGCTCTGTCGCTAATCTCCAGTTTCTGGTACGACTTCCCGATTCTGACTTGAGGCTGGTCCAACAAGGCGCGTCCAATTATTAGTGGGTAGGGTTGACTATGATCGGGTACGACTAGCAACTCGCACCAACTCCTCAGTCTGTCTACTTCCACTTCAACATATGCTTTTCCGATCACCTCACAAGTACCTCCTCCGAATCCTGATAACTTCCTGACGTCCTTCGTGATTTGCAAGTGGTTATCATCGGCAGTTGACTGACACATGGACACACAGTCACTTCCAAGATCGATGAATGCTTGCACCTTACGCCCATTTACTTTGACCTCTTTTTCATACTCGCTTTTTGTCTCACTGATAAGCAGTTGATGTGGTCTATTACTTGTGCGCAAACCGCTCGTTGATGCGCTTGGTTGACCCTCAGTCCTAAGTGAAGGACAGTTTCGGCTTATGTGACCCGGCTGTTGACACCGAAAGCATTTTAGTGTCCCTCGATCCAGTCTTGCCTTTGTGCCTGAAGCAGTTACGGGTTGAAGCGCATTCTGCCCTTCTGAATGATTTTCGCCTTTGCGCCTCAATCCAATAGTCCAACGTATCTTCTTCAGCATGTCTTGCAGTGAATCTGGCTGAGCTGATTTGAACACATTCTTACACTCGGTGTCAATGAGCCCCTGGACTATATATTTCATCAGCGATGGTTCCTGTATATGTCCTCGAGATGCAATGGCTTTCATCTCGAACACATATTCCTCAGCTTCTTCGCCGTGTCACTGCCTCCGGTTTCGTAATCGTTCGTGTATGTCTGCATCATCGTCTGTTGCGGGGAATGTTTCGCACAATTCATCAAAAAATTCCCCCAGGGTCTCTGGCATGATACTGTGGCTCCAAAGTCGAGCTGCCCCAGATAATTTTGTAGTCGCCGCCATCAGCACTAATTTTTCGTCCAAATGGTAGATGCGTCTTATAGTTTCCACCTTACGCTTCCAGTCTTGCGATGACAATCCCGTTGCTAGCTTGGGATTAAACTCTGGAAGCATTTCTGCAACGTCTCTCATGGAATACGCATTCTTCAGGTGTTTTTCCTCTTCTGGTCGGTTGGTTACTAGTCTCGGTGTGGCTGATTCCTTCTCCCTTGCACTACGTGCAGTGTGCTCAGCCGCTCTAGCTATCCTCCGCCTTTCCAACTCCTCTAAGCGTTGAACCTTTTTTCGGAGTTCTTCCAATTCTTCCTGCGCCGTCTGCATTTCGGACTCTTCGTCCCGGTACTCTACTTCCACGGCGAGGCCCTCAAACCTCAACAGTCGCTCAAGCAGATCTGCCTTGACGCCTGATAGCTCCAGTCCACGAGCTCGGAGCTCTTCCCGTAGGTCGTCCCTTGATAACGCTGAGAATGCTGCGATTTGTGCTTTTTGGTCCTCCATCTCTGCCTCGATCGTTCACCTCTCTGATGCAAACGTTCAAAATGTCAGGAAAGCTTGGCTATTCGACGCTTAGTTGCACTGCGAGCTCAATCCCACTTCTGAAACTGTAGGAAAAATCCAAATTCACCGACAGAAGAAATTCACCCAGCAGCAATAAAATACCACTTTCAAATTTTGACTTCAAGTTCTTTATTTAATACACCTTGCCTACAACCATTTGGTACAACTCGCTGACGATTATTACTTTACTCCCTCACTGCAGAAGTGCAGCCTCCTTTTATACCAGCACGAGAGCTATGGTGAGTACCGCTTCTTTTTTTTTTTTTTTTTTTTTATAATGAGCGCGCGCTCAAGGGGTTTGAGTACCCTTAAGGTGATTGTACACAGCGCGGGCAAAGGAAATTTAGGGAGGAAGAAAAGAGAGGTACCGATGTACATTGTTTTTAAATGTTTGCATGTTATAACGACCAGGAAATACAGAGATCGGCAGGGCATTCCATAAGCGAGTTGTACGGCTTAGGAACGAATCACGATATTTTAGAGTACGTCCGAAAATGGGCTTGAGGGTATACTGATGAGCATTCATAGCGAGACGGGTGTTACGGTTGAAAGTTTGAATGGGCGGAATGCTACTGGCGATTTCAGTGGAGCACTGGTGGTGGAAGTAGCGATAAAACAAAGTGAGACACGAGACATTTCGTCGGTGTTCGAGGGTGTCCATTGATTGACTGATATTAGTATCGTCAATAAGTTTTATCGCACGGTTTTGAATCCTATCTAGCAGGTGCAGAGATGTTTTAGGAGCACCTGACCAGATGTGGGAGTTGTACTCCAATTTTGGGCGGATGAATGCCTTATATATTGAGGCCAGATCAGAGGGGGTAAAATATTTCTTACATCGCTTGAGGAAACCTAGACATTTCGCAGCATTTTTGGCGACATCAAATATGTGGTCATTCCAACGTAAGTTGTCATTGACACACATACCGAGAATGGAAAGTTTTTCGGTTTCGACGATGCAAGTGGCATTCATAGATAATGGCTGGGTGTTTAAATTTCGCTTTAAAGACAGCAGACAGCATTGTGTTTTGGAAGCATTAAATTCCACTCTATTGATAGTTCCCCAATTGGTTATGCTGTTGATATCGGAATTTAATGAGCTTAGCATACGCTGCCGTTCTCGTACTACAGCCGAAGAGCAGGGCCGTGAGTCCGGGAACGAATATGAAAAGCAGAGAGTACTGTCATCAGCAAAGGAATATATTGGATTAGAAGTAGTAGACAAGAGATCGTTAATGAAAATTAAAAAGAGTGTCGGTGACAGAACAGAGCCCTGGGGCACACCAGCATTTATTTTGTGAATATCAGACTTGAAACCGTCCAAGACAACTTGAATTGAACGTTCCGAAAGGTAATTTCTAATCCATTGAAGAAGAGAGTCGTCGATCCCAAATGCACGCATTTTCGACAAAAGAGCCTGATGCCAAACTCTGTCAAATGCCTTAGAAATATCAAGTGCAACTATCTTGCTTTCGCCAGATTGATGTACGCTTTGGTTCCACTTTTCGGTGAGACATGCCATCAAATCACCAGTGGACCTGTTGCTACGAAAACCGTACTGTCGGTCATTGAGAAGTTTTCGTGTTTCGAGATATTTCATTCTTGCACTGGTTCGTTGATTATCAGCCAATGGCACGCTTGATGACCATCGGCCGATTTGCATGCCGTTCTGTATTATCATCGCATGATGGTCTGATGCGTAAGCTGCATTGTTGTTCGAGTGGTATGATTGGAGTCGTCTGATGATTGTCATCCGATAGAGTGTGGGATGACTGGACTGGTGGTGTGAAGAGTAAGCCGGATTGTTGTTGGAGTCGTATGATTGAAGTTCGTTTGCGTGGGATGACTGGCTGCGAGTGCGTTGGTATGGAAAAGGTTTACACATATAACAAACTCGTCGTACTTTGATCAAGAAGCTTGCATCAAGACCAAATACCATAAGACATATAGATATATCCGTATAATGGCTAGGAAATGATACACGTTCCATTTAATCAAGTAAGTAAGGAAACAATAAGAGTAGTGGTATTTCATTGGTGGTAATTAACCGAAATTAACTAACTCCCACTTATGCTACACCTCTTATGTCTCCTTACACTGCCAGACTAGAGTCAAGCTCAACAGGGTCTTCCAAGCCCGTTCCCTTGGCTGTGGTTTCGCTAGATAGTAGATAGAGACAGAAGGAATCTCGTTAATCCATTCATGCGCGTCACTAATTAGATAACGAGGCATTTGGCTATTAAAATTTCTTTATTTGTACAATAATTCATTTGGGTTTACAATAAGTTTTGGCTTCAATGGGGTCCATTTATCTAAACTTTATGGTTTCCCCTTTTTATTGGTAACGTACAAAAAAAATCATTATAAAATAGAAAAGAAGGCACATAAGGTGCGAATTTCAGCTGAGAATTTGGGCAGCTGTACCCTGATTGATAGGATTGAATTATCTGCGGTCCCATATGCGGCGCATGAATTCCTGATGAGCTTGCCAACTTCCCCTCATCGTTGTGGTTATGAGGTCTTCGATTTCTTGCTGAGTTAATTGCAGGTGGTGGCAGAGGTGTTTGTTTAGGGAGCACCACCCGCCTCTGGCCCCAATGACTAGGGGAAGAATGGAGATGCGTTGTGTAGGGTAGCGGCTTTTGACTGCATCGATGAAAGGTGTTGCACTGTAGATTTCTGTCTTGTTTTGGCACTGTAGAGTTAGGGGTTCGGGTCCTTCCCAATGGATTGCGACGTTGCAGATGATGACGTGCTCTGCGTTTTTGAAAAGGACGTCGGGTTTTTTAGCAGTCCATCCCTACCCCTAAATCTGGGTTCTATGCCAGTTTGCCATCCATGTCGTCGTGCCGCTGTGGTGAGCCTTTTAACTACGTAATTATGCCGATGTATCCTGTACCAATGTGTTATAGGGCATGCTTGCAGGACATGGCAAAGGGTCTCGCTACGTTCGCAGTTGCCTCGGCATCTTCTGGCGCTCGGTTGTACCTTAAGTGGATGGCTCGGATGTGATCTTGAGCCGTCCAATAAGACAAGATTTTGGTACAACCTTTGTTATTCGCTACCTGCCAGATTCCGTTGCCAGAATAAGACGTCTCCAGGCCGTGTGCATGATACTGCTCCTGTTGCTCCTTTGTTGATTGTGCGGGATCCACCATCTGGCGGATTCGTGTTGTCCACGTTTGTCCCGTGGCCATGGTCTCCCGGAAGATATCGTCGGCGGTTTCAAGTGTCTCAACTCTCCGCGTTACTATTGCTGGTATCCTCGATCTGAAATGGAAGATTCCAAGTCCGCCATCCTTCACCTTCGCATATATAATCGCATTGCTGCAATGCGAGGTGAGGTGTAGAGCCTTTCTTACGAAACTTCGAACCTTCCTATCAGCATCCTTCAGCGTCTTCCGGGTGATTGTCGGTTTTTGGTAGAACGGGATGTACATTGGCAGCAGGTGTTGTCTTAGGAGGGACATCTTTTGGGCTGGCTTCAGCGGTGTTTTGCCGATTAGCTGAAGTTGTGAAAAAAGTCCCTCCGTGCTGCAGGGCATTCCGCCAGATGGAGTGAAGGTATCACCAAGGTATTTAAGCTGTTCTTTTATGTTAATGGCTTGGATGGTGAGTCCTTGGCTGCTGGCTGGTGTCGTGTCGGCGTAGACTTTCTTCTTACTCGCCACCGTGCGAAGATGGAGCATTCTGCTTTTTTCCGAGATCAAGCTCATGCCCTTGCTGTTAAAGAAATCTTGAGCAAAGTCGAGCATCCTTTCGGCATCTTCACGGTTGGTAGCGAGCAAGGTGAGGTCGTCCGCGTATGCAAGGCAACATAGCTTGTGTAGGTTATTCATTGGTGGTAATTAACCGAAATTAACTAACTCCCACTTATGATACACCTCTTATGTCTCCTTACACTGCCAGACTAGAGTCAAGCTCAACAGGGTCTTCTTTCCCTGCTAATTATTCCAAGCCCGTTCCCTTGGCTGTGGTTTCGCTAGATAGTAGATAGAGACAAAAGGAATCTCGCTAATCCATTCATGCGCGTCACTAATTAGATAACGAGGCATTTGGCTATTAAAATTTCTTTATTTGTACAATAATTCATTTGGGTTTACAATAAGTTTTGGCTTCAATGGGGTCCATTTATCTAAACTTTATGGTTTCCCCTTTTTATTGGTAACGTACAAAAAAAATCATTATAAAATAGAAAAGAAGGCACATAAGGTGCGAATTTCAGCTGAGATTTTGGGCAGCTGTACCCTGATTGATAGGATTGAATTATCTGCCGTCCCATATGCGGCGCATGAATTCCTGATGAGCTTGCCAACTTCCCCTCATCGTTGTGGTTATGAGGTCTTCGATTTCTTGCTGAGTTAATTGCAGGTGGTGGCAGAGGTGTTTGTTTAGGGAGCACCACCCGCCTCTGGCCCCAATGACTAGGGGAAGAATGGAGATACGTTGTGTAGGGTATCGGCTTTTGACTGCATCGATGAAAGGTGTTGCACTGTAGATTTCTGTCTTGTTTTGGTACTGTAGATGATGATGTGCTCTGCGTTTTTGAAAAGGACGTCGGGTTTTTTTAGCAGTCCATCCCTACCCCTAAATCTGGGTTCTATTTCAGTTTGCCATCCATGTCGTCGTGCCGCTGTGGTGAGCCTTTTAACTATGTAATTATGCCGATGTATCCTGCACCAATGTGTTATAGGGCATGCTTGCAGGACATGGCAAAGGGTCTCGCTACGTTCGCAGTTGCCTCGGCATCTTCTGGCGTTCGGTTGTACCTTAAGTGGATAGCTCGGATGTGATATTGAGACAAGATTTTGGTAGAACTTTTGTTATTCGCTACCTGCCAGATTCTGTTGCCAGAATAAGACGTCTCCAGGCCGTGTGCTTTATACTGCTCCTGTTGCTCCTTTGTTGATTGTGCGGGATCCACCATCTGGCGGATTCGTGTTGTCCACGTTTGTCCCGTGGCCATGGTCTCCCGGAAGATATCGTCGGCGGTTTCAAGTGTCTCAACTCTCCGCGTTACTATTGCTGGTATCCTCGATCTGAAATGGAAGATTCCAAGTCCGCCATCCTTCACCTTCGCATATATAATCGCATTGCTGCAATGCGAGGTGAGGTGTAGAGCCTTTCTTACGAAACTTCGAACCTTCCTATCAGCATCCTTCAGCGTCTTCCGGGTGATTGTCGGTTTTTGGTAGAACGGGATGTACATTGGCAGCAGGTGTTGTCTTAGGAGGGACATCTTTTGGGCTGGCTTCAGCGGTGTTTTGCCGATTAGCTGAAGTTGTGAAAAAAGTCCCTCCGTGCTGCAGGGCATTCCGCCAGATGGAGTGAAGGTATCACCAAGGTATTTAAGCTGTTCTTTTATGTTAATGGCTTGGATGGTGAGTCCTTGGCTGCTGGCTGGTGTCGTGTCGGCGTAGACTTTCTTCTTACTCGCCACCGTGCGAAGATGGAGCATTCTGCTTTTTTCCGAGATCAAGCTCATGCCCTTGCTGTTAAAGAAATCTTGAGCAAAGTCGAGCATCCTTTCGGCATCTTCACGGTTGGTAGCGAGCAAGGTGAGGTCGTCCGCGTATGCAAGGCAACATAGCTTGTGTAGGTTATTCATTGGTGGTAATTAACCGAAATTAACTAACTCCCACTTATGATACACCTCTTATGTCTCCTTACACTGCCAGACTAGAGTCAAGCTCAACAGGGTCTTCTTTCCCTGCTAATTATTCCAAGCCCGTTCCCTTGGCTGTGGTTTCGCTAGATAGTAGATAGAGACAAAAGGAATCTCGCTAATCCATTCATGCGCGTCACTAATTAGATAACGAGGCATTTGGCTATTAAAATTTCTTTATTTGTACAATAATTCATTTGGGTTTACAATAAGTTTTGGCTTCAATGGGGTCCATTTATCTAAACTTTATGGTTTCCCCTTTTTATTGGTAACGTACAAAAAAAATCATTATAAAATAGAAAAGAAGGCACATAAGGTGCGAATTTCAGCTGAGATTTTGGGCAGCTGTACCCTGATTGATAGGATTGAATTATCTGCCGTCCCATATGCGGCGCATGAATTCCTGATGAGCTTGCCAACTTCCCCTCATCGTTGTGGTTATGAGGTCTTCGATTTCTTGCTGAGTTAATTGCAGGTGGTGGCAGAGGTGTTTGTTTAGGGAGCACCACCCGCCTCTGGCCCCAATGACTAGGGGAAGAATGGAGATACGTTGTGTAGGGTATCGGCTTTTGACTGCATCGATGAAAGGTGTTGCACTGTAGATTTCTGTCTTGTTTTGGTACTGTAGATGATGATGTGCTCTGCGTTTTTGAAAAGGACGTCGGGTTTTTTTAGCAGTCCATCCCTACCCCTAAATCTGGGTTCTATTTCAGTTTGCCATCCATGTCGTCGTGCCGCTGTGGTGAGCCTTTTAACTATGTAATTATGCCGATGTATCCTGCACCAATGTGTTATAGGGCATGCTTGCAGGACATGGCAAAGGGTCTCGCTACGTTCGCAGTTGCCTCGGCATCTTCTGGCGTTCGGTTGTACCTTAAGTGGATAGCTCGGATGTGATATTGAGACAAGATTTTGGTAGAACTTTTGTTATTCGCTACCTGCCAGATTCTGTTGCCAGAATAAGACGTCTCCAGGCCGTGTGCTTTATACTGCTCCTGTTGCTCCTTTGTTGATTGTGCGGGATCCACCATCTGGCGGATTCGTTTGTCCACGTTTGTCCCGTGGTCATGGTCTCCCGGAAGATATCGTCGGCGGTTTCAAGTGTCTCAACTCTCCGCGTTACTATTGCTGGTATCCTCGCTCTGAAATGGAAGATTCCAAGTCCGCCATCCTTCACCTTCGCATATATAATCGCATTGCTGCAGTGCGCCTTTCTTGCGAAACTTCGAACCTTCCTATCAGCATCCTTCAGCGTCTTCCGGGTGATTGTCGGTTTTTGGTAGAACGGGATGTACATTGGCAGCAGGTGTTGTCTTAGGAGGGACATCTTTTGGGCTGGCTTCAGCGGTGTTTTGCCGATTAGCTGAAGTTGTGAAAAGAGTCCCTCCGTGCTGCAGGGAATTCCGCCAGATGGAGTGAAGGTATCACCAAGGTATTTAAGCTGTTCTTCTATGTTAATGGTTTGGATGGTGAGTCCTTAGCTGCTGGCTGGTGTCGTTTCGGCGTAGACTTTCTTCTTACTCGCCACCGTGCGAAGTTGGAGCATTCTGCTTTTTTCCGAGTTCAGGCTCATGCCCTTGCTGTTGAAGAAATCTTGAGCAAAGTCTAGCATCCTTTCGGCATCTTCGCGGTTGGTAGCGAGCAAGGTGAGGTCGTCCGCGTATGCAAGGCGACATAGCTTGTGTAGGTTATTCATTTGAACCCCGGCAAATCTCTCCAGTGCCACAACGAGTTCATCTAGGACAATGTTGAATAGCGTTGGTTAGAGTAGGTACCCCTGTTTAACTCCCCTCCGGATGTTGATTGGTATTTGTTCTGTCCCAGATGAAATAGTTGTGGTCCCATTTGTGATGTTCGATGAGAGGTAACCAATAAATTTTTTGTCAGCGTTAACCCTTCTGAGGGCTCTAAACAGGCTTTGATGGGAGAATGTGTCGAATACTTTTTTCATATCCACCGATATGGCGCAAAGGGGCTTCGCTTTCCTCCTGTGTTCCTTGATGAGGGTATGTAATATTCCTGTATATATATATATATATAGGATATAGGGGGATCCCTTGTAGTCGGCTGTTATGGATTTTATGCATCAGCCTTATAAGCATGGAGGAGATGGTGATGGGCCTCCAGTCTGAGATGTTCGATGGGTTACCAACTTTAGGGATCAGCGTTGTCCGACTGCTCTTTAGCTCCTCTGGGGTGTGCTCGAGGAGCAGCATGCTATTAAAAAGGAGGAGCAGCTTTGACTTAGGGATGCGCAGCAGTCCCGCTTTGTTGATTCCATCTGGCCCTGGGCAGGTAGATTGAATTAATTTTATAGATGTTGAAATTTCCTCTGCTGTAATAGGGCTGGAGATGGTGGTTGCATGCGGATGTTTATCCTGCAGGGGTGTTGTATCGTCATGGGATGGACTGCCGAAGATCTCTTCATAATGCATTTGGATCTCGTCTGCATTTGGTGGCGTGGTGCAGGGTTCGTCCTATGGCGTTTGTAGCAGGATTCTTTTTATGAGTGCTTTCGTGTTCCTTTTAAATTCCCTTTACGCATACCGGTAAATTTTTCACGTTTCCTTCTGTTTGATAAGCCTTGGAGTGTAGGTGCTGTTTGAGGCGTGTTCTGGGCTAATCGGGTGTGGTGGGGGCAGCCATATGTAGATGTTAAATGGCTTAGCCATGCGTCTAGCGTACTAATCCTGGCAGATTTTGTTGTGAGCAGGGACTGCCGAAGGGTTTCGTCCCGCTCATCGAGCCCTTCTATATCCATTATTTTATCTAGGAGGGCTGCATCCAAGTTAGAGGCGCTAGCTTCGTCTTCGTTTGCGGACTCATACTCGGAGGTGCTGGAGTCTGCTGCTTCGGCTCTGGTGGTTTCTAGTTGCCGGAATCGTTGCACTCTATCTCCATAGGAACGCCTTTGTTGCCTCTTTTTAATGGCGTCCCTGCTTCTGCTGGAAATGGTGACTAGATGGTTAAGGATTGCGGTCGGATCCTGAGTTCCGAGTTAAGTGTGAGTGCTAAGCGCGTGTGCTGCCCGGCATATGTATTGAATAGTCTATTACATATAGAGCAGGTATTGCTGCTCTGAGCGGCCGGGCCCCTGCAGTATCTCCTCTGGTGTTGCTGTTTACCTTTTTCATTTTGGTATTCCTTTCCGCATCCTTCACATATGTGACGCGCAGGTGTCCCTATATCCCCCTCTTCGAGCGATGCTGGCATTGCCGGACTCCTGTCTTACATATTTCTCAAATTGTATCCCAGCATCGCAAACAATACTCCTTGCGGAGCCCCTCTCTCGGGCACTGTCGAAAACAGATGAGGATTGTGCTGACTCGTTGGCACTGGTGTTGTTGCCTCCGCTTGGGTGTGTGTACTTACACACAGGTTGGTGCACGCACTGATGTTATTTAGCGAATGTATCAACCGAAAGTGGTTAGGATATCGAATAACCTACCTAGTAGTTGCACGAACCGGGTGTTGTTCCTATGTCCCTGTATTTATCAGATGCACGAACCGACGGTAGTTTTCGTATAACGGACACAAACCGAACTTGCTTTTGGTGTTCGGCGCGGATGTTTCTGCCAGCGATGTGTCGAATTCCGACGACCACGTTTTTTCTTACAGCAATGGCGGCTCTCCGCTTCGCGATTTTATCCGTAATTTGTAGAGGAATCCTTTTATGGATTATCGCGAAACTTTGACGGATTGGAGAAAAAACGTGTTCCGACCGACTGCGACAACAATTTTTAAGATCGGGCAAAAAATATCGAACTTTTCTCTTGTTGAAGCGGGGCGTATACAAATGGCGTCCGCACCCGACGAGAGTCAACAAGTGAGTTGACTTAACCTTCATCTGTACCTTGTGTACATTTTACACACTTTTGAAATTCAAATTGATATTTTTCAATACCATTTGATTTAATTGGACAATACTTTGAGTCGACTCAAGGTAAAAATCATTTTTTTTTGTTTTTTTATTATTTCCAGAATCGGCCTACAAAATTTGACCATAACAGGAATATTACAATTAATTTTATTTAAAGCAAGCCGTTGTGTATCAAGGGTTACAATTTGGTTCTAGTTTTTTTTTTTATAACACTTGTCGTCTTTTTAACCGTGTGATAGGCCGCTC
The DNA here is from genome assembly GCA_949129095.1 of Volucella bombylans. Taxonomy (NCBI): domain Eukaryota; kingdom Metazoa; phylum Arthropoda; class Insecta; order Diptera; family Syrphidae; genus Volucella; species Volucella bombylans. The sequence goes on along the minus strand of OX422145.1, from coordinate 15,261,856 downwards.
GTCGGCTAGAGTCCTTGCCAGTCTGCTCATGTGTGAATGAAGTCTGTTGCTATATTTGCTACAGTGCCGCTTAATTAGAAGCTCCACTGGGTCTACATTTAGATCACGATGCAGAGTCGAACCTCGAACGTACCATTCGCAATCAGTTATGATCCTTAAGACTCTGTTCTGAAGCGTCTGGTTCCGTTTTCGGCTCAACACTGCAGCCATTCCCCAAATCTGGATTCCGTAGCTCCAAGTCGGTACAATGATGGCCTCGTATACCTTCCTTTTACATCGCAGCGGTAGATTTGAATCGCGGCATAGCATCCAGTTAAGCCGTGCAAGCTTGAACCTGCAATTTGAAAGAGTTGCCATAAAATGCGATTTGAAGGTCAGTCGCTTGTCCAGGATGACGCCCAGATATTTGGCTTCTTGATCTAGCTGCAGCGACGTATTATTGATCCGGACTGGAGATACCTGCCCCTTCTGTAAGGTGTAGCAAACGTTCTTGCATTTGTGGGGATTCAGCTTAATGTTCCACCTGCGAGCCCAGTCCTCTAGCAGGTTGAGATACGTCTGTACACCGTCAGTTGCCCTATTCTCACATGGCGCCGAATAAAAAAAGCAGATGTCATCCGCGTATGATGCGAGTAGTGCCTTTTCCCCAGGGATGGTCGTGATGGCTTCTACAGGATTTGGAACGTCAGCCTTAAATAGGCAGTAAAAGAATGGTCCAAGTACGCTTCCTTGTGGTACCCCAGCTTTTATTGTATAGGTAGTTGAGATGGAAGCTCTCACTTTTACTTGAAACTGGCGCTTGTTTAAATATGAACAGAACAGGAGATAGAAGGGGGCAGGCAATTTTCTTTTGATTTTAACTAAGAGACCCTTGTACCAGACCCGGTCAAATGCCTGTTGGACATCAAGAAATACGCCGTTGCAATACTCCTTATCGTCGTACGCCTTGAGCATGTGATTTACCACTCTGTGGACTTGTTCAATGGCGCCATGCCCTTCCCGAAATCCAAATTGGTGATCCGGCAAAACATTTTTTAGGCCTATAACCTTGGACAGCCCCTTCATGATGAGTCTCTCAAAGACCTTTGAGAGTGAAGGGAGGAGGCTAATTGGACGGTATGCCTCTGGGTCATCCTCTGGCTTTCCAGGCTTATGAATCATGTGGATTCTCGCCAGTTTCCAGCTAGACGGATAGTACTGCATTCTGATTATAGCATTAAATATCAATACTATAAATAAAATTGCTCGTTTAGGCAGAACTTTCAGGGTGGCGTGGCATATCCTATCATGCCCCGGAGCTTTTTTCTTTGGCAGAATCTTGACTACCTCAATTACTTCTTCTACTCTTATTGGTGTTATCGGCCAGTCCATCTGCAGCTGCATATCAAGTTCTTTCTCAGTCTGAAATACATTCTCTTCACCGGCCATGTTGAAATTTTGGAATCTACCCTCTAGGTGTACTGCAAACGTTTCAGCTTGCTATTCGTCAGTTTTATAAAACTCCCCAGCAGTGGTCCTGATTGGCATAAGTCGCTGCGGTTGTCTCTTCATAGACCTAGTAGCTTTCCACAGAGAGTATCCAGAGTCGACTGTATAATCCATGGCTTCGAGTTTATCCTCAAAATATTTCGTTCTATGGCTCTTAAGGGCCATCTTCAGCTCTCGGCTAGTATGTTACCATAATGCTCTGTCCTCATGTGAGTGGGTGCGGATATATCTTCGTCTTTGATGACTTTTAAGTCTGATCAAGTCCCTCGTCTCCCTATTTAGGCAATAGAGTGTTGAGAGACGAGATTCAGTGTCGCTACTGCTGCAAGCTGGATTTTTTGAGTCAAAAAATTTACTGCATCGTCTATGTCTTCAGGTGTCCTAAGATCCATGTTAAGGTGGATTTGCTCATCAAGGTTTCTTTGGAAGACTGGAATTGATGAGTTTCTTGAGAGAAGGCTGCCATCAGGCAAGACATAGGTTGGCTGTGTGCTGATGGCAACCGTGAGCGCTAGATGGTCGCTGTGTAGGTCCCAATCATCTGAGATGTGTACACATCCGTCAGACAGTCCTTGGTATATAGCGAAATCGAGGCAGGATGGTCTTCCTCTGCTGCTGTATGGTTATCTTGTGGGGGAGCCTGTTGCCAGAACTTTAGCCCTAAGAGAGGATAAGCACCTGGCAAGCAGGATTCCTCTGGCGTTTGAGTTGCAATCTCCCCACATCCAGTGTCGGGCGTTCCAGTCTCCTCCAATCAGCGCTCGAGGTCCCACGGAATTGAGAATGGCGTTGATGTCCCCTGGTTCAGTCCTATAGCTTCACAGTCGTTCACAGACCGTCGTGGAGTGAAAACGTGTTTCGGCTTTTATTGAATAAAAGAGAAATATACCATATTAAGTGAAAACCCGTATTTGATAAGATTTTGTAAAGGGTCAATTAGCCCAGTGGAAGTGGTGTTCGAACGAAAGCCAAAGTGGCGTGGGTTCGAGTCCCGACGGGGGAATCAGAAATTCTTTTTTTTTTTTGTTTTTTTTTTGTTTTGTTTTATTAAATAAAACACGTGAAAGAAAAGTGTGAACAAGGCAGATAAAATCCAGCGATGGATAAAAGTGAGCGGTCCGCTCCCCCAATAGCGGGATCAGTGGATACCGCTAAGACATCAGCCGACGAGACAATTCTTACGGGAAACTTGTCTCGTGAAACAAGGGCTAAGAGGAGGAGTAAGATAATTCCGAATCCCAACCCGGTTAAACGAATCGCCCTATCGGCTTCACCCGTGAAGATGCAGGTTGGTGTGAGGAAAGAGACCAAAACAACAGGGGAAAAGTGTAAAAAACATGGTAGTGACTCCGATGGTGTGGAAGGGCACAACTTCGGGTCAAATAATAGCTTTGCCTCTCTGATGGCTTCGGAATCAGAGGACGAAGAAGAAGAAGTTAATTCCCTTACCAGCAGCATTAAGCAGATGCAGGAACGAGTGCTGGTAATTAAAGCCAAGCAAATTGCGAGAAGGACGAGGAAACTGCAAGAGACCCACAATTCTCTAGAACAACAACAGCAGTCAAATAAAAAACAGTCTGAAACACAGCAACAACAAAAACAAACACTGAGACAACAAAATATGTCTCAGCCAGAATACAATACCACTGCGCAACAAAAGCAGAATAAACAAAAAGTAAAACCACAAAAAAACCAACAAAAACAGCAGAAGCAGCAGCAACAACAAAAACAGCAGCCACACCAGCAGCAAAAACAGCAACAACATCAAGTACAACAACAACAGAAACAGCAGCAGAAATCAACTAAGCAAAGGGTGCCTCCAATTAATACATATAACATGGAATTGAAGGATACAATGGAGTTATGTAAGTTGGCCATAGGCAACAATTTCTTTATTAAAAAACTAAGTTCAGATAGGCACGCGATCCACTGCAATACAGTGGAGCGCTACCACAAAGTTAAAAGTTTACTGAAGGATACGACGACGGAGTTCTTCTCGTACACCCCGAAGGGGGAGAAGCTGCAAACAATGCTGCTGAGGGGGTTAGAACCGTCGTCTGTTCCGGAGGAGCTCCTTGCACTGCTGAAAGAGAAAGAGTGTGAAGGGCTCAAATTCGTGGGGGTCAAGCCGTTTGTCACGGCTAGAGCCAAAAGGGAGAAGCGGCAACTGCCGATTTTCCTGGTCCAACTAAGTCCCACCAGCAATCTGGATGGTCTAAGGAGTATTAAAGTCCTAGACTACCAGGTTGTACATTGGGAGAAATTAAAGAGGAGCGAAAACATTCTACAATGTGTTCGCTGCCAAAGGATCGGGCACGCCGCGTCGAACTGCGAAATGCAGCCTCGATGCGTGAAGTGCGGAAAGAACCACAAGTCCGAGGAATGCCCTCTGGGAAAGGACGGAGCGTCTGAAAAAAGCCAACTCTCTTGTGCTTTATGTAGGAACACGGGACACACCGCAAATTATCGGGGTTGTCCCAAATTCCAGTACATCAAAAGAATAAATCTGGCCCGGCAGCAGAAAGTGGAAGTTAAACGTCCACCCGTGCATTTGCAAACTCCAGCCGTTACTCCCCATATTACCTACGCCCAAATGGCGGCAGGTAGGGGAAATACGGTACAGCAAGCGAAGGTTGCTTCTCAGGCCCCAGCGCCCAGCGCCCAGAGCACCTGAACCAGTACCTGACATGCTAACTATTTTGCTCTCTATCCAAGGGCGGATGGCTCAGCTACAACGTCATTTAACTGAACAGACCGCGCGGGTGGATCAAGTATACGCACTGCTGCCTGGCCTAACGCACCTTTTGCCGTAATGGGTACGTACGTGGCGGAGCAAACCCTGAAGATCCTTGCTGTGAATGTGAATTCACTGATTAGGCTCGAAAGACGAGCCGCACTATTTGAGTTGCTTAAAGACCAAGCCCCTGATGTGCTTTTGGTTAGCGAAACTAAGCTTACCAAAAGACACAAAATGAGGCACAAAAGATACAAAATAGTACGGAGAAACCGACCCAATTCCACTCAGGGAGGTGGCGTTGCGATTTTCGTACGAAAAGGTATACGTTTTAAAAGAGTATACAGTGGTGTAGTACGTAGGTTCCAGGTGCTGGAAGCATGCATCGTGTATATCCCCCTCCGTAGTGGAAAGCGGTTGTACATGGTGTCTGTCTATGCACCTAAGGCTACTCAATCCACTTTATTCATCTCAGAGCTCGAGACGCTTTTTCGATTCCTGAGGCTGGAATTGGAAGAGAATTATTTTATTATCGGCGGAGATTTCAACGCCAAACATAGTGATTGGGGAAATAATACACCAAATACTAGAGGGAACCTACTATTCAATTGGTGTGGTCAGCACAGTGTGATGTATAGACTCGGGCTTAAGGCGACGGATAGTCCGTCGTTTCCCAGACACGGGTCTTATTTGGATCTTCTGCTGTTCGACTCACGAATACAACTGACATGCACTAACCAACAAACTACAAACTGTCTACGCACTTTCGTGTATGACAGTGACCATTGCGGTCTCAGCACCGAAATAACTGTTCCCAACGAAATTGCGGAATTGGATGAGTTTGTTCAAAGGCATTCCTACAATTATAGTATGGTGCGTTGGACACACTTCTCCAGAACAATGACGAGAGCACTCTCCTCGAATTCGCTCTACCCACCGTCCAATAGAAATCTGTCAAACGAGGAGATTGACAGGTATCTAAAACTAATGGACGAGACAATTAAACGAACAATGGACAAAACGATACCTCGGTATCAATACACTGACAACGAAGGCTTATTCCGCAACGCAACCATTGACGCATTGCACCGACACAAAAGTAGACTGTTGTCAAGGCTAAAAACCTTGTACAGACAGTTTACTGACAGACATAACCCGGCGATTATGACGCTTAAGTCGTCGATCAAAAACCTCCAAGTATTGATAAAAGAAAATTACAGAGCATCTGTAAGTTTGTATTGGAACAACAAAATTCGGGCTGTAAACACCAGCAACCCGAATATGTTCCGGTAAATAAATAAAATATTTCGGAGGAAAGATCACAACGACCTTTCGTGTCTTAAAATCGTCCGAACGATGGACAACGAGAACATACTTATAGCAGCAGGCATCGATCCAAATGAGGCTGTTGATGATGACAACTTCTTTGTGATCGAGGATCCGCAGGAGCAGGTGGAGGCTATAGGAGCGACTTTCCAGGATGTGTACAAGGCGAATGTTATCATTGGCCCGAACCACGATCTGGAAAATCGAGTCCTTGTGCACAATTTCTACCTTCGTAATGAAATAGTGAATTGGCGATTCGAGAGCTCGGGTTTCACCCAGTTCAGTGACGAGAATATGGCAAATAATGTCATCACCAATGAAATGGTACTACCACCATTTCGGTTTCAAGGCGGGGCATGATGTTATTCACGCTGCGTCTAAACTGATTTCTGATATCCAATGGAACAAAGGCAAGGATCAGTGCACTGGTGCCTGACTGATTGACTTGGAAAAGCCTTCGATACCGTATGGTTAGAGGGACTCTTTTTCAAGCTGGACAGATTGGGCATTAGTAAACCACTGCTGTATATTCTTTTTGATATGCTCTCCAGTAGACAGTTCATCGTGAAGAATGGCGATGTGACTTCTGCTGGAACATTTAACATTAAAAACGGTCTGCAACAAGGTGCGGTAAATTCGCCGATCCTATTCAACATTTACACAAGTGATCTGATAGGTTCACTTCACCATGCCATAGCGTACGCAGACGACTTAATCGCGTACAGATCAGGTCCAAAGATTGAGGTTATTAATATACTCTTGCAACGCGACTTCGATAAAATTAAGCGATATTGCGATGACTGGAAGTTGAAAATCAACTTTCAGAAGTCGGAAACCATTTTGTTTAGGACGCCTTTGTCTGGGGCCTCTAGGGATACCAGAAAGAATTGGCGAAAGTCTCGATCGTGGGACAGCACGGGCAGCCACTTGCTTGTCGAAATGTAGTCAGATACCTTGGGATGTTTCGGGTGTTTGAGAGGGCTTGTCTCAGGACTTGTCTTCGCTTATACAGAACACCAGAGTCTGAGTACATAAAATTCTATCCTAATGAGGTCTTATACAATAGGGCGAACCTAATAAGAGTGGACAATTTCGTCATTAAGTTGACTCGAAGGCACGTTGCAAGAGCAATGACCTCATCGAACAACCTGATCTCCGGGGCTTACTACCCCAATTATATGTTTAGTTTTAGTTTTAGTTTTATATGCATTTTATTTTCTTAACACTAACTCTTACAATCTAACAAAAAATGCTTAAATGCTAGCTTACAATTACTTAATAATCTTACACTAACTTGCTGGCCCCACACAGGCACTCTAAGCTACTCTAAATTCTTATAACTATGTCTTTCGACTTCATTTACATTTTCTTAGAACTATTTATTTTGTATACTTAAAGCTAAGAAAAAAATTGATAACAAAAAACTTAGCATATGGACATAATTTTTTATTTTTAATAAAAACTTAGTATCTAACTTAAAATAAACCTTAGCCTACCTAAACTAAATGTACAATACACACATAAACACACATAGACGTTATACACAATCGTATACATATATCAGTATACACCTTTGTATACACTGATATATGTTTATGTTTCTTAAATGCTAACCTAAACCTATGTAAGCCGGCCATCGCTGTTTACAGAGAAAACAGATTGGTCAGCTCTGCCTCATTAGTGAGGCTGGTCCGTAATTGACGGAAACGACGACGAAACATCTTCTCCATCATTCAACCACCAGAAATGCTGGTGCTGCCGAACGACATCCCTCTTATCGCGATTCCCCACCGCCCTACTGAGCCTGAGGCGATCCACACTGCCGTGTGCGACGTCTCTGTCGTAGTTGAGTCGCCTGTCCCCAGCTGTCCGAGCGACATGGAAGATTAACGGCACCGCTGATCTATCCTGGATCAACCCTTTCTGATCTAGGTAGAGGAATGCTTCCGGTGGAACGAAGCCGTCAGAGCGCACACTCTCGTGGTAAAGGTAATTGGGGTAGTAAGCCCCAGATATCAGGTTATTCGTCGACGTCATTGCTCTTGCAATGTGCCTTCGAGTCAGCTTAATTACGAAGTTGTCCACTCGTATTAGGTTCGCCCTGTTGTAAAGGACCTCATTACGATAAAATTTTTTGTACTCCGACTCTGGTGTTCTATACAAGCGAAGACAGGCCCTAAGGCAAGCCCTCTCAAACACCCGAATCTTTTCCATTAAGCTTGCTCGTACATTGAACCACACGGGACAACCAAATACCAGCATGGGCCTGATAAGGGCCATGTAGCAGATTACCTTTACCCTCGCATCGAGTTGGCTGCTATAAAACAGTCTCTTTGTAAGGGCAAAAGCACCTTTAGCTCTGGCCAGAGCAGCATCTACATTTTTGCCAAAATATAGAAACTGATCTAGCCAGATTCCAAGGTATCTGACTACATTTCGACAGGCAAGAGGTTGTCCGTGTTGTCCAATAATCGAGAATTTTCTCCAATTTTTTCGGGTATCCCTTGAGGCTCTAGACAACGGCGTCCTAAAGAGAATGGTTTCCGACTTCTGAAAGTTGATTTTCAACTTCCAGTCATCGCAAAATCGTCTTATCTTATCGAAGTCACGCTGCAAGAGAGTATTAATGACCTCGATTTTTGGACCTGTTCTGTACGCTACCAAATCGTCTGCGTACGCAATAGTATGGGGAAGTAACCCTATCAAGTCGCTTGTAAAAATGTTGAATAGGATCGGCGAATTGACCGCGCCTTGCTGAAGACCATTTTTAATTTGAAATATTCCAACAGAAGTCACATCACCATTCTTCACGATGAACTGTCTGTTGGTTAGCATATTATAGAGAATGTACAAGAGTGGTTTACTGATCCCCAGCCTAGTCAGCTTATAGAAAAGACCCTCTAACCATACGGTGTCGAAGGCCTTCTCCAAGTCAACAAGGCAGGCACCAGTACATTGTTTTTTGCCTTTATTCCATTGGATATCGGACACCAGTTTAGACGCGGCATGTGAGATATCATGTCCCGCCTTAAAACCGAATTGATTATCCGGAACTATATGTTTGTCCTCAACCCACCTAGACAGAGCTCTATTGATTACTCTTTCAAAAACCTTACTGATATTCGGAAGGAGACTTATCGACCGGAGATTCGCCGGATTGGATATATCCTTTCCCTTTTTGGGGATAGGTTGAACCACCGCCGTTTTCCAATGCGCTGGATAATGTGCATTATTCATTGCATTATTAAACAGGGTGGTGTAAATGTCCACCGCTTCTAGAGGAAGATGTCGAAGCACGATGTTCGGAATACCATCGGTCCCCACCGATTTCTTAGCCCTGATTGTGTCGAAGATCTCATGGAGTCCTGCCCTCGAAATGAACGGGGGTAGGCCACCCTCTCTGGCAATGACGTTATTTGCCATATTTTCGTCGCTAAACCGGGTGAAACCAGAGCCTCGGATCGCCAGTTCCCTATTTCATTTCGAATGCAGAAGTCGTGCACCAAGACGCGATTGTCCAGGTCGTAATTAGGGCCAATGGTATCAGTGGCCTTGTATACTTCCTGGAAAGTCGCCCCTATGGCCTCAACCTTCTCCTGTGGATCCTCGATCACAAAAAAGTCGTCATCATCAGCGGCCTCATTTGGATCAATACCTGCTATTGTCAGTAACCGTTCGTTGTCTGTTGTCCGGGCTATTTTAAGACACTGAAGGTCGTTTTGATTTCTTCTCCGAAATAGTTTATTTATTTGCGGAAACATATTCGGGTTGCTGGTGTTTACAGCCCGAACCTTGTTGTTCCAAAACAAACTTACCGAAATTCTGTAATTTTCTTTTATTAGCGTTTGAATATTTTTAATTGACGACTTCAGTGTCCTAATCTCCGGGTCTCGTCGGTCAGTTAACTGTCTGTACAAGTTTTTAAGTCTTGTCAGAAGTCTACTTTTCTGTCGGTGCAGTGCGTCAATAGTAGGATTGCGGAACAGGTCTTCGTTAGTCGTACGTCGATACCGCGGTATTGTAGTGTCCATAGTTTGTTTAATTGTCTCGTCCATTTGCTTTAGGTAATTGTCGATCTCCTCGTTTGACAAATTCCTATTGGACGGTGGCTGGAGCGTGTTCGAGGAGAGCGCTCTAGTCAAGGTTGCGGAGAAGCGTGACCATCGAGTCTTACTGTAGTTGTAAGTATATCTTTGGACAAACTCCTCCAATTCCGCAATTTCGTTGGGAACCGTAATTTCGGTGCTAAAACCGCAATGGTCGCTGTCATACACGAATGTGCGCAGACAGTTTAGCGTTTGTAAATTCGTACCTGTCAGTCGTATACGTTCGTCGTACAGCAGTAGATCCAAATAAGACCCGCCTCTGGGAAACGACGGGTTATCCGTCGCTTTAAGACCGAGTCTGTACATGACATCGTGCTGACCCCACCAATCGAGTAGTAGGTTCCCTCTAGTATTTGGCAAATTATTTCCCCAATCTCTGTGTCTAGCGTTGAAATCCCCGCCGATTATAAAATAATTCTCCCCCGATTCCAGCCTCAGAAGTCGAAAAAGCGTGTCGAGCTCTGTAATGAATAGGGTGGATTGTGAAGCCTCAGGTGCATAAACAGAGGCCAAGTACAGCCGCTTTCCACTGCGGAGCGGGATGTAAACGACGACTGCCTCCAACACCCGGAACCTGCGCAACGCGCCCTTGTACACTCTGTGAAATTTTATACCTTCTTTAATGAAGATCGCGACACCACCTCCACGTTTGGATCTGGGCCGGTTTCTTCTTCTAACAATATAATTATTGTACTCCAGTTTATGCTTATCGGTTAGCTTTGTTTCGCTAGCGAAAAGCACATCCGGAGTTTGGTCTTGTAGCAATTTAAACATCGCGGCTCTTCGTTCGATCCGAATCAATGAATTCACATTCACCGCAAGGACCTTCAAAGTTTGCTCCACCATGTGCGTACCCATTACGGCATGTGTTGCGTTAGGCCCGGCAGCAACGCGTAGATCTGGTCCACCCGCTTGGCCTGTTCTTGAACCTGCTTTTGCAGCTGAGCCATCTGCCCTTGGATTGCGAGCAAGATGGCTAGCATGTTGGGTGCAGCTTCCGTTGTTCTCGGCATCGGAGCCGGAGAAGCAACAGTCGCTTGCTGTACCGTAGCCCCCCTACCTGACGCCATTTGGGCGTAGGAAATTTGGGGCGTGACGGCTGGTGTTTGAAACCTCACAGGTGAACGTTGGACCTCCACCTTCTGCTGCCGAGCCAATTTTGCTTTTTTAATTTCGGTGAACTTAGGACAACCCCGATAGTTTGCGGTGTGTCCCACGTTCCCACATAATACGCACGAGAGCTTCGATCTATCGGATGCTCCGTCAACACCCAGAGGACACTCCTCGGAACTGTGGTTCTTAGCGCACTTCACGCATCGAGGCTGCATTTGGCAGTTCGACGCGGCGTGCCCGAACCTTTGGCAGCGAACCCATTGTATAACGCCTTCGCTCCTTTTTAGTTTTTCCCAGTGAACCACCTGGTAGTCTAGGACATTGATACTCCTTAGACTATCCAGACGGCTTTCGGGACTGAGCTGCACCAGGAAGAACGGCAGACTCCGTTTCTCCCGCCTGGCTCTAGCTGTGGTAAACGGCTTTACCCCCACAAACCTGAGCCCTTCGCACTCCTTCTCTTTGAGCAGTGCCAAGATCCCCTCAGGATCAGAAGACGGTTCCAACCCCTTTAGCAGCATCGATTGCCGCTTTTCACATTTTGGTGTAAACGAGTAGTGCTCCGTCGTCGTTTCCTTTAGGAGCTCTTTCACTTTCGCGTAGCCCTCCACTGTATTACAGTGGATGGCATGGCGATCGTTCCCCAATCTCATAATTTTAAAATTATTACCAATGACCAACTTACACAGGTCCTTGGTTTCATTTACCTCTAGTTTATATGTGTTTATAGGAGGCACCTTCTCCTTCTTCTTCTGCTGCTGCTGTTGTTGTTGTTTTTGTTGTTGTTGTTGTTGTTGTTGTTGTTGCTGCTGCTGCTGCTGCTGTTTTTGTGGTTGCTGTTGTTTTTGTTGATGCCGTTGTTGTGGCTGCTCTTGTTGTTGTTGCTGGTGTTTTTTCCGCTTTTGTTGGTGTTGTTGTTGGCTCTGCTTTGGAGCAAGTAGCGTCTGCTGTTGTTGCTGGGATAATTCTTCCTCTTCTCTCTTCCTTCTGACCATTTGCCTTTCTTTCATGGCCAGTACCCTTTGTTGCAGCATTTTGATGCTGCTACTTATGGCCATCATTTCTTCCTCTTCATTATCCGTTTCGCTCTGTGCCAATGTAGCGAAACTGTTCCCTTCCCTCACTCCACCAAGCAGTTTTACAGTGGAAGTTGGTTGGGCGGGACGTTGAACAATGTTGGAGGATGGCCTAAGCTTCCTCCTTCTCTTAGCCGTTGGAGTTTGGCTTGAACCGCTTGAGGCCTCGCCTGATAAGTCCGCAGGTCCCGCTATTGGAATAGCGGACCGCACTCCACACTCCATCACGTGTGTTTGATCCCTTTTGTTTTTTTTTTTTTTTTTTTACACTTCACTTATTATTTCAGTAAAGAAAAAAAAAAAACAAAACAAAAAAAAAACAATGTCTTCCGTTGGGAATCGAACCCAGTCCTCCGAATCGCCACACCAAGTATGATGTCGTCCGCGTGTTTGCCACTTCGGCTACCGGCCACTTGATACTTTTTTTGTTTTAACGTTGACTATATTTGTTTTCTTCACTTGTGAAGCCGAACACGAAAATGCGTCTTATCGCCACTAAGGTCTATGAACGACTGACCCCAATTATATGTATCACGAGAGAGTTCGCTTTGACGGCTTTATTCCTCCAGAAGCGTTCCTCTATCTAGATAGCAAAGGTCTGATCCAGGACAGATTGGCGGTGCCGCTAATCTTCCACGTTGCTCGAACAGCTGCGGACAGGCGACTCAACTACGACAGAGACGTCGCACATGGCAGTGCGGAGCGTCTCCAGTTCAGTAGGGCGGTAGGGAGTCGCGACATGAGGGATGTTGCTCGGCAGCACCAAAACTTTTGGTGGCTTGTTGAAGGGGAGGATGCTTCGTCGTCACACTCCTTCAGTGATATGTAGCTTCATGTGAAGCCTAACTTTTTTTTTTCCTTTTTTAGCCATGGCCGGCTTACATAGTTTTAGGTAGGATTAAGTTAGTTTTAAGAAAAAAAAATATATAAAATCCAAAAAAAAAAAAATTCAAATTCAAATATATATATATATGCATGTATTTATATATTATGTATATACATATTATGTATATATATATATTTATGTATGTCTGTGTTTGTGTTAGATGTAAGTAGGTTAAGATTTATTTTTAGGTAGTTTGTAGGCTTTAGTTTTAAATTTTATACAAAATTAAAAAATGTCCATATACTAAGTTTTTGATTAAAATTTATTTTCTTAGTTTTAGTATTAATTAATGTTAAAATAGAAATAAAAGTAGACTGTAAGATTCGTCGAAAGACATAGTTTAAGTGTTAGGTTTAACTTAGAGTGCCCGCATGGGGCCAGTAAGTTAGAATAAGATTATTTGTATGTAATTTAAGCTAATTTTTAAGCGTTTTTTGTTTAGCATATAAGAGTAATTTAAGGTAAAAAATAAAAATGCATAAAAACTGAAAAAAACTGAACTGAAAGTCCTATAGCTTGGCTGCATATATACAGAGCCAACTTCCAATGTCCCCAGTGCAGTATCCACACTCACTGTCGAGAGTTGGAAACAGTTATTGGCAATTTTGGCTAGTGGGTAGTGTTTTATTGAGTTTTTCACGAGCAGGGCATTTCCCCTCCAGCCCATCTTTGCTGTGAAGTGTTGGCTGGATAAGCCTGGTAGCCACAAGTCCGAGGAATACGCTCTGGGTAAGGACGGAGCGTCTGGAAAAACCAACTCTCTTCTGCTTTATGTAGGAACACGGGACACACCGCAAATTATCGGGGTTGTCCCAAATTCCAGTACATCAAAAGAATTAATCTGGCCCGGCAGCAGAAAGTGGAAGCTTTTGGTTAGCGCAACTAAGCTTACCAAGAGACACAAAATGAGGCACAGAAGATACAAAATAGTACGGAGACCCAACTCCATTCGGGGAGTGGCGTTGCAATTTTCATACGAAAAGGTATACGTTTTAAATGAGTATACAGTCATGTAGTACGAAGGTTCCAGGTGCTGGAAGCATGCATCGTGTATATGCCCCTCCGTAGTGGAAAGCGGTTGTACACGGTGTATGTCTATGAACCTAAGACTACTCAATCCACCTTATTTATCTCAGAGCTCGAGACACTTTCTTGATTTCTGAGGATGGAATTGGAAAACAATTATTTTACTATCGGCAGAGATTTCAACGCCAAACATAGTGATTGGGGAAATAATACACCAAATACTAGAGGAAAGATACTATTCAATTGGTGGGGTCAGCACAGTATAATGTATCGACTCGGGCTTAAGGCGACGGAGAGTTCGTCGTTTCCCAGACACGGGTCCTATTTGGATCTTCTGCTGTTCGACTCACGAATACAACTGGCATGCACTAACCAACTAACTACAAACTGTCTACGCCCATTCGTGTATGACAGTGACCATAGCGGTCTCATCACCGAAATAACTGTTCCAAACGAAATTGCGGAATTGGATGAGTTTGTTCAAAGGCATTCCTACAATTACAGTAGGGTGCGTTGGACACACTTCACCAGAACACTGTCTAGAGCACTCTCCTCGAATTCGCTCTACCCACCATCCAACAGAAATCTGTCAAACGAGGAGATTGACAGGTATCTAAGACTAATGGACGAGACAATTAAACGAACAACGGATAGAACGATATCTCGGTACCAAAACACTGACGGTGAAGACTTATTCCGCAACGCAACTATTGACGCACTGCACCGACATAAATATAGGCTGCTGTCGAGACTAAAAACCTTGTACAGACAGTTTACTGACAGACATAACCCGGAGATCATGACACTGAAGTCGTCGACTAAAAACCTCCAAACATTAATAAAGGAAAATTACAGAAATTCTATAAGTTTGTATTGGAACAATAAAATTCGGGCTGTAAACACCAGCAACCCGAATACGTTCCCGCAAATAAATAAAATATTTCGGAAAAATAATCAGAACGACCTTCCATGTCTTAAAATCGCCCGAACGACGAACAACGAACAAATACTTGTAGCAGCAGGCATAGATCCAAATGAGGCTGTTTATGATGACAACTTCTTTGTGATCGAGGATACGCAGGAGCAGGTGGAGGCTATAGGAGTGACTTTCCAGGAAGTGTACAAGGCGAATGTTATCGTTGGCCCGAACCACGATCTGGAGAATCGAGTCCTTGTGCACAATTTCTACCTTCGAAATGAAATTGTGAATTGGCGATTCAAGAGCTCGGGTTTCACCCAGTTCAGTGACGAGAATATGGCAAATAATGTCATCACCAACGATAGGGTACTACCCCCGTTCATTTCCAAGGAAGAGCTCCAAACGATCTTCGAATCACTTAGAAGTAAGAAATAAGTGGGAACCGACGAAATACCGAACATTGTGCTTCGACATCTCCCTCTAGAAGCGGTAAACTTTTATACCACCCTGTTTAATAATGCAATGAATAATGCACATTATCCAGCGCATTGGAAAACAGCGGTGGTACACCCCATCCCCAAAAGGGATAAAGACACTTCCAATCCGGTGAATCTCCGGTCGATCAGTCTTCTTCCAAACATCAGTAAGGTGTTCGAGAAGGTGATCAATAGAGTCCTGACTAAGTGGGTTGAGGACAAACATATAGTTCCGGATAATCAATTCGGTTTCAAGGCGGGGCATGATATCATTCATGCTGCGTCTAAACTGGTTTCTGATATCCAATGAAAAAAAGGCAAGAACCAATGTACTGGTACCTGCCTTGTTGACTTGGAGAAGGCCTTCGACACCGTATTGTTAGATGGTCTTTTCTATAAGCTAACTAGGCTGGGGATCATGAAACCACTCTTGTACATTCTTTATAATATGCTAACGAACAGACAGTTCATCGTGAAAAATGGTGATGTGACTTCTGTTGGAATATTTCAAATTAAAAATGGTCTTGAGCAAAGTGCGGTCAATTCGCCGATCCTATTCAACATTTTTACAAGCGACTTGATTGGTTCACTTCCCCATACTATTGCGTACGCAGACGTACAGAACAGGTCAACAAATCGAGGTCATTAATACTCTCTTGCAGCGTGACTTCGATAAGATAAGACGATTTTGCGATGACTGGAAGTTGAAAATCAACTTTCAGAAGTCGGAAACCATTCTCTTTAGGACGCCGTTGTCTGGAGCCTCTAGGGATACCAGAAAAAAATTGGCGAAAGTTCTCAATCATTGGACAGCACGGACAGCCTCTTGCCTGTCAAAATGTAGTCAGATACCTTGGGATCTGGCTAGATCAGTTTCTGTATTTTGGCAAAAATGTAGATGCTGCTCTGGCCAGAGCTAAAGGCGCATTTGCCCTTACAAAGAGACTGTTTTATAGCAGCCAACTCGATGCGAGGGTGAAGGTAATCTGCTACATGGCCCTTATCAGGCCCATGCTTGTATTTGGATGTCCCGTGTGGTTCAACGTGAGAGCAAGTTTATTGGAAAAGATTTGGGTGTTTGAGAGGGCTTGTCTTAGGACTTGTCTTCGCTTATACAGAACACCAGAGTCTCAGTACATCAAATTCTATCCCAATGAGGTCTTGTACAATAGGGAGAACCTAATAAGAGTGGACAATTTCGTCATTAAATTGACTCGAAGGCACATTGCAAGAGCAATGACCTCATCGAACAATCTGATCTCCGGGGCTTTCTATCCCAATTATATGTATCACGAGAGAGTTCGCTTTGACGGCTTTATTCCTCCAGAAGCGTTCCTCTATCTAGATAGTAAAGGTCTGATCCAGGGCAGATTGGCGGTGCCGCTAATCTTCCACGTCGCTCGAACAGCTGCGGACAGGCGACTCAACTACGACAGAGACGTCGCACATGGCAGTGCGGAGCGTGTCCGGTTCAGTAGGGCGGTTGAGAGATGTTGCTCGGCAGCACCAAAACTTTTGGTGGCTTGTTGAAGGGGAGGATGCTTCGTCGTAGAACTCCTCCAGTGGTATGTAGCTTCCAGCCTAATTTGTTTTTTTTTAGCCATGGCCGGCTTACATAGTTTTAGGTAGGTGTAAGTTAGGTTTTAAGAAAAACAATAAACAAAAAATATATATATATACATATACTTATATATTAAGTATATATGTATTATGGATATATATATATATATATATATATATTTATGTATGTGTATGTATTAGACGTAAGTAGGTTAGGTAGATTAAGATTTATTTTTAGGTAGTCTATAAGTTTTTAGTTTTAAGTTTTATAGATAAAAAAAAAGTCCAGACACTAAGTTTTTTTAATTGAAATTCATTTTCTTAGTTTTAATAAATGTAAAAATAAAAATAAAATTAGACTGTAAGATTCGTCGAAAGACATAGATTAAGTATTATGTTTAATTTAGAGTGCCCGCATGGGGCCAATAAGTTACAATGAGATTTTAAGTTATTTAAGCTAATTTTTAAGCGTTTTTTGTTTAGCATATAAGAGTAGTTTAAGTTATAAAAATAAACATGCATAAAAACTGAAAACTGAAACCTAAACAAAACCCATCCGCTGCCTACCCCAATAAGAATGACTAATCCTTCTCGGATTAAATCTCGGAAAATGGTGTTGACAAAGCTCTGGAACACAGAAGGTGAATTGCATAAACCAAAAGGAACTTTACGGAACTCATACTGCCCATCTGGTGTCACAAACGATGTGTATTTTCTGCTGTTCTCGGCCACGTTGACATGGAAAAATCCATTTCGTAAATCAAGCGTTGTGAACACCTTCGCGTTGTGGAGTTTTTCCAAAACCTCTTCCATGACGGGAAGGGGGTATCGATCTTTGATTACCTCCACCTTCAGCTTTCGGTAGTCTACACACAATCTACTACTTCCATCCCTTTTCTTTACTAATACTATGGGACTGGCGAAATCTGAACGACTGTGCTGTATAATGCCGTCCTTCAGCCACTCGTTTATCTGTTGGTTTACAATTTTCCTCTCCGGAACAGCAAGGCGTCTTGCTTTTTGATGTACTGGGACTTCGTCTTGAAGAATCAGGTTCATTTCGACGCACGAATTATTCACCTTTTTAGGTGAATAGGATGAAATGATTTTCTCGATCCGCTCCTTGAAATTCTTGTTACCAATACGGGGACCTTAGTCTTCATTTCCTTCCACTGATATGCTGAATATATCGTTTTCTTTAAAATCCAAGGCGTTTAAAGATTCTTTGCTGATATTTAACGACCGGATGCTGACGATCTTACCTTTGCTAATTACAATGTCCACGTTTTCCAGGAAGTTCTTTCCTAGAAGAATCTGGTCTGGTATCCATTCGTCACGCACAACTTGTAATTTAACCTTGTACTCATTACCATCCATTCCGAGCGCTAACTCGCGAAAATCCTAACGCCGCCTGTGGTGCGTTTCCGAATCCCTTCAAAATCAATCCAGGCTGCTCTGTCATTTCAAAATCTATTTCTTTTTGAACGGAAGCGTGCATAACTGATACGTCGCTCCCACTATCAATGAAGCCATAGTAACTTCTATTTATGATGTTTACAATTACCTGACTATTCTCGGCTTGAAGTCGCTGCACTCGATTAACACCTCTTGAAGTCATTCAATTCTCTTGCTCATAATTGGTACAACTGGCGGACATGTGCCCGAAACGATTGCACTTAAAACATTTTCTGCCTTTATCTTTGTCTGGATAGTTTTGTGCGAAATGCGCTTCAGAACCACAGTTGTGGCATCGTTTTGGTCTTTCAAAACGTCGTTCTTCACGCCTACAACTCTACATTTTACATTAACAGACTGAGCTAACAATTTACGATTGATGATCCGCCGTTCTCCAGACCCGAAAAAAAAACTCATCTTCTATTCCACCATCAGCTTACTTTTATTGTCATCCGCTCGATCGATATCCCATTTGGAACCAGCCAGTTCCAAACGCCAATCGAATTCAACAAATTATGCCTAAGCAAAACCCATCCGCTACCTACGCTACCTACCTAAGACTCCCTCAGTGGAGTCATTGCAGTACGAAGACAACATTACTCATATCACTTTGGTTTTTATGCTTTTCCAATGTAGGTCAGCACAAAATGCATTCATGACAAATCAAATGTTCTCCTCGTAATTCAACTAGAGTAAACAAACTCCGATCGTCTGAGTCAATAAACGAGCGGATGACAACTCATACTACTGTAACATTATTCAGCACAACTGGTGGTCGTCAATCGTAAATTGTTGATTGTTTATAATAATAAAGAAATTACTAATTGGTTATCAAAATGAAAAGTCAGCATTTCCAAATGTAATGTGTATAACAAGATTACAGGAAGAAAAGGGTTACTAAGCTATTTGTTGGATAGATAGATATATTTTTTTCTTAAATAGTGTAACAATGGTTTAACAATATTTGTACAATTTGCTCAAGCTTGCACAGAGAAACGGTCTATATAGAACCTTACTGCTGAAAATATTATTGTTTAATGAGTGAGGATATGTAGTACAGTAATTAAATGCACAATCGGAGGAAAACTATGGAAAAAAACCTCCATTTAGGTTAAAAAAAAGAAAAATAAATAAGTAAAAAATTAGTAAATATATAAACAATTAATAAATAAATAAATAACAGTAAATAAATAATATAAATAAATAACAAACAAATAAATCAGTGAACAATAAATAATAAATAGAAATTAAATAGTAAATAGATAAATAAATAAATAATAATAATAGGCAAATAATAAAGCTTTAAGATGAAAACATAAATAAAAGGTTATAACAGCTGTAAGTCTTTAATAAGTTGATTATCAACGTCAGTTCAGTTTTTTTTCAGTTTTTATGCATTTTTATTTTTTAACTTAAGTTACTCTTATATGCTAAACAAAAAACGCTTAAAAATTAGCTTAAATTACTTAAAAATAATCTTATTCTAACTTAATGGCCCCATGCGGGCACTCTAAGTTAAACCTAACACTTAAACTATGTCTTTCGACGAATCTTACAGTCTACTTTTATTTCTATTTTAACATTAATTAATACTAAAACTAAGAAAATAAATTTTAATCAAAAACTTAGTATATGGACATTTTTTAATTTTTTATAAAACTTAAAACTAAAAGCCTACAAACTTAAAAATAAATCTTAATCTACTTAACCTACTTACATCTAACACAAACATAGACATACATAAATATATATATACATAATATATAAATACATGCATATATATATATTTTTTTCATTTTTTATTTTTTTTTGGTTTTTATATATTTTTTTTTTTCTTAAAATCTAACTTAAACCTACCTAGAACTATGTAAGCCGGCCATGGCTAAAACAAAAAAAAAATTAGGCTGGCCCACTTTGCTTCACATGAAGCTACATATCACTGAAGGAGTTCGACGACTAAGCATCCTCCCCTTCAACAAGCCACCAAAAGTTTTGGTGCTGCTGAGCAATATCCCTCATGTCGCGACTCCCTACCGCCCTACTGAATCGGAGACGCTCCGCACTGCCATATGCGACGTCTCTGTCGTAGTTGAGTCGCCTGTCCGCAGCTGTTCGAGCGACGTGGAAGATTAGCGGCACCGCCAATCTATCCTGGATCAGATCCTTGCTATCTAGATAGAGAAACGCTTCTGGAGGAATAAAGCCGTCAAAGCGAACTCTCTCGTGATACATATAATTGGGGTAGAAAGCCCCGGAGATCAGGTTGTTCGATGAGGTCATTGCTCTTGCAATGTGCCTTCGAGTCAACTTAATGACGAAATTGTCCACTCTTATTAGGTTCGCCCTATTGTATAAGACCTCATTAGGATAGAATTTTATGTACTCAGACTCTGGTGTTCTGTATAAGCGAAGACAAGTCCTAAGATAAGCCCTCTCAAACACCCGAATCTTTTCCAATAAACTTGCTCTCACGTTTAACCACATGGGACATCCAAATACAAGCATGGGCCTGATAAGGGCCATGTAGCAGATTACCTTCACCCTCGCATCGAGTTGACTGTTATAGAACAGTCTCTTTGTAAGGGCAAAAGCACCTTTGGCTCTGGCCAGAGCAACATCTATATGTTTGTTAAAATACAGATATTGATCTAGCTAGATCCCAAGGTATCTGACTACATTTCGACAAGCGAGTGGCTGTCCGTGTTGTCCGAGGATAGAAAACTTTCGCCAATTCTTTCTGGTATCCCTAGAGGCCCCAGACAAAGGCGTCCTAAACAGAATGGTTTCCGACTGCTGAAAATTGATTTTCAACTTCCAGTCATCGCAATATCGCTTAATTTTGTCGAAGTCACGCTGCAAAAGTGTATTAATGACCTCAATCTTTGGACCCGATCTGTACGCGATTATGTCGTCTGCGTACGCTATGGCATGGTGAAGTGAACCTATGAGATCACTCGTGTAAATGTTGAATAGGATCGGCGAATTTACCGCACCTTGTTGCAGACCGTTTTTAATGTCGAATGTTCCAGCAGAAGTCACATCGCCATTCTTCACGATGAACTGTCTATTGGAGAGTATATCAAAAAGAATATACAGCAGTGGGTTACTAATTCCCAACCTGTCCAGCTTGAAAAAGAGTCCCTCTAACCATACGGTATCGAAGGCCTTCTCCAAGTCAATCAGGCAGGCACCAGTGCACTTTTTCTTGCTTTTGTTCCATTGGATATCAAAAACCAGTTTCGACGCAACATGAATGATATCATGCCCCCCCTTGAAACCGAATTGATTATCCGGAACTATATTTTTGTCCGCAACCTACTTAGTCAGGACTCTATTGATCACCTTCTCGAAAACCTTACTGATGTTTGGAAGAAGACTGATCGAGCGGAGATTCACCGGATTGGAAGTGTCTTTATCCCTTTTGGGGATGGGATGTACCTGCACTGTGTTACAGTGGATCGCATGCTTGTCTAATGATAATCTTTTTATAAAAAGGTTGTTGCCTATGGCCGAATTACACAGTTCTATCGTATCTATCGGGGGTGGCCGTGGTGTAGTGGTACTAGCAATCGCTTCTCACTCGGAGGGTTCTAGGTTCGAATCCTGCCCATGAACAAGTCTTTCAAATTTTTCAGTTGTGTAATTGGAACTCAGACAGAAAAATTCTGCGTGTGAAGGCATAACACTGACACGTAGATTTGGCTGTTGTAGAGTTTCAAGCACAAATAATTACTGCGAATTATAACCTTCCACTCTGAGTGAAGAAAAAACTCTCCGTCCTATTCGGACTCCCACCCCCCTGGAGAGCAAATACCGAAACCAAACACACCTGAGTTTCAAACCACTACAAAACAATTTTCCTTTCTCCTCCTTTCTACCTTTCCTCCCGCGCCCTGGCAACAGTAAAAGGGTATCTAACCCCTTAGGCGCGCGTAAATTATAAAACAAAAACAAAATAGTTAACTAAAATCATGTAAATTATTAGTTGCTGAGAGCACAACAATAAGTCAATAATTTCACCACCATGCTGCTGTTGTTGTTCTTGTTGTTGGTGTAGTGTCCGCTGATTTGTTTTTTGAGCCTGTGTATGTTTAGGCTGCTGTTTTGGTTTTTGTTGTTTCTCTTGTGTAGTTATGTGTTCAGTTTCTTTTTCCGCCAGTTGTTGCTGTTGTTGTGGCTGTTGAGAATCGAGAAGTTCTCTCAGCTGTTCCTTCTCTCTCCTTGCTAATTGTTTAGCTTTAATAGCTAGCACTCTCTGCTGGAGAAGCTCAATGCTATTTATAATTTCCTCTACCTCCTCCTCTTCGTCATCTGACTCAGAGGCCGCCAGAGGTGCAAACATATTGCCATCTTCCATACATTTGCCTTCTCTACCATCGGACCCATCTGGGAAATGACCTTTGTGTGCCTGTCTCGTTTGCTGCTGTGCTGCTGCCCTTGTTAACTTTCTTGGCGCTCCTTCCCTCGCTCCGCCAGGCAGCTCTTCTGTTGATGCTGACAGGGAAGGGCGCTTCATTACGTCAGGAGTTGGCTTCAGCGTCCTCCTTCTCTTCATCTTTGGCTCTGGTTGACTTGAAGAGCTTGAAGTGTCGCCTGACTTTTCCGCTGGTCCCGCTATTGGCTTAGCGGACCGCTCACCGGAATTCATCGCGCGATATTTTCTCACTTTTTATTTATTTTTATTATTATAATTTTTTTTTTTTTTTTTTTATTATAAAAAAAAAACTTTTCGCTCCACGTGGAGTGGGCTCGAACCCACGACCTGTGTTTTGTTAACCAATCACACTGCCACTGCGCCAATTGGAGCCTAATAAAACTTCGAAAATGTCTTGCTGGTTCGTTTTACACTTTTTATCACTTTTTTTCACTCACAAGCCGAGACACGTTTACACTCTACTGAGGTCTATGAACGACTGATTATCAACGTCAATTAATCTGGACATGAACTTTTCATTGAGAATTTCAATCCTTCTACCAATCTGGATAGCACCTGCTCTTTCGAGCGTGTACTCATATGCTATTGTCTAATAATATACGTCTGTATACATTTAAGATCACGTATTGTAACTTCAACATAATACGGTATTCATGAATATGTTTCTTTATACAGGGCTAATCCAGCTACGTGATTTTATGTATACAACTGATTTAGAAATGCATGTTCGTGTAGTTGAGCCTTCTACCTATATTCAAGTGTTAAATGAACTCAAGAACAAAGAAATTCACAATATTGTGCTAGATACTGGAACAGAGAATATTTCATTACTACTTAAAGGGGTGCGTTTAAGTTTGTTATGTTAGATTTGCTTTTATTGATTACTTCTTATTTGTTTCTTTCAGATCCTTCAACTTCAGATGAATGAGTACAAATATCACTATGTATTTACTAGCTTCGATATAGAAACATTTGAGTTAGACGATTTCAAGTATAATTTTGTTAATATAACATCTTTTAGGTTGGTTGATACTGCTGATGTGAGTGTAAAAGAACTTATAAAAAATATACAAATATTTAGCCAACTTAATAATAATAGCCAGTGGTTCCACAAGCTGCGAACAATTGAAGTAAGTATTTTCTATAAAATTACGATATCCATAAAAATGTTAATTACATACGAGTAGTTATATTAATAAACTTTACAAGGCATCCTAATTTATAGAAGTACTACCTGACCCGACGGACTTCGTCCCGTCCAATAATTGGCGAAAATAGAATAAAATCAAGTATTAATTTCAATGAATTCTATTCGTTATATTGAAACCTAAAAGAAGAATAGAACAGTGATTGTATTCAATTTAAGGTGCATGATACGTACATAACATTTTTTGTTTTCTGCCCCGGAGCGTAAATGAAGAGTGAGGATGGTTTCTCAACTCGGGAACACGCCACATATAGCTGACCGTGTGAAAAGTATGACATTTTCAGTTTTATGCCGCACACTTCCAGCGACTGCCCTTGTGAGTTGTTTATGGTCATCGCAAATGCAAATTTCACTGGGAACTGAATGCGTTTGAACTAGAACAGCAAATTGGTTGAAGTCAAAGGAATTCGCAAAATTAGGCATTCTTCTCCCTTGGACGGCCCTTTCAAAATCCTTGCCACTATCACATTGTTCATTAGCTTCATTACAATCAACCGGGTTCCATGAAGATTTCGTAGCATAATGATGACAGATCCAACTTTAAGACGCATATGATGAGGCTTCATGCCAGGCAAATCTAAAGAGTTTAGGAATTCCATTGGATAATTGACGACTTCGTTTTCAACGCGATCGATCGATTTGTATGAAAGCAATTTTAGCGGAATTTGATTTTGAATTGTCCAATTCAAGTCATTGACATCAATATTTTTCGCTGCTAAAAGTGCGCGTGCAATAATTGCTATAATTTTGACCAATGTTCGGATATACATTAGTGATGAGCTCATGTTTCGTTGAAGTGAATTGGCAAATGGCGTGGAATCGATATTAAACCACAGGAAGTATCTACCGGAATTTGTCCATTTCTGAGAATCAGCAGTTCTTTAGAGAAAACTTCTGCGGTTCTATCCTGTTGCAGGAACACTCGCATATTCATACTCAATGGAATTGTTTTCACGTATCCCCACAAATACGATGATCTAATTCATCCGCCGCTGTTGATTTCGGAAGTGTTTGTCGGAAGTCGCCCGCCAATAGTATCATCACGCCACCAAAGCGACGATTATTGTTGCGCAAATCTTTCAATGGTCGATCGAGTGCTTCTAATGATCGTTTGTGCGCCATCGTGCACTCATCCCATATGATCAATTTACAATTTTTCAACACTTTTGCTATGGCTGATAGCTTTGAAATGTTGTAAATAGGATTTTCGTTGATTTGCAGGTTTAACGGAAGCTTTAGTGCTGAATGTGCCATTCTTCCACCTTCGAACAACGTTGCAGCAATTCCGGTAGATGCGAGTGCTAAAGCAATTCCACTTTGAGCACGTATTGCTGCTAATGTCAATGATATCAGGAACGTTTTCCCAGTTCAGCCGGGCGCATCAAGGAAAAATAGTCCACCGTTTCCATCATCGACAGCTTTCATCAGTTGATTTACGCATTCTTTTGCTGTTCATTCAACAGTGAAACATTTGCTTGTACTTGCTGTTGCAAAGTTGTCGTGTCGTTAGCACGCTCGCATTTAAATTCACGATTCAATACATCTCTAGTTTAACGATTTGCGCTGGCATATGAATTTCAGTCAATAGTTTGCCACTCATAAGCAAACACAAATCTTCAATCACCATTAAAGCCGCATTGTAGATGTCTTCCTGTCGCGACTCGAAAGCGATGCAAAATGTATTCTGCGATGTCATCTTTGTACGTATCCCATAATTGACGTGGTTTGAAGGCTGACATGTCGAAATGAAATAGTAAAAAGTGGACGAACTTTATTAGAACTCGAAGAAGGTATTGCATCATCTAGCGATGGATTCCAGTAATTGTCGTGTTCAAGTAACTGTAACTGTTGACATGTTTCTCGAAAAGTTGCACACACCTTACTATTCACAGTCCGCAATGACTCGAATGAAGTTGAACCGCACACATTAACCAAATGCAACCAAAGGTAGATGCAATCGTCGTTCTTTGGATGAATTGTGTAGATTCGTCCCAATGCATCAGATGAAAACACACCTGGATATCCATCTACTGGTTGGCCTTGCTTTCTCCGTAACCATTTCTTCGACGATGTATTCTATGTGCAATTACACTCCGAGTAAAACAATGTTCGCGCAAACGGACCAATGGCGCAGTTGAAAAGAAACTCGTTAATGTTCTTGCTGGTGATCTTTCCACTTGCTGTGCTGTGTTCCCTGCGTTAAAATACAATCTTTGGCCGTTTTCCAAATGAACTGCCAGGTGCACAACAGTCGGACGACGTTCATGACTCAGAAATGAAAATATACTCCAGATTGCTTCGTTGCAGTTCACATATCGGCCCATTTGAAACCTGCTGATTTCATCTCGTTCAACGCCAATAACCGCCATATCACTTCTTTTGGTGATGTATTCGCAAACAATACTTAATCGATTTCACCAAACTGCAATACTAAACATTGATATGTGTTTTAAATGCCTTAGACAATATTGGCGAATATGGCACGACCCATCTGTTGTCAACCACGATATCCTCTGCTTTCAATGGAGTGATGAATGTTCTGCCATTATCATCTGGTGAGCGACGCCGAAGGAGTGGATATCCATCGTTTCCAGTTTGAGTTTCCGAAATAAAAGCATGTGGATAACGTTTTGTGTATTTGTTGTCGGATATACAAACCGATGTGGGATTGTGTTGTCCGCATGGTCCGTGGAGCATATTGGTTTTCACCACTTCATGCAACTTTGGATCTATCTCAGGATAGGGAATTTCTGCGGAAATGATGTTATCAATTTGGTCTGTTGTAATTTTGTACACCTTTCAAAGAAGAATGTGCACGTGTGCAAACTCCTCAACGCAACAAACTACCTCTTACATTTTACTACCAAAAGTAAGAGGCTTGCACTCTAAAACCTATGCTGTCTTTTTTAAATGGCATGGCCTCTCTTTTGACGAATATGCTCTTACAGACACCAATCTGATCCTCGACATAAAGAGCCAGGAGCTATTCCCATCTTCTTATAATGTTTTCCGAGATGACGATCACTCTTTCCCTATGTTTAATGATCCTGCCATCCCTAAAGTTGATTCTCCATTTAGAGGTGTCCTACTTGCTATTCAGAATAACCTCAACTCTTCTCTCATCGCTATCTCTTCTTCTGTTAAACTTGACTTTGTTTCAATTAAAATAACACTTCCCAATAGGTCCCTGTACGTTATGTGTTGCTACATTCTCCCAGCTCAACCTTTTGAATCCTACATCCTTCCTATTAAAGCCATTGACCAACTAATTGACCAAAGTGATTCCATCGACGATGTCCTTATCTTTGGTGACTTTAATCTGCACCAGCTGAAGTGGATTCCATCAGATGATCTCTTATTTTTTACCACATCAAACGCTAGTTCATCCAAAGGATATCTATTCATTGACTGCAAAACTGACTCAAGCCTATGACAAGTAAGTGGCGTCCGTAACTACCGTAGAATGATTTATCTTACCTCCCTATCGTGACCGCCTCAAACTTCTTAACCTGAATACCCTCGAAAAACCCAGAGACGTAACTGACATTCTCTTCATTCATAGCCTGCTCTCTGGTTCTGTGGATTGCGCTTCCCTTTACAATTCGATTTCTTTTAACACTAACCCTCGTAATTTAAGCTGTCCTCGTCTCTTCTATATTCCAACCCACCGAATCTCTTATGGCTCTAACAAACTAATCTCCCGCATGCTCCGTAAGGTCAACTCAAACCACCTCCTTTTTTATTTTAACCTGAGCACTTCTTGTATTAAACCTGATCTCCTCCACCATTCCCTTACTTCCTAACCACTAACTGTTCTTAGTTTTAAATTCTGGCTTTAAGTTAGTTTAAACTTGCATTAGCGGAATAAATGGGTGCGTTAGCCCCCACGAAATTAGACCTCTTTTCTGCCACTCAATTGAATACATCCAACATCTTACAGTACCGTATACACCTTGTTTTGCAATGAAGTCCATCAAACATCTAAGTTCTTATTTGAACACTCGTGCTGTCACGTCGTGACGATAGCTTGGTGATTGACTGGGATGCAAGAACTACGTAATCTCTGGCCATTTTGGATTTCAAGTAAACTTCACAAACAAATCCGGCCGTCCATAATAGCGCACGTAATTCATCCCGTCTTGGGAGTACTGGTGCATGTGTATGTGCCCATGTATGTCGATAGCAAAATTGTGGGGCGACCAACATCTGTAATATCTGCGTCGCTATTGACTGCATCTCGCAACTTAGCCTTCCCATTCGGACGGTTCGGGGTTCAATACCAGCCGTGACCGAAAGACATTTTTTAGGGCAACTGAAATCTCGTGAGGTGAATGATTGTCTAAATACAACATCAAGTCATTTTACAATAATAATTTAGTCTCCCCATTAAATGTTGGATGCAACCCATGGAGTAAAATAACCACTGAGCCCAAATATCTGTCTCTCTCTCTCTATCCAATTTCCCGAAAAACTTAACACGTGCTCCGGCATTTTAAGAGTACTCATACCCTCTTGAGTGTTAAGTTCTTAAAAAAAAAAACAAAAAACAAACTGCATATTGTTGAAACTCTCGGCGATATCTCAGTAGGTGGTTGTCAATGTTTCCGCGAATCATCATTCGATATCCGTAAAAGTTCATTGAACTGACATTTTTATTTGTCTCGACCCTAAAAATTAACAATTTATGAAGTGACATTCAAAAGTTTGCTGCATTTGCTGGACTATTTCTCTTTTCGTTGTATCAAAGATAGCACAACGCCGATTTACTTCATCACTTCATCTTCATCTCCAAGAAAGTATATTTAGAGATATTTGTGTTATTGATCTGGATGCGGCAACAGCGATCCAGCAAGATGAAACATTTTCAAATGAAACTGTTCAGTTGGAGGCAAATTCTGTAATTTTTGTATTTTCTTAGCAAGATAGAAATATATCGTGATGTATCGTGTATTGTGTGTGGTATGTTAGTGTATTTTGTGGTGTTAGTGTTGGTGTATTAGCATTCATCTTTGATGTTGGTGAAATTACCTTGATTGTAATTTCGTTCATTTACAATTTCTCCACCAAACGACTTCATTTGAAAGCAATAGAAAAAATGATGTACATCATGATGTGTTGCAAGAAATGGTTCGAATTAGGAGATTCACCGTAAAGCAGCATGCGCAATGGCTCTGGTGGTGGAAGCAATTCTGGCAATTTCACCTTGTTGCTCGCGCAACACAATCCAGGCGGTTCTTTCTCAAATTTAACTGCATTGCAATGCTGAAAAACACAGACATCTGACCGAATTGAACTGATGCGTGCGCACTGTATTAAATGTTTGGCTCATGGCTGCACGTTCAATGTTCACCAGAAGAATTTGTTGTTGTTGTTCAATAGTTGCACGTTGTGATTTTGCTTCATCACTTTGACGAGCACGAATATCTCGAGCTGATTCACTTTCAAACGTTCTTCACTTTGTATAAATCGCACATAAAGTTTTCATTACTCAATAATTTACATTTGAAATAGCCAAAGTGAAGAAAGCAAACAAACGAAAAGCAATTGAAATTTGGAAATCAACTGCAAAAAAAAATAAATCGATTTCCGATCTCTTCCAATGGAAATGGGAAAATGTGAAACAGAAACAATGAACTCACTTTTTTGTGATCGAAATATTAATAATATCACTCATAAATTGATAATCCACAGATTTCATTCAAAAAATTAATGAAAAATGATCAAAATATCATCAGAAGGAACGAACAATATGCTGAGCTGTCAAACGGAATGACCACCTACAGCACCACCTATTGAACGGTAATTAAATTGTTGAGAATTTTTCGAATTTTCTTTTTTCATAAACCTTCGCGTAGCAATTATGAACAAACCCGCAGAAGGAAGTATCCAATTTGGTCCATTCGTTTTCAAGTTTTAGCATCCGAACAACCCACGATCCATTTTTATATACCATATATAGATAATCCAGTAGGTAGTGGGACCCATTTTCACCGTCTTTCAAGTTATCGGCCGTTAAAGCAGAAACTTTTAATTTTAAAATATTAACACACTTATTGAGATCGCTTCAAAGACCAGGATAGACCTAGACTTAAACCAATATGTCAATCTGTCTTCAGTTTCAGATCCCTTATGATTGAGATCCACTTCCACTTAAGTGGGTGATTGTGGCGCAGGTAGTGGTTTATTATCTTCTAAATCGGGCGGTTCTATTTTCGAATCACAATCTGGACTAAAAGAGATTCCTTTATTTCAGCCCAATAACTCTAATAATTTAATCTCCCCATTAAATGCTGGATGAAGCGAAGTAACCAATGAGCCTAAAAATCGTTCTTACTCTCTCTATCCCCTTTTTCAAAAAACTAAACACTTTTCTAGGCATTAAAAGAGAATTTATACCCATCCGCTATGGCTACGTCTTCATCTTCTGTCCCTCCGGAATCCAAAACTCTACAGGCGACTAATTCGCATTTTTCTGACTAGGTCGATGTCGCTTTATAGCTCATCCTCAAAATCCCGCTGGAATAACTAAGACAAAAAATCACTTGAAAAATGTTACGTTCAAGATGGCCAAGAAAATCTTAAACTGCCTGCGCTAACTTTCATGTTTCTGCGCTAAAGAAAAGGATTGAGATGATAACAGTCTTATCTAGAGAATTATTTGTGTTTGTTAACATGCCTCTCATTCCAAAGAAACAGCGAATGGCATCTATTTTTGAATTTGTCTGTCCAAATGTCATTTCCAAAGTTAACAGATGAATTCCATAACTATCACAAAGGTATTGGTATCAATTGTAAGGTCCCATCTAAACGTCAGTGTGGTGTGTTTCTTTATGTTAACATCATATGTATATCTGGTTTTGTTTTCACTAGTTACTAAACGTAGGTTTGCCGTTTCTGTTTCGATACTTTGAAATGTACCATTGAAAGCTTGTTGTGCTCTTTAACGATATCAGGCTCATCACCTCTTACATTTAATTCTTGGCTATTGTGACCAGAGCTGTAAACTTTCAAGTACAAGTACCAGTACCAGTACCGGGACTTGTACTTGTACTTCAGTACTTGGATACTGGTACTTGAAAAAGCCAAGTACCAGTATTTTTCAAGTACTTCGTCGCAAGTACCAAGTATCGTGTACTTAAGTACCAAAGTACTTGAGCAGTACTTCCAAGTACTTGACCAGTACTTTCAAGTAACCAGTACTTTCAAGTACTTGCTCATTTCTTCAAATCAAAGTACTTTATTTTGGTTAAAAAAATTTCTAAAGGTGTTTAATTGTATACAGTCTTTTAATTGTATAGAGAGTCTCTATTAGAGGCTAGGTGATTTCTGAATTACCTGAATATTTACCTTTCTTGTAGAATAAATAGTAAATAAATGCATCTATACATACATACATAAATGGCTAGAAATTAATCAATCACCAGAAAAATTGTTTGGAATCTGAAATCGGGTAATCTTCCCTTCGCCCTGCGGATCAAGGGTTTTAAAATTTCGAATACATTAATTTTCAGCAGTCCGCTCGCTTATGATTGCTATAACAATAACTGGACTTACAGTTTCGAGTCTGCTGCTCAAAGAAACACTTTCTCCTGATGAAATACGAGTACATAATAATTTTCCTTTACAAATTGACGTAGTAACAAATCTTACTCAATATGCTAGGAAGTACTTGAAAGTACTGGTCAAGTACTTGAAGTACTGCTGAAGTACTTGGAAGTACTGCTCAAGTACTTTGGTACTTAAGTATCTGATATTTGGTACTTGTACAATAGTACTTGAAAAATACTGGTACTAACCTTTTTTCAAGTACCAGTATCTAGTACTTGTACTTGAGAGGACTGAAGTCCTCAATATAGCATATTTTATCTACATATATATTCAAAAATTATTGACATTAACTACTCGTATTATTCAGTAGGAAACACCCTATACTCGACATATCATTTATATATTTACATGTATGTGCATAACTACTCATGTCTAACTGAAAAATATCAGATCATAGAACAGTTTGTAATAAACCGTCGAGAAGAAAACAGCTCTTCTTTCTTTTATTTTTTTGTTTTTGTGTTTTAAATTTTTATGTTTTTCGGCGTCCTACAGCATCAGAAGTGGGATTGGCAATTAATGTAAGGAGTGTTCGTTCGACTGTATTATTGTTTCGGTATTACAAACTCAAAGTTTTACGTTTTTGTTAATTATTGTTTTCCTGTTACGAGTGGTAGAAAAAAATAAAAAATAAACAATTTTAAGAAAAAGAAAAGAGACAAAAAAAAATGAATTCACGTGTTTCTACAGTTTTACACATGGCTTCGGTTCAGGCGGTAAAGGATAAATTGTCTGCGATGGGTTTGCCTTCAAATGGAACAAAGGTTCCATTCGCCTTGAAGAAGCAGTTCGAGAATTGAGTGGTGCCCAAATTGATGAGTACTTCCCTGCAAGCATTGACGATAATAACACTGAAAACATCAAAGAAAATGCTCCTGAGAATGATGCGGATCAACAACAATTGGAGGATTTGCGGAGAATAGTCGCGAGAAAAGAAGAAATTCTAGCATTGCAAAAACGACTTGCGGAGCTCAGTAATCCAAGTGAGTCACTTCCAAATTTTTGTTCATTTAGGGACATAGAAGACTCCTTACAAACATTCTCTGGCGATGACAGTTTTCCTATCTCCAAATGGATTCAAAATTTTGAGCATTCTAAGGAAATCTATAACCTTGACGAGTCAAAGTGCTTTATTTTTGCGCAACGACTGTTAAAAGGAACTGCAAAGCTGTTTCTTAGATCAACTTCATGCCGTTCCTGGGAAGAACTAAAAACAGCATTGTCGAACGAGTTTCATCACCATTCATCAGCTGCGGATATCCACAACACCTTGAGGAACCGAAGGAAGCAGAAAGAAGAGTATCTACAACAATACGTTCTCACAATGCTAGAAATTGCATTGCAAATTCATCTGATATTGAAGAGAATGATGTCATATCATACATCATAAAAGGTATACCTGATTCGTCTTTTAACAAACAAATCATTTTCACAGCCAATACTATACCTGAGCTGCAAACTGTTTTAAGAAGATACGAACAAATGAAACTGGACTGTTCATCAGGTGCCACCGGTTTTCATAAAACACCGCAATCAAAAATAACAGTGAATCCAAGTAACAAACTCAACATCAAGTGTTACAACTGTAACGAAGCTGGTCACGTGTCATCGAAGTGTCTAAAACCACAACGTGAGAGAGGCTCATGTTTTCGATGCGGCGAGCGAGGACATATTATCAAAGATTGTCCAAAAACTTCAGCAGTGTATTTTATTCAAGACGTGGATGTTTCTTCAATTTTTAAAGATTTTCATGGTGTTTTGGAGTACCATCTACAAACCAGCAAGTATGGAGCCGTCAGTACAACCATGAGTGCTGTAACGATGATTGACACTGGGAGTCCTATAAGCTTCGTGCAACAAAAATTTATTCCACCTTATCTGGCAGTATCTATAGAAACGCAATCGGAAGACTTTGTGGGTATTAACAACAGCAAATTAATAATCCTTGGTAAGGTGTTTTGTAAAATAAATTTTAATAAAAGTTTTGTAAATCAATGTCTATATGTTGTTATGAATGATACTATGAGAGATGCTATTATTTCAGGAAGAGATTTTTTAAGAAAAACAAATGTTAAATTAAGTTTTGAAAAAGATAACGAACAAAAATCAATTGAACAAAATAGAAATGTAATTAAAAATATTTTAGATGACGAACTAAATGAAATTTTAAAAATTGATATGTTTGATGATCGCGATAGTAAATTCAGTTTAAACATAAACGAAAGTTTAACTCATAAAGATAAAATCGAAATTCAAAAGTTATTTACCAGAACGGTTCAACCAATGATATTGAAATCAAGATAGTTCTTAAAGATACGAACAGTGTTTTTAGTTGCACGCCTAGGAGATTGCCATTTGCTCACAAAATTGAATTGAATAAAATCTTAGATGATCTTTTGGATAGGAAAATTATTCGCGAAAGTAGTTCACCATTTACTTCACCTATAGTTAGTCCTAGCAAAAAAGAAAACGGGGGAACTCCGTTTATGCGTTGACTATCGACAGTTAAATAAAATAACAATTAATGATAATTTTCCTTTACCACTTATTGAGGACATTCTTGACGGGCTACGAAATAAACGGTATTTTACCTTGTTGGATTTAAAGAACGGTTTCCAACATGTTAAAATGGCCGACGACTCAACTCAATTTACCTCTTTTGTGACACCATCCGGACAATTCGAGTATCTTTTTATGCCATTTGGGCTTAAAAATGGTCCAGCGTTTTTTCAACGATTTATTGAAACAAAATTTAAAAAGTTATTACGATCTGAAAAGTTAAGAATTTATATTGATGACCTGCTTGTTTCGACAGAAACATTAGATGAGCATTTTAATATTTTGGAAGAGGTTTTTACGATAGTGAGGGAAAATCATTTGCAGTTGCGTTTCGACAAGTGTTTATTTTTGTATGAGCAAATTACGTACTTAGGGTATGAAATTTCTCCAAGTGGAATACGTCCTAATCTAGATGGTGTTAAGGCAGTAAAAGATTTTCCCGTTCCTAAAAATATAAAATGCTTGCACTCTTTCCTGGGCTTATGCTCATATTTTAGGAAATTCATTAGAGATTTTTCGATTATCGCAAAGCCGTTGTATGACCTTTTGAAAAAGGATTCTCAGTTCGTGTTTTGTGAAAAGGAAATGTCCGTGTTTGAAACTTTGAAGCAAAAGCTTTTAGATGCCCCCGTGTTAAGTATTTATAACCCAAACGGAATTACTGAGTTACATTGCGATGCAAGTAGTTTCGGTTTTGGGGCTGTTTTGCTTCAGCAGCAAGACGATAAACTTTTACACCCAGTGTTTTTTTTCTCAAGACGTGCAACGGCCCAAGAATCAAAATACCATTCATACGAGCTTGAAACATTGGCAATAGTATATGCCCTCAGAAGATTCAGAGTCTATTTGACCGGCATTCATTTTAAAATACTTACTGATTGCAAGTCTCTGACCCTAACTCTCAACAAAAAACTTCTTAATCCAAGAATATCTCGCTGGGCCTTAGAGCTACAGGATTTTAACTACACAATTGAACATAGAGATAGCAAGAGAATGGGTCACGTTGACGCACTCAGTAGGTGTCATAATATTTTAATAATAGAATCTGAATCTTTTGAGCATGCATTAGCTGCATCTCAACAAAAAGATAAAATAGTAAGGGAATTGGTTCAAATGCTTGAAAAAAGGGAAAGTCATTTGTATGAACTAATTAATGGGCTGGTGTATCGAAAGTCAAATAATCAAGTTTTTTTTACGTTCCGTCGCAAATGGAAAGGAACGTAATCCAGACACACCACGAGGGTCTTTGTCATGTAGGTGCGGAAAAATGTTATGACTTTATAAGAAAAACCTATTGGTTTCCCTTTATGAAGGCCAAAATCAAAAACTACGTTAAGAGTTGTTTGAAATGTTTTCATTTCTCACCTCAAAGTGGTAAAAAAGAGGGTGTGTTACACAGCATTCCTAAAGGTAACAAGCCATTTGAAACAATTCATATTGACCACTATGGTCCTTTGCCTTCTTGCGTTCATAATTTGAAAAAACATGTATTACTGGTCATTGATGGTTTTTCAAAGTTTACGAAACTCTTTGCAGTCAAAACAACAAACACCAAAGAGGCGATAAAGTGCTTGGAGCTTTATTTTGCGGCATACAGCCGACCAACACGTATC
Source organism: Volucella bombylans (assembly GCA_949129095.1). Taxonomy (NCBI): domain Eukaryota; kingdom Metazoa; phylum Arthropoda; class Insecta; order Diptera; family Syrphidae; genus Volucella; species Volucella bombylans. The sequence goes on along the minus strand of OX422145.1, from coordinate 15,226,269 downwards.
GTATCGGACAGAGGCAGTTGTTTCACTGCTGAAGATTTTAGCAATTTTTGTAGTAGCAACAATATACAGCATATTAAGATAACAACTAGTTCACCTCAATCAAATGGACAGGTTGAAAGGGTTAATAGAACCTTGACATCTATGCTTCTTAAGGAAAGCGAAATAGATCCTGCTGACTGGACAACACATCTGAGTAAAGCAGAGTTTGCTTTAAATAATACCAACAACAAAAGCACAGGTTTCTGTCCAAGTATCTTATTATTTGGCGTTGCTCAGAAAGGTGAGGTTAATGATAAAGTTCGCGAGTATCTTACTGAAAACATAATTAAAGAAAATACAGAAAATTTGGAATCTTTAAGGCAAAAAGCATCTGAAAATATTGTTCGTTGTCAGGAAAAAAACAAGATTTATTTTAATAAAAGACACAAGAAACCATATTCGTATAAAGAAGGTGATCTTGTTTTGATAAAAAATACTGATAATACGCCTGGCACTAATAAAAAACTATCTCCTAAGTACAAAGGACCCTATGAAATACCTAAAGTGCTTCCTAACGAAAGGTATTTAATAAAAGACCTAGACAATTTTCAAATTTCGTGGGTACCCTACGAAGGAGTAGCATCTCCAGAAAATATGAAAATTTATTCTATACTAGAATAATTCGTTTTATATCATTGCACATATCAATATTTTCTCTTAAATTTATTACATACAAATAAAAAACGAAAACGCAAATATTTTATTGTATTATTGTGTGCAATATAT
>OX422145.1:14406263-14625304 GCA_949129095.1 Volucella bombylans | reverse complement strand
AGTGAAAAACGGAGCCGAGGTTGTTCCGTAATTCACAGTATTTAATTAATATACGTTTTCGTCTTCTTTCGCATTATTTCTCCATAAGATACACTGATACATATGGTATATCATTAGAACGCTAATTCTGTTCTGAATACAGAATTCCGCGGAATTGCCTGTGTAGTATGACGAATTGTTAAACCCTCGATTTTTTCAGTCTAAGTCTTTGAGCCATATGCTTTGTTACAAAATTCAATTGAGAAGCTGCATACAGTAGTGCTCGAGCAGGGTGGTCGTCCCAAAACGGTTCTTGACTTCTAACATCGCAGTCGTTACCTTTTGTGGAGTAAGTACACGTATTCTGAGTCCAACGCCTAAACGACTGACAACGACTTTTCCCCAAACAGTTTATATATAGCATCAAGCTTTACGTGTCTTGAAAGCGTTCCACTACTGAAAGATTTTGAAATTCATTGCATGTTTACACTTTGTGACCCCCTAATTCACAAAATGCACATTGAACTTGCTGCATCGCTGAAGCAGTCTAATTGCCCTGGCTTCTACTTGCGTCACTGTCATATTTACCCCTCGACCGACGACCATTTCTAACAACTGGTGTTAATGTAGAGTTTTCCGTACGTTGTGCTTTAGACTCCGTGGCTTCTAAAATTAAAAGCGACAATCCAACACATGTGCAAATTTATCAAATGTTGCCAATTGGCTATAATCGATCGTGTCTTGCCAATTAGCATGAGTTTCGGAATCAACTCGATCCAATGCAAGCAATCGCATTAGTAATATCCTTATACTCTCCGATCCTTGAAACTTTGGGAATATCCAACAAGAGATTTATATGCTCTTGAAAAATTTTGTTGTTAAATCTTTTTTTTAACTTATCTAGTGCTTTTCAATATTTCGGTCCTGTTAGATTATAGACTTTTATCTGTCTTTTATCTTTTATTACAGCTTTATACAAGCCACTCTTTAATTAATTCAATTTGTGCAAATTGTCGAGAGTTTCAACCTTATCAAATAAATTCTAAAAGAAAAACTATTATTTGTTCCACTTCGCTACTTTGCCTCCTAATTCGTCATCAATTTTCTCTTCTTCATTAATATTGGGCCGTAAACTGCTTGACTGAAATATGAGTATGATTCTTACACTTCTAATCGACATGTTAACTTCATTACGGACAGTGATTTCACCTTTTCCGAAATAAATTTTTTGATTCTACTTAAACATTGGTGTCACTTAACCTTGCTGCTGTTGATGTGGTGTCTCAACTTTGCGAAGTGCGTTCTCACGTATTTAGAAATTGTCTCCTCTACAGTGTCTAGATTAAGGTCGAGTTCTAAGTCTATATTCCTCACATATCATGGAGCTCTGACAATGTATCTAACGACTTTATTTTGGGATCTTTGAATTATGGCAATATTTGTTTGGGAAGTACATCTGCATACCGTTTTAAAATCTGTTTACCTACTAAAAGTTTATTATGTACTGATAGATGCGATTTTCTACCAATAAGCCAGTTTAGTTTTTTTAATTTGATTTGAGCTTAACTTCTTTTTTCTTCTTCACATGTTCCTTTCATCTTAGCTTGGCATTTAAATTCATACCTAAATATTTAGCTATATGTATTAGAGTAAGGAACTGAACATCTGAAATAAATATTAGTATATGGTTAGTTTTTTTTTGTAGGTGCGATCAACATGGTCTAGTTTTCTTTTTGGTCTAGTTGAGAACTTAATTTACATCAGTTTGAAGAGGTTCAATGATTCGCTTTGGTTTTTTGCAACTGTAAGTATAGCTGTGTCATCAGCAATCGTAGCTATTATGCAATTTGAAGGTGCTGGTAAGTCGTTAGTAAATAAAATATATAACACTGGGCCTAATATACTCCGTTATGCTACGCCAGCATTGATTTCTTTCAGTTGAGAATAGGAATTACCTCGTTTAATTCTAAAATATCTGTTTAAAAGGTATGATTTCAGAACTTCTGTGTATTCCTTGGGAACAATTAATTGTAGTTTTTGAAGAAGGCCTTCATGTCAAACTTTATCAAATGTCTTTGCTGTTCTATGGTAGAATGTCTATCTCTGAAACCAAATTGATGTATTGGAATCATATTTCCACCAGTAAGAAAAGGGCTTAATTTCTTGAGAAAAACCTTTTCTAATACTTTAGACAAAGTTGGTAAAAGAGAAAAGGGCCTGTAGAATGATGGTTTGTGAGGATCATTTCCTGGTTTGAGGATCATAATGACCTCTGCTACTTTCCAATGACAGGGACTTGGTTCAAATTAAAACACGCGTTTATTAAAATCGCCAGTTTAAGCAAAGCTCTTGGTGGTAGAATTCAGTAGGACTTCGGTAGATATTAAATCGTAACCAGGTGATTTGTTCCGCTTCAGATGTTTTGCAATAATTAGATTAATTTCATTAGGTGTGACAAAATGAATTTTTCCATTCGGTTGCTGCACATATGGCCATATTTCATATTTCACTTGTGATTCGTTGGGTAAAAATTATCCATTAGATACTCAGCAAATACGTCGGCCTTTTCGGCATTTGTCTTAGCCCAGGTGTTCTTTGATCTTAAAGGTGGATTCTGTTGTATGGAACGTTTTAGGTATTTGGTGGACTTTCAAAGAGAGTATTCTGTTTTCTTATCAGCTATAAGCTCGCTTACAAATCGGTGAAATGATTCGTGTTTGAACTTCCTTATTTAACGTTTTATCAGTTCAGTTAATCTATTGAGCTATATAGCAGATATCTCGTTTTTTTTCCAATATTTTTCTTTTCAACTATTAGATTCATTATCAATCTTAGGTATTTAACTTCAGTTAGCTTTTTATTGACAAGAGGGGTACTTTTTCAGGCCGCATTTTGTAATTGTTCAATAAAACTAAGTACTTCGCTCTCTAGTTCAGTATTGGTAGTTATTAGTTTGTTAAATATTAAGTTTTGATTTAACAGATCTTTAAAATATTACCAATCTGCATGTTTGTCGGTGAAGTGTAAATTCGGATTTTCCATAATAATGCATTCGCCAAGAAAAAAATATATTGGATAGTTAACTGAATTCAAATCTCTTCCCTCTTTTATTATAAAGAAAGTTTTCCGAAACTTGTTTTATTGTCAATTAAATCTGGTATTTTACAATATATCTATCTGTGGGCCAATACGTCGGCTTACCAGTGGAGATAAATTCACATCCCTCCGTTTGAATTGCTTTTAATAGCTCACGTCCTTTTGTTGTGGTTTACCTGGAATCCCAATATATGTGTTTTGCGTTAAAGTCGCCAACCATTATGAATCGGCTTTTCTGTTTTAAAACTAGATTTTTGTACTGTTCGCAGTTAATTGTATGCTTTGGCGGGCTGTAAACTGTCGTAAAAGATAATTGTTGATGTTTAGTTATGACAAATACAGTTGTAGCTTGGAACTCTTCCGTACGTATCTTACCTTCTTCGAAATGTTCAATGGATTTTTTTTTATAATTATTGTACTTCCGCCTTTTGCGCCACCACAGTGGTGGTTTGTATAATATGTTTCGTATTATAGTTTTTAACTTTGAAATAAGTTTGGTCTGTAAGATGTGATTCAGGAATCGAGCATATATCAATTTGTGCTATTTTAACTACGGCTTGTAGTTGTTCTTTATGGTTAAGCAGGCCGTTTGTGTTCCATAACATAATTTCAAGAAACCTAACCATGGGTTGTAATTTATAAGTACTGATAAATTTTTCTAGACGCGTTTGCAATAGAATTCATATGTGTTTCTAAGTTTTCCTGTTAGTTCACTCAGGAAAGTTTTTCACTCAATACTTTGGTCTTTTCACTTGTATGTATGGAATCTAATTCTTTGGTTTTTTTTATTTGTAATGCTGTTTCTCTTTTTGTGCAGCTTTTTGCAACCAAGCAACCACGATAGTTGGCTGGATGTTCCCCATTGCAGTTGCAATTACTTCTTTTCGCGGTTTGGAACGTTCAAGTGTGCTGTGGTTACCTGCGCATTTAACGCACTTAGGTGGTCTAAGACAATAATTTTACTCGAAAGTGTGCCCAAAGCACTCATCGTTTTGCATTGTGGGATCAGACTGGAAGCCTTAATTGGTTCTATTTTTAAAATAGTGTTCGCGCCAAATAACAATTGACTCATTGTACCTTATTAAACAACAGTACCAATTTCCCCAACAGTACCAATTTCCCCAACAGTACTAATTTCCCCAGAATTATATTCACCACACCTGCTATTGCTCCCATATAAAACGCATCCCAACCCTAATTTCCCAGCTAAAAAAAACCTTCATACTCGTTCGAACGAACCAACGCTCTCTACAATAAAGTTTGAAATTATTATAACGAAATTAAGCGCGTTTTATTCAGTGGCATTTTTCTACTATTTTCTACATGGCGACCGTGACAGGACATTCAGTCAATAAAGAAATCCTAAGTGAGTTAATACCCAATTTCGCAAAAAACAAAAAAAAAAAAACAGTGACTATTTCGGGATAGTGTTTGAACAAAACGGACAAAATTCAAAAAGAGAAAGTGTTCGATTACGGTTTCGCGATCGCGTACACAACGCCATCAACCTACAGCAAGAGGAACAGCTACGTACGAGTATATGTTCATACATACATGTATGCCCAGACATTTATTGGTGAGTCTGTATCGTTTCTTTTTCAAAATAAATTATTTAACTAAATTGCAACAATCGTTAGTCGCTACAATCGAACCTTTGGTTGAAACGAAATTTCACCTTCGTCATCACCCATTTCGCTCTTAGGCTATTAATTCGCTGCATACAATTCCCCATTCGAGTTATCTCCCAACCATTCGAGGGAAGTTTTACATTAGGGCAATTAATATATGTATACATACATAAATTGCAACTTTGATTCGTTACAAATTACATTCAACACATTAAGCTTATTCGTATCATCATTGGAATTAGGAAATTTTCGTTCGATTCGTTTCAATTGCAACTCGCCTAGTTCTCACAATTCAAGCTTTCAATCGTATCGTCGTCAGCTTTCGAACACCGTTTGATCACAATGGTCTGCACTCAGCTTGGTCAAGTTCACTGAACTTAGCACTAAATTTTGCAAACAACAGTTTATAGTCGTTCAAACGTTTGCAATCCCAGCTGCACATTAAACTCTGCATAGCCACACCCACTGCCAAATCTTCCGCGCCGGTGAACTGTCGTTTTTTCATCGGTTGTTTTGGGACTTGATATTCGCTCAGTGCAACACCCGCAAATACATACATCGTTGGAAAGTTTAGCTCTTAGATTTGACTGCGTAAATTCGTCGCTGAGGTGTAGGAGCTGTAAAGAAATTCGCCGCTGGAGGTTGTTTCGTCGCCGTTGCTTGCAGAATTCGTCAAAAATAGCTGTAGTGCGTGAGGAATCAAAATTTTTGTTTGCAGAAGCTTTCAAATTGTGGAACAGAACAGCTGATCGGTCGGTTGCAGACAGAAAATAAATCGATCTGTTTATTGTTTACCTTCGTTAGAGATAAAGAAAAAAGAAATGGGAAAAGATCAAGCTGCTGTGTCTTCGGACAATGAAAAATCGTTGAGGCGCTGAAAGCCAGTAGGGCGTCCACAGAGGGAAGCATTTCTCGTATAAAAACTCTAGTAGAGCCGAAAGATTGGAAGTTCGAGTACGCAGAGTTAGAATGTCGTTTAGGTATTGTAGAGTCTTATTTTAAGCAAGTTCTTAACTACCAAACGAGAATAGAAGACAAGTGTCCGAAGGACGAGTTAGAAGAGCTGTTACCAAAGCGAGAATATTATCTTTGATGGGACCAACCAGAAGACCCAGTGGAGTGGAAATGTCGTTCGCTATTCCTCAGGCTAGTTCTCGATTACCACAGCTTCGCCTGCCAAAATTTTCAGGAAAATACTCTGAGTATAAGAATTTTATAAGCACCTTCAAGACATTGGTGGATAGTGATGCTTCTCTCAGTGGGATTGAAAAATTCAACCATGCACTAAATTGTTTGAGTGAGCAAGCACTTGGAACAGTGAAGGCCTTCCAAATTACTGAAGAAAATTATCAAAAGGCGCTCAAAAGGCTAGAAGAGCGATATGACAACACCTGTCTGATATTTCTGGAGTATATTTCGATGCTTTTTGACCTTCCAAAAATGAAAAATGACTCGCCAACTCAGCTAAGAGCTCTGGTTGACAATGTTTCGGCACTATTCGATTCCCTTACGTCGTTAGGCAACCATGAAAACATCTCCAATGCGATAATCATTTATTTGGTTATGTCTAAAGTTGACTCAGAGACCCAAATTAAGTGGGATGAATCACTCGATTATTCGAAATTGCCCAAGTGGACCGATTGTACCACAATACTAAATAAACGTTGCCAGTTCTTGGAAAGTAGAGAATCAAAGAGTTTGTTCGCCGATACCGGAAGATTAGATATGAGGTCCAGGCAACATAATCGGAAACCAACACACACATCTTTAAGGGTAACCAATTCTTCTTGTAGTTTTTGCAAGTCACCGCATCTTGCAATAGTGGATTGCAACAAATTTAAAAATTTGAATGTATATGATCGGTTCAAAAATGCAAAACGGTTGTCACTGTGTATCAACTGCCTGAAAAAAGGACATGAGGTAAGCAACTGCTCTTCAAAAAGGTGTGATGTTTGCTCAGACCCTCATCATCTATTGCTGCATAGGTACAATACGTCTCGGCCACAGGGTGAACCGTCGACTTCCTCTCAGCTCGTTGGAAATGCAAGGACCACTCTGCATAATGCGATAGATTATGCATTATGAGGTTTATATAGCCTCAGGTCGTTTTAGCAACGGTAGTAATAAAGGTTAAGAATCAGGCAGGGTGTTTCGTGCTTGCCAGAGCTTTGCTCGATTCAGGTTCGCAGATTAATTTGATGACAGAGGCCTTAGCAAACAATCTCGGTCTAAAAACATTGAACAGCCCCATAAACATAAGCGGCGTTGGAGATATTTCTGCGAAAATTTATTCGAAAACTAGGACAACAGTGCAATCAAGGTTTGACAATTTCGAGAAAAGCATTGAGTTTTGGATCGCTCGCTCAATAACAGATTTCCAACCTCAACATCGGTTGCAAACAAAGGATTGGAGAATTCCTAGGGAAGTAAGCCTGGCGGATCCATTGTTCTACAAGCCTCAAACAATAGATATGCTACTGGGTGCAGATCTGTTCTTTGATTTGATGATAAAGGGTCATATTAAATTGGGCCCAAACTTGCCTATTATGCAAAACACTTTTCTCGGATGGATAGTTTCAGGAGCTTATTGTGCAAACGGAGCAAGTAGACCGTCGTGTAATCTCTTGGAGAAATCGTTGAGCAAAACATGTCGTGATTTAGGGAAGTTGGTGGAAAGGTTTTGGAGAACAGAAGAGATTTCCAATAAAATTATTCGCACTCCTGAACAAATTATATGCGAGCAGCATTTTGTCGAAAATGTTAGAATCCTTGAAAGTGGAAGATTTGAAGATCGAATATGCGAAATTCATTCAGGAGTATTTGGATTTGGGTCACATGTCAATGATTAGTAAAATTGACTTTACACAGCCGCATTATTACATGCCACACCAGTGCGTTCTCCGACCTGACAGTTTGTCCACAAAACTTAGGGTAGTCTTTGACGCATCGTGTCAAACGACCTCTAATATATGCCTCAACAACATTTTGATGGTAGGTCCAACGATTCAGGAAGAAATGTCCGTGATTGTGCTTCGATTTAGGTGTCATAGATATGTCTTAACCGCTGACATAAAAAAGATGTATCGCCAAGTTGAAATCGATCCTGAGGACAGGAAGTATCAGCTGATTCTATGGAGAGATGATTCAAAGGAGGATCTAAAAACGTTCCAGCTTAATACCGTCACATACGGAACTTCTTCGGCCCCATTTCTCGCAACTTGATGTCTGAAAGAACTTGGTGTTAGGTGTAGTGAGGAGTTCCCATTAGGAGCAAAGGTCGTTTTGAGGGATTTTTATGTTGATGCTCTTCTCACAGGAGCTAAATCCGTCGAAGATTTGCGCCAAATTCAAAGGGAAGTAAATGCTATCCTCAAATCGGCTCATTTTGAGCTTCACAAGTGGCAATCTAACGTGTCATTAGATACATCGACTGAAACAACGAACGTAGAGCTGAACGTAGACGATTTGGAAACGACAAAGTCGTTAGGGAATTCTTGGAATCCACGACAGGATACGTTCCAGTACTGCTACAAAGATTCTTTTTCACCAAGCAAGCTCACTAAACGTACCATCCTATCGTCTGCGAGTAGATTGTTCGATCCTCTGGGCTTAATTTGTCCAATCGTAGTAAAGGCAAAAATGTTTTTGAAATCATTGTGGATGGAAAAATTAGACTGGGACGATGCTCTGCCCGATGCATTTGACGCTTGTTGGAAAGAATATACGGCAGACTTGCGAAACTTGAATGCTATCAGCATTCCCCGATTCATCTTTCAACCACACTTTAGGAATGTTCAGATTCATGGATTTTCGGACGCGTCAACAAAGGCCTACGGATGCTGTTTGTATGCAAGGTGTGAGGACGAATGCGGAAACATCTCGGTTAATTTAATTGCTGGTAAATCAAAGGTTGCGCCCGAGAAAACTCTGTCACTGCCTAGGCTAGAATTGTGCGGAGCTTAAATGTTGGCCAAACTTTGGAGCAAGGTCAAAGCAGCATTCGAGTTTGACTTTGAGCAATTTTATTTTTGGGTAGATTCCAAGATTGTGTTGTGCTGGCTTGATGCGTCACCAAGTGTTTGGGAACCTTTCGTCGCAAGTCGAGTAAGCGACATACACTCGTTAAGTTCGGGTGTCTACTGGAGGCATGTAAGATCGGAGAATAATCCAGCGGACTTAATCTCAAGAGGATGCAACGTCAATGATTTACAACACTCATCTTGGTTTGCGGGGCCGGCTTTCCTGAGAAGAGGATACAGCGAATGGCCTAACAACGCGAATTTAGCTGAAGTCAACGTACGTGAACCGTTATTAGAACGAAAGAAACGAAAAAGCATTTTCGCATTCAAAGTTGTAGGAAAGGACTTCTCAGAAATCTTCTACAGACACAGTTCCTGCGTTAAGACGCTTCGGATCGTAGCGTATATGCTAAAATTTATCACGGCTGCTAGAGGTAATAGATCCGCTGGAAGAGAACTGTCGGGAGAAGACCTCAACAACGCATTGATTACAATTGTCTGGTATATCCAACAACAAAACTTCGCCAAGGAGATAGCAGAAATTAAGGCTGGAAGATCTACGTCAAACCCAAAACTTGCGAAATTGTGTCTGGTTTTGGACGAGACTGGAAAAAGGAGTATAGCCAGGGTAGGTGGTCGGATAGGCAATGCCGATATAGCGCTCGACCAAAAATTTCCTATGCTCTTGCCAAACGACAATCCTTTCGTCAAGAATTATGTAAGGTACGTGAATCGTAGCAACTGTCACGCTGGTTCACAGGCGTTGCTCAACTTCGTGAGGGATCGCTTTCGGATCATGAATGGAAGAATAGTGGTTAAGCAGATTGTGCGCAACTGCGTCCATTGCAGAAGGTATAGGCCAAAACTGTTGCAGAAAATTATGGGAAATTTACCAAAGGATAGGTTTACACCCACCCGACCATTCTCTGTCTGCGGGGTGGATTTCTATGGCCCGATACTGACGTCATGGAAGATTCGCGGGAAGCAACCCTATAAAACCTACATAGCAGTATTTGTCTGTTTTTCTTCAAAAGCTGTGCATTTGGAACTTGTTTCTGATCTAACATCCGATGCATTTATAGCAGCACTTAAGCGTTTGATAGGGCGAAGAGGTTGTCCAACAAACATCTATTGCGACAATGCGACTAATTTTGTAGGAGTTAGGACCAAATTAGCAGAATTTCGCAACAAATTTTTTAAATCCCATAATAAAACCAATATTTTAAGTTTCGCTTTAAGTTCAAGTTCATCCCACCTCGAGCGCCGCACTTCGGGGGACCCTGGGAGGCAGCTGTGAAGTCAGCAAAGGGACTTCTCTACAAAACCTTGGGCAGTGCGCTATTGACATTCGAGGAGCTGGCGACAGCACTGGTTGAAATCGAAGGCATCCTAAATTCGAGGCCAATCACTACAGTGTCTTCGGCACTGTCTCCAGGGCACTTTCTAATTGGATCTGCGATCAATTCTTTCCAAGAGCCAAATTTTCTTAATGACAAATCTTCCTATCTTAACAGATGGCAACGTGTATCTCAATCAAGCAACACTTTTGGAAGAGATGGTTAAGCGAGTACTTCAAAAATATCCAAGTTCGCTCCAAATGGTTCACAACTCAGCCGAACATCAAAGAAGGAAGTCTGGTGATGGTCCACGAAGACAACTTAACTCCGTACAAGTGGGAACTTGCTCGAGTAACTAAGACCATTAAGGGAGGCGACGGGAAGGTACGAGTAGTTGAACTGAAGACTAGTTCCGGAAGTTATCGGCGTCCTATAGCAAAGATCGCCCAAATATTAGAAGACGGTGATTGACGGTGTACAACCCATCAAGGCGACCGGAATGTTCGCGTCAAATAACAATTGACTCATTGTACCATATTAAACAACAGTACCAATTTCCCCAACAGTACCAATTTCCCCAACAGTACCAATTTCCCCAACACTACTAATTTCCCCAGAATTATATTCACCACACCTGCTATTGCTCCCATATAAAACGCATCCCAACCCTAATTTCCCAGCCAAAAAGAACCTTCATACTCGTTCGAACGAACCAACGCTCTCTACAATAAAGTTTGAAATTATTATAACGAAATTAAGCGCGTTTTATTCAGTGGCATTTTTCTACTATTTTCTACAAATAGTATTTAACACCTTATTTATTTCGTAGATCTTTTTATGTTATATCTTCTGTCGGCTTAAAGCTAAATAAGAACATGTTGGGTGGTTCTATAGTTCCCCACTTAAGCTTATTTATAGCGTTAATAACTTTTAGCCCTTGCTCTTGTAAATATGATATAATTAGCTCAGGTTGGCAGCTGCGGTGTAAGTTTTTTATTATGACTTTGATTAGCCTTGTCCTCGTATGAATACCAGGTTGTTTTTGTCCCACTCAGCATTCTATTAGATTTCTATATTCATTAACATCAAATACGTTTATTTTATAGACATTTTTGTCTGTCGATTTAATAATAAAATCTCCCACGATATGCTCCCACGTCTGTTACTATAAACGGCGGGGGGCGGTGATGGGTGGTAACAATTGCAGTTGTAGCTGATGCAGTTTTTTCTCGGCGATTAAGTTGAGACGGTGTTATCTGAGGGGCCGACATGATTTTTTTTTGTTTTTGTTGAATTAGTTGGTTTGTTTGAGTACCTAGCGGTTTCCCTAACCAACTCTTCTTCATCTGTTCAAAATTCTTCAGCGTCTTTTTGTCCGATTTCCGTTAGCCCTTCCTCATGCTCTAATTTTTGTCTGAGTTTTCTATTTTCCTCTTTTAAAATACATATTTAATTTTTTAGTTGATCACGTAATAACTCAAGCTCATTGAGCTTTCCTTGGGCTGATTCACAATTTTTTTGTTTTATTTTCATTTTTCGATACATTCTTTGAATCTCCAGGTGGAGGAGTCCGACCAAGCCCCATTTGTTTGTGTTGGTAACACCTTGTGGGTGAAAGCTTTAAAAGGCTTTTTTATAGCACCTGGTTATTATATATGATTGGCTTGTTCTAGCACTTGGTTGTTATACTATATATGCTTGATGACCTTTATTAGAAATAAAATTGTGAACCGAAAGCTTTGCAAATCTCACGGAGGTTATTATTTGGATTGCAAAGTGTACAAAATGTTTATTTGAGTTGATGAATCAATGCTTGTCATTTACTTTTTAAGGATTATTTCATGTGAATGCTGGTCATGATTACGTTTTAAGTGGTCCATACGGAATGTCCAATTTTGCAATTTTGAATAAATTTTTCGAGCATATTGGCTGGTATCTCGCTAATAACGCGTGTAATTTTGTCTTGCAAGGGTGCAATTGACGCTGTAACAATGTCACAAATCACGCGTGAGCTGTCAAAAATAGAACACTGGAAAACCAAATAGCAAAAAACTCACCCACTGACATAACTATGCCAGTGGATAACGATTCCCACGAAAAACTGCAACAAGCAGCAATTTAGGTTTCCCACAACAAAATGACACTTTGCGCCAATGCGAAAAAACATAAGTGCAAGATAATCAAGAAGCAACTATGAAAGAGAGAACGCGTCATAATTTAATAGCTAATTGTTTGTAACACTTCAAATTGTTAATACTTATGAAGAAAAAGTAACAATAAACAGACTATTAAGCGACTCTTTTGTTTCATTAGTGATTCTCTGTATTGTTCTGGATTCTCTGTATTGTTCTGGAAGTGACTATGTGTGTTCCGATGTAGATTGTATCATAATTAAGTACCTAGGTACTTAAATTTTAACCTATGTTTTACTAATTTAACTTCGTTTGAATAAAATACCCAAAGGTGAAACTGGAGGCAAAAACCCAGCTAAATCCAGCCCGCGTGTCGCTGTTTTTTCTATACCGTGCACAGCCCAGGCATAATAACGTTCTTTATTTAAAAGTCTTCAATCACAACATCCAATCAGCAACAATTCCAGGGACTGCTGCAAATTGCCGATCCTCTGTGCAAACCAACAACAACCTAGTTTTTTTGGCAGCACAGAGAAGTAAATTTATCAGCTACAACGTTTTTATGTATCCCAATTCAATAGTACTTATGGATTTACTGGCATAATCGTATTATAATTGCAGCCATCATCACCAATAAAAAAATACGGTCCAATTAAGCTGCTGACATGAAAACCACACCAAACAGTAAATTTTTGTGGGTGTACTCGTAGTGGGGTTTCATGAACCACATGTGTGTTTGTAGCCGTTTAATAGCGCTTATTTTACTTATTGACAAAGACATTTATACCCCTCTTGCGAGTGTCAATTATCAATTAATTTCCAATTGATTGTCTGCTGTGAATGAGACATGATATTTGACAATTTGTTTTGTGTTTTTTGGTCTTTGTGTTTTAATATTTAATTAAAAGAATAAAATAAAAATGAGTTCAGTGGAGACAGTGTTCAGTTTTTTGGAAACTATTAGAAGAAGAAGGCAGTTAAGGGATGTTTCCAATCCTCTAGAGTTAGAGGAAAGTATGTAAGTAGATATGTAACTCCGCAATCGATATTCGTTCTTATGGGTAATGCTTTTTAGTTTTGTTAAACATTTTCGTTTATCGAAACAAACGTCATAAAGCTTGCCACAGCATTGCGGTTATGTGCCAATGGGTCATATCAAATCAGCGTCGGGAATGAGAGTTCCAAAGGTCTGCCCCAGTCAACTGTGTATCTAGTTTTAAAAGAAGTTTTTAATGTACTCGAAGAACATATTTGTCCGAAGTGGATCAAGTTTAATTACTCCAATACTGAGAAAATATGGGCAAAAACATATTTTTTCGAAAGAAGTGGAATACCGGGCGTAATAGGCTGTGTGGATGGGACGCATATAAAAAACAACTGCAACAAGCGTACAACAATAGAAAGGGATTTTATAGTATAAATGCTATGATAATATCTCTTAAAATAGAAACTTTCAGTTGTTTAATATTAACTTATGTTCTCAGGTATGTGATGATGAGATGAAAATCCGTTTTTTTTAGTGCAAAATATCCCTGTTCGGCACATGATGCCAATGTTTTCAGCATGTCTTCCCTCAAAATTAAGTTGGAACAAGAGTACCAAAATGGAGAAAGGAATACTTGGTTATTAGGTACACAATCGTGTTAATAACTTAATACATATGTAGTTATTTTCATGCACTATCTATTAGGTGATGGCGGATATGCTTTGAAGCCATATTTGATGACACCATTCCGCAACCCTGACCCAGCTTCACAGGAAAGTGCGTTTAATAAAAAACACGCCAAATCAAGAAACATTGTTGAACGGACAATAGGCGTTCTCAAAAACAGGTTTAGGTTCTGCTAAGAGCACGTGAGTTGCATTAAACGCCTAAAAAGGTTACTCTAATTGCAAATGTTTATGCAGCTTTACACAATATTCGAGTAGACTTTAATGTCCCATTTCAAATCGACCCATACCTAGATAATTGGGATTAGTATTGAGAAAGGATATTTTGTTTACATTTTATACCCTTTGCCAATCGCGCTGTGGAAGACCTAAACGGTTCAGCTCCAATGAAAAACTTTCCCACTTTTGCTGCAACATGCTTTTTGGGCAAACTCCTTTTGCGTTGTTTTCATTTTCCACCATCAGTTGAACCAATCGTTCTAATTGCTTTTTGTTGCTAACTACTTTTGCCCTAGAACCAAAAATGTTTTTTGTTATAAATACATTAAAATATTACAAATACTTAAATTTTCCTTCGCAGCAGCTTGCTCTATCGTCCTCGAAAATGCGATTGACTAAAAAATGTACATTCATCAAAAAGATTGATTTCAATTGACAATTGACAATCGCAATACGAACGAGTCAAATTTGTTGATAAGTATCGTTTATCGTTTATTTTTTGACACTCGCAATAGGGGTGTTAGTCTGAAATGAGCTTTATCACCGAAGATAATTTTATGATGAAATTCCGAGTCGGTTGTAACCATTTCCACAGACCAATTTGAGAGAGTTCAACTGAACCATGACTAAATGGTAAACATTGGTAAGCAAAATAGTAATGACAGTGCATAAAAAAAACATTAAGGGTGCGTCCACATTTAAAAAAAAATATATATTTCCTAATAGAAAACCCGTTCAATGTATAATTACTTGAATCACTAAAGTTATTTAATACCACACATTGTAATATTCGTGAACATTTGAAATGGTTATTGAAAATTAACAAATCTTATATTTTTGTGTTTTGTATTTATTTTTTGAAGTTTCTTTTCTGATTTAGTTAGACTATGGTTTTCTACCACAAAAACCCACTATCTGACAAAAATTCAAATCAACTGCATAACTTTTTTGAGGAGTATATAATAATATAATCATATTTACAAAATATACTGTATTATTTACATACTGTTAATTTTTGTCCCATACATGAAATCATTTAATACATATCCTCTGTTGTTATAACACCTTTTTTTATATATATATTTTTTTTTTAAAGAAAGCCGCGCTCAAAGTGATCTAAACCGGTTGGAGTCTATAAAACGGCAAATTCTTACTAAACTTGGTCTGACAGAAAAGCCGAATGTGACACATCCTTTGCCAAAACAATTTATATGGGATACAATTTATCGTGCAGATGGCATTCAAAGTGCTAGTGATTTTGATTTTGTTGGCAATAGTCGGGCAAACATGCGATTAGCACCCGTTTTTTTAAAACAGCCCCCTCCTGTTTCTAACCGCTTTGGCGCAATGCTAAACAGTGTCACTGATATGGAAGAAATCGAAAATAATGGAATTGAAGAACCTAAAAACAAAAGTGACACGGCTTCAAGAGCAAACGAAATTGCTTTTGAGAACGATAAACTTGGTGGTAGCTGGAAAACATTAAATTTAACGAATGAATCTAAAAATGAAAAACTGAAAATTTTCTTTCCAAATTACCAAAGAAAACATAGACAGCAACAGAAAAAAACACAGAAAAAGTTTCGAGGTTACAAGAACATTCACATTAAAAGTAAGAACTCTGAACCCGACTTTGTTGAGGGAGATGATTTTTTCGGTAGCACTCAGGAGATAATAACATTTGCAGAAAAAGGTAAGGCCAAATAAAAATATTTGCGCATTTATTCTATTTAGTAATAAATTATAATTTTATTATTAAAAAAAAGCGTGATATAATATTGACAATTTGCCTTGGTTATGGGTACTTGGTCGAATTTTATAAAAAAAAAAATATTAAAATTTAAGATTAATATTTATAGTACGTAAATAAATAAATAATACATTTTTTTTTATTTATATTACTTCATTTTATTAATAATCTTATTGCTTGCAGTTTACAGGCAACAACTATCTTTTAAATTTTACAGCCTAGGATAATACCAGACGTGAAAGTAATTAAATTACTGCAATCTACGTTCATAGTTTAGATTTCATATCTATTTCAAGTTCAAGTTTTAAGTTTCAAATTTATGCAAATATAAATAACCAATACATTTCATAGCCTATTGGCAAATGGTCGGAAATGCATGCTCTCCTAGATACAGAGCTACAGCCTTACGCTGCCTTATTTTGGTTCCTATTGGACATAACATTTTTCAAATATAACGATTATGACTACTTTAACTGCTTGAAAATATATTGCCATAAACTTGATTTGTCAAAAGTTATTGAAGATTAAAAGGGATTTTTTACAAAACTTAAAACTTAAAATCATAATTTTTTCGGAAAAATATCTTATTAACCTCATTTTTTGCACCTTTAAAAAGTGTACCTAGTATTTACATACAAACAAAAATGTCAGATCGTTTCATCTCCAGTCAGTAGTTGTTAGGATAAGACCCAATTTGTTTAAACTGTACTAATAAATGGGCTATTCTTTTACGACAGCCCTATAAAATTAATTAGTTAGCTACATACTTTGAAATTTTTTTCCCGTAAAATAAGTTTATTACTGTGCAATGTAAACCCAATAAAATTCTTTTTTTAGGTTCACTTTATGACCCCTGAAAGGGGAAAAAGGGACCACCTCTTGTAAGGTAACACTCAATTTCAGATAAAAAAGAAACTGCAGGTGCTTTTCTATAAAAAAATTAAGCAGATCTCTTATGAAATACTGTGAAAAGAATGCAAATTAGTTAGCATTACCAGTTTGTAGTTGTTAACCGAAATATGGACGTTTAATGAATAATATGTTCGATTACGCACTTTTCATACAAGTATACGCAGTCACAGCTAACGTCTACGGTTTATGCAATTATAAAGGTCAACGAGCGAAGTTGGAATATCTGAGATGATACCCGAATGGCAGACATTCGGGAATCGTTCGCAGAAATCGTTGAAAAACTCACATCCTGCTTTAGGAGAAAGCGTCGCAGTTATGTACTCATAAACGTTTTACATTACGTCAGAGACAATCCATATACCAGTCTTAGGCAGCTAAGTAGACATTTTAGTCTAAGCAGCACTTACATCTGGGGAATTCTACATTCAGAAATCATGTATGCATTACATCATATAAAAGAATAAGAGCTACAACCCGGGAACTCAGAGAAGCGTTTGGAATTTTGCAATTACTTTCTGGACAGAGACTTTGCAAAAGACAACCTTATTGGCAGGATTCTATGGACGGATGAGTACCAAATCACCAGTGATTTAATCACTAATTTCCACATTTTATATACCTGGGCTGAAAACAACACCGACTCCATAAAATACAGAGCTTTTCTTCATAAGTTTGACCTCAGTATGTGCGCAGCCATATTGGGCAACAAGCTGGTCCTCCACGCTACTTCCTCCAAGACTTAATCCGAAAAATCTATATGGAATTTTTGGGAAACAAATAATCAGAACTATTAGCTGATATACCACTGCAACAAAGAACAGCCATTGTGACTAGCGCCCCTCATGTACGAGTGTACGAAAATTCATGGATAGGGCGGGATGGACCCATTCTGCGGATTCTAAGGCATCCAGATTTGATCCCAATGGACTTCTGCTTATAGAGATGTATGAAGGGTATTATTTACTCATCAGAAATAACAACATTGGCTGAATTGAGAAATGGGATTGAAGAGGCAGCTGCGAGAGTCCGAGCGGAATTAAAAAGAATGAACATTGTTAGAACCTTTCAAAGACGAGCTCTGGCCTGCATGTAAAGCAATGGCTTGCACAAGGTGTGATGAAAAAAATTAAAATGTGCAATCCACATGTGTATTTTTTTTCCTACGTTTTTTACAATTTTAAATTTAATGTTTTACCTGTTTCAATATGTTGGGTTGAATCTTGACAACTACTGACCTCAGATGAAATGACCTAACTTTTTTTGTTTATATTTACCAGGTTAACGTTTCAAAGTTGCAAGAAATGTGGGTTAATTACATATTTTTCCGAAAAAAATTATGACAAAGTCAAAAGTTTAAGTTTAAAAAAACTATCGCTTTTGATCTTCAATAAGCTTTGACATATTAATTTTAGAGCAACATTTTTTTTCAAATAATTAAAGAACTTATTATTAAGTATTCAATGATACTCCACTGGTTGCCATAGACACATACTCGTAAACTTGAGAGATATTAATGGGAGTCAAACAGGGCAGCGTAAATCGTAACTTAAAATTTCTGTACTTCGGAGGGTATGCATTTCTCGATATACGTCAATAAAACTCCCCTTCCAGCTTTCAGCACATTATCCGGAATACCCTGTACACAGTGTTGAGATTTGTTTCAGAGTCATAATTGAGAACACAAATTAGAGATAATACTTTATATATAAGGTGTGTTTCTTTAAGTGATTCAGAGCTTTTTCGATCAACTGGAAATTCTATCCGGCTGGGAATATTATAAGAAGCAAAACTTAGCTGTTTTAGAAATTTAAGTTTTTTTTCTGCTATTGTTCACACTAAATTAAATGAAGAGGAAGTGTAATTGTAGGTTGTAAAATGTTTGCTTTTTTGCCATATTGGATACACCAAATTATATTGTACATACGAAAAGCTACAAAGTAAAAGTGCATCTCCTTAAATCACATAATACTTAAGTGCTTAGATAATTGGGGTTAAATCTCAAAGTTTGAGTTTCATATTTTCTTTATCCAATAATAATAATTTTGACAAAAGTTAAGTTATTGCTTTGGTACTGCACAAAAATATTTTTGCTTCTGAGTACAATGAGCACTCAAAATCTGATCCCGAAATATTGAGTAACAACAATGTTAACTGATTCTCGAATTGCCAATTTTTTAATTTTTTTGCAAATTTACAGTGCAATCTTTAAAATCTTTATTGCAATATTGCCTCGATTATCGAAATAATCTTATGGAATGTACGTTTATATGGTGCCCATATACATACCGAGATATTAAACATAATTGGACATTTACAATTGGCTGCTCGAAAAATAGCATGGGTTTCATTTCGTGTTAAAAAGATAGCCTGCATTTTGTCGCAGTTCAGCTTAATTTGCCACCTATTGTAATAGCGCTCTAGTGCAAACATTAGATTTCGAAGACTAATCTCAATAGTGAGACCAAATTCGTGTGATGAGAGTATTGCAGTATCAGCATCTGCAAACCTTGCTATTTCACAGTTGGGTCAATTTGGAAAGTCAGCCGAAACAAATTGTACCAAATTCAACCAAGAACATAGCCTTACGCTGCACTTGAACTGAAAACTAACTAAACTTGAAATGCTGCCATTGGCTAGGACTTTAAAAGACCGATCTGAAGAAAAACTTTGAACTATCTTGTAACATAAATCTATAGCCATCATGGACTGAACCTTCCACCACCCTTATGACCGTTAGCATACGGGCACAACCAAAGCCAGTCCGATGTATGTAGATAATAGTTAACACAACAAATCGGTAATAATATTGAAACTTTTCATTTTAAAATGAATTTGTTTCACCCATCCAGTTTTTGTGTTGTTCTTTTCTTTCTTGTCTTTTAACTAAGTAACAACAAAATCTTAATTATAACCCTAATTATTCTATCAAGTTTTTCGATTTACGGAGGTCGTAATTCTAAATTCTTAATATTGTTATAATATGGTATAAGCTTACACCACTTATAAAATTTATTACCTTACTGTGTAGGGTACATATGAATTAATACATCTATATACCAGCTTTCCATAAACTATCCATTCCGTCTTCACGTCGTTTATACATTCTAAAAGATACAACATATGGCTTAATGAAAATTGGTGTGGCCTCTGTTCTTAATCATATGTCAATCTCGAATCCTGTAATGAGTTTACGAAATGAAAAAAAATTTAAATAAAACAACAGCGGTGTGAGATATATTGCTCTATTTTGAAGCTTCGTTCATGCCATTATGTGTGGAGTAGCACATCATTTAAATAGTCGCCTCGGCTTCGCTGGCAGTGCTTTAATTTTTAGTTTTTGTCTATAATTTAATCTGTTCAGTAGTTTGTCAAATATGGTGGGCTTGTTAGCGAAAACTAAGGATTTGATGACCCAGTCGCCAAATGTCTCCCTACCAACTTCGAAAGTTGCGTTGATTGTATGAAATGTAGCGCCGTCTTGTTGGAACGACAGCTCTGATATATCGAGGTCGTTGAGCTTTGACCACAGAAAGTCGGTTAACATCGCTCTATACATGAGACCATTGACGATAAGGGTATCGCCTTCCTCATTTCGATAGAAATAAGGTCCGATGATGCCACCATGTCATAAACCGCATCAAACAGTCAATCTTTGTTGATGCATTGATGCTTAGCCGAACAGTTGTGGATTGTGTTCGCTCCAATAACGGCAATTTTGCTTATTGACATAGCTGCTGAGCAAAATTTGGGCCTCGTCCGAGAAGATGATTTTTTAGCCAAAATCCGGATCTCCGGCCAAGATTTCCAGCACCCAATTGGCGAACTCACGGCATTGCCTATGGTCATCCGGCTTAATTTTTTGCGTCAGCACAATAGTATACGGATGTAGGCCCAAATCCAACCGGAAAATAAGCCGGGTTAACTCTCTGGCGACGCCCAATTAAGCTGATCAGCGCCGAATCGATACTGTCCGCTACGGCGGCTATGTTTTCTACATTTCGCACCAATCTCTGTTTGGTTCGTTGCTTAACCTTCTGTTTGGCAGGTGGGGTTTCTTTGACCCCAAGCGTTTTATAGTGCTTATATTTTTGTTACTATTACTGACACATGCCTCTGCCGCTCCGACATCTTCAATTTATTATTTTTACATATTTTTCTTAAGTTCTAAGTTGCATACGTTTACCCCTTCAATTGCAATAGTGTAAAAAACTGTGTGGTCTGTCTCTCGGGTCATTTTGACCCCTATACAATCCCTAAGAAATATATTCAAAATAATGCAAATTTATACAAAAAACAACGTTTATTCTTTATTTTCTTCTTCAATGGCATTAATTTGTATGCATTATGTAAAAGTGGTCTTTGCAAACAGGTCTAGCCTACAATTCACAGTAAGTATTAACTTTTCTATCTTGTGTTCGTATACGTATGAGACAGCAAGCCCGCTTTTGGTGATTTACTTTTGTTGCTAGAATAGAAATTGCTTATATAATTAGCCGCATCGCAATAATGACATTTGAATCGAGATGTTCTATATTTGATAAGCACTCGTATCTTGATCTATTATCAACTCCTCTGCCAGTTTTTGCAAAAATAATTTACGCTTTGTTGATTTTGTACACTAGTTCGGATACTTTAGGTTGCAGATGTTGAATGCAGCAACGCAAGCTACATCTAGTATATTAAAAAAAATGTTATGGTCCATTTAAGAGTTTTTCGTTTACAAGTATAGGTGGACACCAGTTTTTCCAAACCATCTACTCCACCTTTTGTTTTATTATAAAATGAAATAATCTCTGGCTTCGATTTGTTGTTACTGTCAGTATCGGTAGTTTTGCGCATTGAAGAAAGCAAAATTACATGTTTTCCTTTTTTGGGAACGTAATTCACTAGAGCTAAGTTTTTATCAAAACAAAAGCTACTGGACTCAGCTTCCCTACCCTTCAGTTCTAAGAGTTCTGATGGTATATCCCCTTTATCTTTACGAAGAGTTCCGACAATCGTAGTATTATACTCGTATGTTAACAAATTT
Organism: Volucella bombylans; assembly: GCA_949129095.1. NCBI lineage: Eukaryota > Metazoa > Arthropoda > Insecta > Diptera > Syrphidae > Volucella > Volucella bombylans. The sequence continues at coordinate 14,603,532 of OX422145.1, read as the reverse complement.
TGAGCAAGTTCAATACTTGTAAAAAAGTTATCCATTATAATATTTCGACCTATGTATGTATTGCAATATAGTTAATGAGAACATATGTATTATATTATAGTTATTGAAAATAATTTTGCGTATGCATGCATATATTTATTTTTTATTATTAGTTAATTTTACCTTTTCTTAGAGATTGGTCAGTAATCCTCTTCACTAAATTGATAGCATACTGTTGTGCTCTATTGCAGTTTATATGCATTTTTATTATATTACTTAATTTACTCTTACATGCTAGACAAAAAAACGCTTAAAAATTAGCTTAAATAACTTAAAATTATCTTATACCAACTTACTGGCCCCATGCGGGCACTCTAAGTTAAACATAATACTTAAAAATTATGTCTTCCGACGTTTATGACGGGTTTTATAACTTAGTGACTTAACTATAGCTTAAACTAAGAAAACATGTTCAAAAACTTAGTACATGGACTATTTTAATTTTATTATAAAACTTAAAACTAAAAGCCTACATACTACCTAAAACTAAATCTTAATCTACTTAACCTACTTACATCTACATGCATATATATATATATATATACATAATATATATATACGTCATATATAAATATATGTATATATATATATATTTTTTTTCATTTTATATTTGTATTTATTTTTTTTTGTTTTTATATATTTTTTTTTTCTTAAAATCTAACTTAAACCTACCTAAAACTATGTAAGCCGGCCATGGCTAAAAAAAATTAGGCTGGCCCACTTTGCTTCACATGAAGCTACATATCACTGAAGGAGTTCGACGACGAAGCATCCTCCCCTTCAACAAGCCACCAAAAGTTTTGGTGCTGCTGAGCAACATCCCTCATGTCGCGACTCCCTACCGACCTACTGAACCGGAGACGCTCCGCACTGCCATGTGCGACGTCTCTGTCGTAGTTGAGTCGCCTGTCCGCAGCTGTTCGAGCGACGTGGAAGATTAGCGGCACCGCTAATCTGTCCTGGATCAGACCTTTGCTATCTAAATAGAGGAACGCTTCTGGAGGAATAAAGCCGTCAAAGCGAACTCTCTCATGATACATATAGTTAGGGTAGTAAGCCCCGGAGATCAGGTTGTTCGATGAGGCCATTGCTCTTGCAACGTGCCTTCGAGTCAACTTAATGACGAAATTGTCCACTCTTATTAGGTTCGCCCTATTGTATAAGACCTCATTAGGATAGAATTTTATGTACTGAGACTCTGGTGTTCTGTATAAGCGAAGACAAGTCCTAAGACAAGCCCTCTCAAACTCCCGAATCTTTTCCAATAAACTTGCTCTCACGTTGAACCACACGGGACATCCAAATACAAGCATGGGCCTGATAAGGGCCATGTAGCAGATTACCTTTACCCTCGCATCGAGTTGGCTGCTATAAAACAGTCTCTTTGTAAGGGCAAAAGCACCTTTGGCTCTGGCCAGAGCAACATCTATATGTTTGTTAAAATACAGAAATTGATCTAGCCAGATCCCAAGGTATCTGACCACATTTCGACAAACAAGTGGCTGCCCGTGCTGCCCCACTATCGAGAACTTTCGCCAATTCTTTCTGGTATCCCTAGAGGCCCCAGACAAAGGCGTCCTAAACAGAATGGTTTCCGACTTCTGAAAGTTGATTTTCAACTTCCAGTCATCGCAATATCGCTTAATTTTGTCGAAGTCACGCTGCAAAAGCATATTAATAACCTCAATCTTTGGACCTGATCTGTACGCGATTATGTCGTCTGCGTACGCAATGGCATGGTGAAGTGTAAATGTCACACTTGTAAATGTTGTAAATGTACTTGTACGTGTAAATGTTGAATAGGATCGGCGAATTTACCGCACCCTGTTGCAGACAGTTTTTAATGTTAAATGTTCCAGCAGAAGTCACATCGCCATTCTTCACGATGAACTGTCTACTGGAGAGCATATCAAAAAGAATATACAGCAGTGGTTTACTAATGCCCAACCTGTCCAGCTTGAAAAAGAGTCCCTCTAACCATACGATATCAAAGGCCTTCTCCAAGTCAATCAGGCAGGCACCAGTGCACTGTTTCTTGCCTTTGTTCATGAATGATATCACGTCCCGCCTTGAAACCGAACTGATTATCCGGAACTATATGTTTGTCCTCAACCAACTTAGTCAGGACTCTATTGATCACCTTCTCAAAAACCTTACTGATGCTTGGAAGAAGACTGATCGATCGGAGATTCGCCGGATTGGAAGTGTCTTTATCCCTTTTGGGGATGGGATGTACCACCGCAGTTTTCCAATGCGCTGGATAATGTGCATTATTCATTGCATTATTAAATAGGGTGGTATAAATGTTCACCGCTTCTAGAGGGAGATGTCGAAGCACAATGCTCGGTAGTTCATCGGTTCCCACTGATTTCTTATTTCTAAGTGATTCGAAGATCGTTTGGAGCTCTTCCTTCGAAATGAACGGGGGTAGTACCCTATCGTTGGTGATGACATTATTTGCCATATTCTCGTCACTGAACTGGGTGAAACCCGAGCTCTCGAATCACCAATTCACAATTTCATTTCGAAGATAGCAATTGTGCACAAGGACTCGATTCTCCAGATCGTGGTTTTCGCCAATGCTAACATTCGGCTTGTACACTTCCTGGAAAGTCGCTCCTATAGCCTCCACTTGCTCCTGCGGATCCTCGATCACAAAGAAGTTGTCATCATCAATAGCCTCATTTGGATCTATGCCTGCTGCTACAAGTATTTGTTCGTTGTTCGTCGTTTGGGCGATTTTAAGACATGGAAGGTCGTTCTGATTATTTCTCCGAAATATTTTATTTATTTGCGGGAACATATTCGGGTTGCTGGTGTTTACAGCCCGAATTTTATTATTCCAATACAAACTTACAGATGATCTGTAATTTTCCTTTATTAATGTTTGGAGGTTTTTAATCGACGACTTCAGTGTTATAATCTCCGGGTTATGTCTGTCAGTAAACCGTCTGTACAAGGTTTTTAGTCTTGACAGCAGTCCACTTTTATGTCGGTGAAGTGCGTCAGTACTTGCGTTGCGGAATAGGTCTCCTTCGTCAGTGTGTCGGTACCGAGGTATCGTTTTGTCCATTGTTGGTTTGATTGTCTCGTCCATTAGTCTTAGATACCTGTCAATCTCATGGTTTGACAGATTCCTGTTGGACGGTGGGTAGAGCGAATTCGAGGAGAGTGCTCTAGTCAGTGTTCTGGTGAAGTGTGTCCAACGCACCCTACTATAATTGTAGGAATGCCTTTGAACAAACTCTTCCAATTCCGCAATTTCGTTTGGAACAGTTATTTCGGTGCTGAGACCGCAATGGTCACTGTCATACACGAAAGTGCGTAGACAGTTTGTAGTTTATTGGTTAGTGCATGTCATTTGTATTCGTGAGTCGAACAACAGAAGATCCAGATAGGACCCGTGTCTGGGAAACGACGGACTATCCGTCGCCTTAAGCCCGAGTCGATACATCACACTGTGCTGACTCCACCAATTGAATAGTAGGTTCCCTCTAGTATTTGGTGTATTATTTCCCCAATCACTATGTTGAAATCTCCGCCGATAATAAAATAGTTGTCTTCCAATTCCAGCCTCAGAAATCGAAAAAGTGTCTCGAGCTCTGAAATAAATAAGGTAGATTGAGTAGCCTTAGGTGCATAGACAGACACCATGTACAACCGCTTTCCACTACGGAGGGGGATATACACGATGCATGCTTCCAGCACCTGGAACCTACGTACTACACGGCTGTATACTCTTTTAAAATGTATACCTTTTCGTACGAAGATTGCAACGCCACCTCCCTGAATGGAGTTGGGTCGGTTTCTCCGTACTATCTTGTATCTTCTGTGCCTCATTTTGTGTCTTTTGGTAAGCTTAGTTACCACAAGACCAACACAGCATGAAGTTCTTGTACTGTTGTGTCCTTCCATTCTCGCGCTGAAGCATTATTTTCCATAAATGAAGCGGCTTTCTTGTTGGCACAATGCATAATAAGATCAATAATATCTTCTCCAATTATTTGTTCAAATGAATCAATTGGTGTTTTAATGTTTTCTAATACATTTGGATTGACACATTGTTTTTCTAGAACAATATTACAAGATTGTGTTTGAGAAGGAGGTTTAGGAAAGACAGACCATTCCTTTACATTATTGCCACACAATTTGCTAATTTCTGCAATACGATCATTCGAAAATATCCGAACTGACCAAATTGTTTCTAACAACAGCTAAAGCAAGCAAACATTTCGGGGAATTCCCTGTATTTATTTCGATTTAGTACAAAATTCATGGAAAATTCAAGTAATGGTATGACATTAGCACATTTAAGCTCATCTGGAAAGACCCCTTCAAACACGCAACGTTTATAAATATGAGACAATGCATCAACTATGAAACATGCAATTTGTTTAATTGTAAAGTTAGAAATACCATCAGCTCCCCATGAAGACGAATTTGTTAAAATATCAATCACTTTTAAAATTTCAATAGGAGTTATGGAACTGAACACAAAGGTATTGCTAAGCAAAGGTTCTGCAATGTCCCAAACAGACGGACAGGTGGAACACATAAATTGAACATAACTCGGTTGCAGACTCGAAGCAACATTAACAAAATAATTATTGAAAGCTTTAGCAATAGCGACTTTGTCGTGCACATCAGTTTTGTCAATACATAAAACTGTAGGTTTTATCACGATTTACTTCTACGGACACCTTTAAAACATCAGCACTCAAAAAATCAACGAACCGGACATCAAGAATCTTGTAGTCTTTTTTCACAAAACAACCTCCCGCAGCGCAATTTTCATTTGCTTTAGCAAAAAATTCAAATCCCGGTAGGTATAAAGTAATCGGTTTTTTCAAAATCGTATATCCAAATTTTAGACACAAAAACTAAGTCAGGAATACAAGCAATAGAATTCAGATATGTGACAAGGACTGAGAAATTTTCTCTTAAACTTCTGACGTTTTGGTGAACAATAAAGAATCGTTACAAAATGAACGATTTAAGAAAATATTATCAAGGCAAACATACGAGTAATGTAAAGTAGGAGAAGAAAAGTCATAGAGCAAATCATCTTGCAGATGCATAAAAATGCAAAAACAAAGTCTACTGCATTTAATAAATGCAAAGTCATTGAAAGATTTGATTGAGATGACTATTCCCCCCTCTTCCTTTCTAATTAGAATTTGGTTATTATTGAACCAGAAATATTTGTCGCCTTTCTGCTTCATCGCCTCTTTCGTCTTCAAGTACAGAGCCTGGGTGAATTTCGTGAGAGAATCGTTAATGTGTATTCATGTATTAACTTGTTTTCTGCTGCTGCTGCTGCCATCTGATTCAACCTGGCCATCGTTACCTGAAGCATGTGTGTTCAGTTTGGTTTTGTTGTTCCTCTTTGCGCACATTATTCGTTGTTTCGTCGTTAGGCTGGCAAATTTTAAGCATATGATTCATTTCAGTGCAGATGATTTTATTTTTATTTTTTTGACATAGCAGTGTTCTATTTCGTTTTCAGGAACTTCAATAGACAAAGCATTCGTGAAAATTTGTTTTGCCGTCATAACAGCATTACATTCTGTTGTATTTGACGCACCCACAATTTCGATTGAATTGCTGAGAAGGTGCTGTTGTTGCCAGTTGAGCTTGCTCTCTTAAACCTCTCAATTTAAGGTCGGAATTTTCTTCTCGCAAGACTTCCAGCTGTTCTAGGAACCGCTGGTTTGTTTCCTCCGACCTCGACAGATTCGAGTAGATCATCTGTAGAGTGCATTGACCCTCGCTGTCTATTTTGCTATCAAGAGATTCTAGAGCTGATTGAGTGTTGCTTTTTACCAATTGCTGTTTTTTGGTATTGGCTAGCGTTATTGTTTGTTTGTTTAGGAAGCACCGGCATAGGCGTATGAAGGGAACGTCGTCTTAGCACTGCATACTTATCACAACGAAAGGGATTATCACTAGATTTAAAATAATCGACATCTTCTTTTGTTATATTGACACAAGCATTGTGAAAGAAATGCTTGCAGTCGTTGCAATTTATTTTACGATCAATTTTTTGTGTACACACCGAACAATTCATTTTGCGAAATGTAATTTGTTTTTTTAAAAAAGAAAAAAAAAGGTTAGAAGCTTCCTATGATGAGCACCCCACGACAATCAAAGAAAAACAAAGAATAGTCGTGTCAGCATGTTTAAGGGTAGTCATATTACGATATTACTCCACAATTATGAATTCTTATTTCACTTCTTCCAGTTCAATCAATCCAATAACTCAATTTCTCTCCAAAAATTTGATATTGCTGACGCGCCTTTTTTATTGCTGACCTACTAATCTGTTAACTCCACGACAGTGCGTTTACTGCATATTTTATTTATTTTCTCTGCAATTATTTTTTGTGTTGCATTTTGTTTTTCTGTTCTTTGTCATGTCTATTTGTGGATTAATTAAATGGTCCATTAATGACAATAATGCTGACTTTGTTTCTTGTAAGGGGATCGCGGTAAAATATACCTTGCTATTTGTGTTGGCCTAAGTAAAAAAAAACACTGTCTTCGTCAAAGATATTTCGGAAAATCTGCTGTTCTTTTGTGACGAGTGTATCAATAGCCCTTTCATGTACTTCTTGAAATTAAGTACCTCAGTGACTCCAATGAAGTGAATTATAACTCACTCGTCAGACTGATAACGGATAAACAATCAATTTTCCAACACTGTGTAAGATGTGTGAAAGACTTTGGTTAGAGTATCGAAAAATATATTGCGCGTTTAATTGAATTAGAAACTGAAAGATCTAGAAATGAAGAAACATCCAAGCACCACCCCGATAAAGTGTTAAGTGAAATTACATCTATCGGTTCTACAATGATGGATTGCAACAAGTAAACGTGTAGCATCAACTTTCTCCACGAAGCCATACGAGTAGATATTTATCTCCAGTCATCCACATCCAATCTCCATACATGCATCCACTCTCAAAGCAGTACGAATCCATGCTTGACTTTACATTCGATAAAATCTATGAGCTTAATGATGAACTCACTACGAGAAGAACAGTGTTGAATGATTTTTCATTGAAACAGTATGTTATAATATTGATGGTCTTCCAACCCATCTCCTCCCCGCACAACAAATACTTCAATTTTGTGTGAACTGTTACAAAACGAAGCCGAATCATTGCCACATCTAGTGCCAACAACCAAACTCCTAAATTCTCGCACCAGCACTTCGATCCAAAAATCCTTCTGACGCCACCCCACTTAAATTTGTCACTCAATTTTACACGACGTGGACACCTTGAGAATAGGAAACCAGAGGGAGGTCTGACTCCGCACAATGAATCAAATGTTCACCACTCTATTGTTTAAAGGCGCCCCAAATTACGCAGATGTTGCTTGGACTTCTGGGTTTTTTTTAAAAGAGGGTGTGGCATTACTCAAGCCTTAAATTTTGTAAAAGTTTACATATTTTACATATTTATGTTCAAGTTTAATTCATATTATAATAGACATTTAAACTAAAATTTAATTTAATGAAAAACATTTTAGGAAATGAAAGATAAGCTTTCTTATTTAAAGGGGTATTACTTAAGTATTATTGTTTTTAAATAATGTTTTTGTGTGTTTCTGTTTTTGGAAAGTAAAAAAGGCTGTATATGTCAAATATTTAATTTTACAATTTATTAGCAAATGAAACAAAATGTAATTTTACCAAACGACTGCTCTGGTTGACGGTCCAATTGGAAGAGAGCACAATTTACATTTTTCATCGCTTTGAAGCGATATAAATCAAAATTTATTACAAACAGAAATAAAAGTGAGAGGAAAAGAGATTAGCAAAACAATAAAATATGTGAATAGGATACATTATATGTGTTTTTGGTTTTTTGGTGCAGCCCCCCCTGAAAGACACCGGTCTTTCAATAATAGGCAAAGGGGCAATCTTCACAACCGGTCGAACATAACTGCCGTGCTGGGTTTTCACTGTAACAACTCGACATCTGCCATCTTTCCCAAGGTGAGTGTTGTTGATTCGTCCAAGAACCCATTTTGAAGGTGGTGGATTGGGTTCGTGAATGAGTACTATATCATCTATCTTCAGATTCTGATGCTGTTTTTGCCATTTAGGACGATTCTGCAACGATGTCATATATTCGCAGTGCCAACGCTTCCAAAAACCTTGCACTAAACTCTGTAAAAGAGACCAGTTAGTGTGAAATGAAAAGGATGAATTTGTAAAATCAGGTGTTGAAACTGCACAGTAAGAATCTCCAATCATAAAGTGAGATGGAGTTAGTGCAGTTGGTTCAAAAGCTGGTGTTTGCCACATAGGCCTTGAGTTGAGCAGACACTCTATTTTGGAAAGAAGAGTATACATCTCTTCGTACGTGAGTCTGTTCTCACCGATGATATAGAAACCGTTCCATCTACATTGAGACTGCGACAATATACAACTGCTGCATAAGCGTCCACCGATGCATCGCAAAATGCATGTAACTCCCAATTGTGTTTGTTTGTCCATAGTATTCGAGGAACAGAAATGGCTTCGACCAAATGGAGTTCGTCACGAATAGAAGTCCAACGATGCGAGAGTTCTTTTGAGACCTCATCGTCCCAATTTACATTTTCCCGCCAGAGGTCTTGGAAGAATATTTTGATTCCGATTATGACAGGAGACAGGAAACCCAAAGGGTCAAATATCTTCGAAGCCTCTGAGAGAATTCGACGTTTTGTGCACCCAGCTGACTCAGGTAAGATAACCTTATAAGAAAAACTATCCTTTGATGGGCACCATTGCAACCCGAGTACCTTGACTACATTAGAGTCCTCAAATTCAATAGGTGAAATTTCCATCTGATCTTGGGGCAATATGGGGACGAGAGGCCAGCAATTGGTAGTCCATTTACGGAGGTTGAAGCCTGCTGATTTCAATTGGTTGACGAGTTCAATTTGAAGGGCGATGACTTCGTTGACACTATGAGCTCCAGTAAACACATCGTCAACATAGAAATCCTCGATGAGAATTTGAGAAGCTACAGGATGTTTTTCCCTACTTTCCTCAGCATGTTGTTTTAGAATACGCGTCGCTAAGAAAGTAGCTGCTGAAGTGCCATATGTTACTGTTAATAACCGAAGATGCTGCACTGGTTCTTCTGGGGTTTCACGCCATACGATTCGCTGGAAATTTGTGTGTTTTGGTGAGATCCATATTTGGCGATACATTTTTTCTATATCTCCTGAAATAGTATATCGATGACGACGCGATCGTAGACATATGGAAAAAATATCTCGCTGAATCGTCGGACCAACGAGAAGTTCTTCATTAAGTGAAGAAGAATGCTGTGAATACTACTACTCGAATACTACTCTTACCTTGGTTGACGTAGAATCATTTTTAAAAACCGCATGATGGGGCAAGTAGTAACAAGCATTGAAGTCCATGTTTATTTCATTTTCTGGAACCTTTTTCATGTGACCTAAATCGATGTATTCATTTATGAAACGAGTGTGGGGATTTGAGATGATTGAGAGGAATGTTAAGTGAATCTCCAAAGTTGAGATTAGAATTTTGTTTAAATGTATCTACCATGTATCTACCATCTATATGACGACTAAATGTGGATGCAAAGTGTTCCTCAGCGAGTTGTTCTTCCACCGAAAGGAAGGGTTCAGTGTGAACTTCCTCCAAATGCCAAATTCGTTCCAAATCAAATACTTGAGAATGATCTAATTGTGTACAAAATGTTCTTACTGCTGAAGTGTCGTCAGATAATGCAACGTGTTGCATAATACCTGCTATTACCCATCCGAAAATTGTTGGTATAGAACATGGAACGTCATGTGTTGATGGTGTCGCAGGTCCGCTTATAATATTGAAGACTTTATCTGCCCCAACTAAAACGTCGATTGGACCTGGCTCGGCGAATTTGGGATCAGCCAGTTCCAGCGAAAGGAGGGACTTAAATTTGAAATTTGATACGGAAAAAGTTGGAAGTAAGGAAGTCAGCTTTGAAACAACATGACAATCGATTTGGAGGCTATTTGCAGAATGCAGCGAACACAAGTTTAGCGTTACCGAACCATTAGTAACACCTGCAGAAGTGGATGCGATTCCTATCACAGGTATCCGCAAAAGTTTTCGAGACGTTGAACTGCTCGTTCGGTTATAAAGGAGACTTGGGACCCTGTATCTAAGAGTACACGAATTTTTTGATATAATCCTTGTTTATCTCGAGCCTTTACCAGAGCAGTTGGCAATAGAGTGGAAGCACGATGAGTAGACTCGAGCGAATGGTTGTTTATAACCGGAGGATGTGTAGAGCAATGGGGCGATGACAATGGCGATGATTGGCATTGATTCGATGGAGTTGAATTCGAGATATGCGATTGAGATTGATTTAGATTAACGCCCGACGTCGATTGGATTTGAGTTTGAACAGTAGGATGTACAAGCGAGTGGTGTCTAGAATTGCAAGTTCTACAACGATAGTTTGAACGACATTTATTTGATGTGTGTCCATGCCGAAGACAGAAACAAAGTGATTTGTCCTTGACCAAATCACGTCGTTCGTCGACACTTAGAGCATTAAAAGCTTTGCAGTATGGAAGCAAATGATCTTATTTGCATTTTGGACATGCTGTTTTGGTTTCGTGTGCGCGGATAGTATTTTGGTTTTTATTTGATGTCTTAGCAGAACGGTTCATTGCATAAGTTGATTCAAGACAACTGCAACGAACCTGTAAAAAGTCAATGAGTTCATTGATAGAACAGTCAGCATGAGAGCCAGCGATTTCTGCCCATGCAAGCTTTGTCTCGTCATCTAATTTTTGGAGCAGAATGTAGATCATCCAGGGATCTCTTGAATTTGCTCTTAATGCTTTTAAGCCCCTTAGGACTTCATCAGCACCATCAGTGAGCTTCTGAAGCATATGGATGTTTGATGACGTGGTTGATGGTAAAGATAAAAATGTCTGAACAAATTACTGAATACTCGTAATAAGATGAGGTTTATCATAGCGCGACTCTAATTTATCCCACGCTTCGATGTAATTATCTTCGGAGCACGTAATGTGTTTGATTAAATTGGCAGCATCACCATCCAGAAAAGATATGAGATACTGGAACTTTTGCGTTGCAGTAATCGAAGGATTTCAGTCAATTGTGCCCGTGAATCTTTAAAACCCGGCCAGTCTTTGTAGTCTCCAGAGAATATGGGAATGGAAATCTTCGGTAGCTGTACCACTTTAGGTGCCTTTGATGCTTTTAAAACTTTCAAAAATGAGGCTTGCTGCAAAGCCAACTTTTCATCGACCGATTGGTTGCTCGAATCCGAAACCGTTTGTTTGCGAATCGCGCTATCTAGAACGGAATGCGTTTGAAAATACTTGGTTTCGTACTCTGCAAATTCAGGCTCAGGATCTACGAATTCTTGATCGTCGGCGAATTCATAGAGTTTATCTTGGAGTTGGATAAACTCAGACCAAGATTCAGACAATTTTTGGAACCGAATTTGCAACATAGAAAGCGAAGTGGCTTCATTGATTGTTTCTGAGAACGCCAAAGTGCGTGTAATGCATCCTTTAATATGACCGCGTTTAGTTTTTAAAACATTCATTTCTGAAGATTTTGATCACCAAATAGTTGAACGACGCGCACTAGATGTAGTTAATCAAGGTCAAACGATAAAAGGAAAAGTTTGATGGAAAATTCCCGAAAATGTTTTTGAATAAAAAATATATGTCGCGTTGGATATGCATGCACTGTATATTTGTCAAATACCGATTTAGTTGGGCCGATTATGCGATTAAGAAAATTTACACGTAAGGGATATGTACATATGTACATATGTTTTTGTGTGAAAAAGTCAAAGTAGCTATGCAATTGTTTAAGTTTTAACATGCACAAAATATATAACTATAAGAGACTCTACATTATTGTTTGCAATCACCCGTGGAGATTTTCAACGCGAGGTGCACATTCATACATACATAGGTTAGGTTAGGTAAGAGTGGCTGTTGGAAATACCAACCCACTTAGGCCTATTGGCCCATTGTGATGCCACGTGGATCTATGATCTTCTTACTACTGGAACCAGTTTGAGCTTATAATAAAGCGTAGGAGACTGTTAACGTCTATTTTTTCTAGATCGTTTAGGTCGTTGTAGAAGAAAGCTCCTAGATGAAGCTTCCTTCTCTGAGAGAGAGCTGGGCATGTGCAGAGTAGGTGGGGGATTGTCTCCTCCTCTTCCTCGTCCATGCAGCTTCTACAGAAATCGTTAGTAAAAGCGCCAAGCCTTCTTGCGTGCTTGCCTATGAGGCAGTGTCCGGTAATGACACCTATTATGGCGCTGAGATGTTTCCTATCTAAAAGGATCAGACACTTAGATCGACTCAGATCCAGCCTTGGCCAGATCTGTTTGGTCGCTAGACATGTTTGTTCAGCAGTCCACCTAAGGTCCGTTCTTTTATTGGCATCTAGCTTTAGTGTTAGTTTGCACGTAGCGATTGGTATACCTATACTACCTTTGTCCGGTAGGATAGGGAGAGTGGTTCCAATTTTGGCGAGTTCATCGGCTCTGCAGTTCCCTGGAATGTCTCTGTGGCCCGGCACCCAACAAAGGTGAATGTTGAACTGCTCTGCCATCTCCATGAGAGATGATCGGCATTCAAGGACAGTTTTAGAACACAATGAGACCGAGTCCAGGGACTTGATGGCGGCCTGACTATCCGAAAATATGCGGATATCCTTTGCAGATATCACGTTTTTCTTCAGCCAGGACAGAGCTTCTTTAATCGCCAAAATTTCCGCCTGGAACACGCTACAGTGATTTGGAAGGCGGAAAGAGAGGCTTAGATTTAGCTTATCTGAGAAAACACCGCCACCAACTCCGCTGTCGGTTTTAGATCCATCTGTGTAGAGATGGATTGACTTGTCCTCCATGAAAGCATCCTCCTCCCATAATGATCTAGAGGGGAAGCTTACATGGAAGTTTTTGTCAAACCAAAGTTCAGGTATGGTGTAATCGGTGTTCTCTGTGAGGATTCCTAATGTATTAAGAATGTTGGCGTGGCCAAATGAATTATTTGTCCACTGTTTAGTCGCTTTAAGGCGAATAGCTGCAGTCGCAGCTACTTGCTTGCTAAAAATGTCGAGGGATGTCAAGTGAAGCAGAATATCTAATGCCGCAGAGTGGGTAGACCGCAAGGCTCCGCTTGTGCATGGACATGCTGTTCTTTGGAATCTGCTTAATTTAATGCGGTTGACTGCATTTTCCAAGGCCGTCCACCAGACAACCACCCCGTAAGTAAGTATCGGTCTTATGACCGAGATGTATAGCCAGTGGGTTATGCGAGGTTGAAGGCCCCATTTGTTCCCAATGGCTTTCTTGCAAGAGAATAAAGCTATTGTAGCTTTATTGACTCTTTCTTGAATGTTAGGTTTCCAGTTTAGTTTCCTGTCAAAAATGAGACCCAGATATTTTGCAGTATCGGAGAAAGCTAAACTGGTACCGTTTATTGAAGGAGGGTCTATGATTGGAATTTTATATTTCCTAGAAAAGAGGACAAGATCAGTTTTATGGGGGTTTATTCCCAATCCACAGTGATCTGCCCAGCAGGTTAATCTGTTAAGATTTACTTGGAGGAGTTCTTTAATGGTATTTAGATGTTTTCCTGAGACGGCTATGGCAACGTCATCCGCATAGGCAATCACTCTGCTACCACCCGCTTCCAGGTATATCAGTAGTTCGTTAACCACTAAGTTCCAGAGAAGGGGGGAGAGGACACCGCCTTGCGGCGTACCCCTACTGACATATCTTTTAGCAGAAGTCTCACCCAGTTTGGAGTTGATTATCCTGCTTGTTAGCATTAGATTAATCAGCTCCCCAAGTGAGCCGTCTACCTTCAGAGTTGACAGCGCAGTCAGATTGCGGATGTGTTGACGTTGTTAAAGGCGCCCTCTATGTCGAGGAAAGCAACCATTGTGTACTCCTTATATTGTAGGGATCGTTCGATGTGGCTAGTCAGAGAGTGCAAAGCCGTTTCCACCGACTTTCCTTTACAGTAGGCATGTTGAGCCGTAGACAGAAGTCTTGGATCAACTTTAGCTCGAATATGGATATCAATCAGTCGTTCTAAAGTTTTCAGAAGGAATGATGATAGACTTATAGGTCTGAGGTCCTTTGGGACTACATGAGAACATTTTCCAGCTTTGGGAATGAATACTACATTGACTTCTCTCCATAACAGTGGAATGTGGATAAGTTCTACACAGCTCCTCATAATATTTTCCAACACTGGTAGAATAATATCTGAGGATCTCTGTAGCTCGGCAGGTATAATACCGTCCGGACCAGCAGACTTGTATGGTTTGAAGCTATGCAGCGCCCAGAGCAGTTTGTCTCTCGTAATCAGACCATGAATTTTGGTCACGGTTGCAGTAGGCTTGTTTGGGCTGCTACTGGCCGCGAGTTGGGAGCTACCTGGAAAGTGGGTGTCCAGAAGCAGGTTGAGTGATTCATCACTTGAGGTTGTCCAAGAGCCATCGGTTTTTTTCAAACAGCTGGGCATCATAGGATTTGTGGAGAGGATTTTTCTTAGCCGCGAAGCCTCAGAGGTTTCTGTAATTTTGTCGCAGAATGACCTCCAGGATTTTCGCTTTGCCTTCCTCAGTTCTTTTTTGTATAATTTGAGGGATTCTTTATATGAGTCCCAGTCGGTCACTTTTCTTGTGCTTTTTGCTGCGTTGAAAAGTTTTCTGCAGGTGTTTCTGAGCAGTCCTAGTGCCGATGTCCACCAATGTGGCTTTTTCTTGCCTCTTGGTTGAATAAGAGGGCAGGAAGCGGCCATAGCCTTATTGAGAGTAAGAGTAAATTCCCTGACTTTCATGTCGAGCTCATTGGTGTCACGCGGGGGACTTGATAGTTTAGAGGATATCGTTTCCGACAGTATTCCTCTATATTTTGTCCAATCAGTTTTCCGGTAGTTCCGGAAAGCTGGTTGGCTGGGGTGAGCATCACTCAGGCTGAATTGGATGTATCTATGGTCTGAAAAGGAGTGTTCAGACGATACCATCCAGTTTGTTAGCCTTTGGGTGATGCTGTCGGAGACAAGAGTAATATCTAATACTTCTTGTCGGTTTTTTGTTATGAAAGTGGGCTCATTGCCAATATTGCAAATTAAGAGGTTAGTACTTAAAATATAATCTAAAAGTGACTCACCTCTATCATTGATGTCGGTACTGCCCCATACCGTATGATGTGCGTTAGCGTCGCATCCGATTATGAGGCCAGTTTTTTGCCTTCCCGCTTCCAGTACCACCCTTTCTAGGTTATCACCAGGGAGAGGGCCCACTTGGTCGTGGCCAAGGTAAGCCGATGCCAGCCAGTAAGAGCCTTTGGCAGTTTCTAATCTGGCAACGGTTAGGTCGGGGTCACTGAGGTTGGGAAGTAGAAATACATTTAGGCTACGTTTCACTAATATACAAGTTCTAATCTTACCTTTGTCTCTTGTATAGAGCGGAACGTATGAGGGTGTCCTAAGTCCACGAACCACGCCTTCTGCAATCCATGGTTCCTGGATTAGAATAATGTCTTCTGCGCTTTTGGAAAGACGCAGAATGAGTGCGGCCGAAGCCTTTTTTGAGTGGTGGAGATTAATCTGGAGAAACCGTATCATTGCTACAGTCTTCGAGAGTCGCCTCCACCACGCTGTTGTTGAGGTCCTCCGATTCTGAAAATGTGCCCAAGAGCTCATCTTCTATCTCTGATCGTGTAGAACCTCTGATTGCTTCGTCATCGGTTTCCATTTCCGACAATGTGTCAGAAGAGGAGACACACGGCTTGGTAGTCACCTCGGACAGATTGGAGTCGTCGCTATCCAATTCTGGAAAGGATATCGACGCTCCAAGATCCAAGGTAGTGATATCAGGTGTTAAAGGAGGAGGAGGTGGCTTATCAGCATCCAGCTCATCCTTTTTGTACACCCTTAAATGAATGGACTCGAATCCGAACCGAATCATGCCTTTCGTCTGCGCCAGAGGATTAAGGGATTCCTTATTGATCACAATTAACGCGCATCTATAAGAACCCCTTAGTTCCTCCAGTTTCGCGACTTTCCAGTCATGAGTCGGAAGAGTCGGGTTGCTGAGCCGGATGATTTCCAGGATATTTTCTGGAGAGGAGGGTTCGGCTGGAATCCAGGTACGAGTTCGAGGTCTACTAGGAATGTCTTCCTTAGATACGACCTCGAGTTTTGCACCTGGCCAAACCTCTCCTAAACCATCGATGGCCTTGGTGAAGAGATCGAGAGATCTCTGGTTGGAGCAAGCGATGAGCTTGACATGGCCTTGGTGCCAGCCAGCGTCGTTTGTGATAGGAGGTGGTCCTGGGTTCTCTCGCATGATGGCCAAGAAGTTGCTCGAGAGCTTCAACTTGACCAATTGCCACCGTTCCGGTGTAATGGAACCGTCGGTATCGCTTCTGTCGATCACCGCGATCACCAATGCGTCCTTTAGGACTTCATTATAAGACCTCATAGATCTGCTGTTGGATGGCCCAGGGGTTGTGGAACTGTGTGTCTTGGGCCTCTTGGAAACCGGTGCGGTTTCCTCCAACGATCTTTGACGCTTAGAGGAGTCTTGTGACGTTTTGGGAGCAGTGGAAGCAGTGGGAAATCCGTCTTTTAGGATGTTTTTAGCCCACTCAACCTTGCTCTTTATTTCCGCACTTCTCTCCACCTCCGGAATGGATCCGAAGGTTTTGATGATGCGTGAAGCATTACGGCGTCTTATGTAGAGCGCCTTAGATGGAGCTTGCCGATGCGGCTGAGCTCCAGATTCCTCTTTGGAGGGAGGAGTTTTGGTAGCAGCAACAAGTCCGTGGCCTGCCACAAGCTTGCTGCTGCTGGGGGCGGGGGAAGTGATAGGACCATGGCTTGCCACAGTCTTAACACTCCCCGAAGGAGTTTTGGTAGCAGCAACAAGTCCGTGGCCTGCCACAAACTTGCTGCTGCTAGGGGTGGAGGAAGTGATAGGACCATGGCTTGCCACAGTCTTAACACTCCCTGAAGGAGTTTTGGTAGCCGCGACAAGTCCGTGGCCTGCCACAAACTTGCTGCTGCTAGGGGTGGAGGAGGTGATAGGACCATGGCCTGCCACAGTCCTAACACTTCCTGAATTCTTATTACTTTTTTTGCCCCTTTTGCCTTTAGAGGATGGCGCACCATGGCCTGCCACAGTTTTGCCTCCTCTCGGCAATGCAGGAGCCTTGCCGGTAGTCGGTGTAGTCACCGTTCCACCGCCCGGTAATGGAGGAGTACCGGCCTCGGTTTTTGTTTTTTGGTTTTCCATTAATGGTCCCACGAGTAGCGGAGAAAGGAATGTCCATCTGTACAGAGATCCGCCATATACAGATAAGGCTAGCTAATCCGGAGGTCGCCAGGTATCCGGATACTCCGTTTGCGACTGAGCTATTTTTGGAGATACTGGGCCCTCAGCCAGGTTGATCTTCGGCACGGGTCGTATAACACCTTGATCCAGCCCAGGGGAATGATGGAGTGCTTTGGGAGTTGGGGAGGGGGGGGAGCATCCTTTGGTTTCAGGACTCGTCTGGAGAATTTCTTCTCGAGATTCATTGACCCTACTCAGCCTCTACAACTCGACAAGTTCGATACTCGCGGTAGAAGCATACATACATAAGATGATAATCTTTTGATTTCAATGATTACATTCACTATCACTGATCACAGAGTTAATCCGGATAATCGAAGGACCATAATGTTTTTAAATAATGTTTTTGTGTGTTTGTGTTTTTGGAAAGTAAAAAAGGCTGTATATGTCAAATATTTAATTTTACAATTTATTAGCAAATGAAACAAAATGTAATTTTACCAAACGACTGCTCTGGTTGACGGTCCAATTAGAAGAGATATCGCTTTGAAGCGATATAAATCAAAATTTATTACAAACAGAAATAAAAGTGAGAGCAAAAGAGATTAGCAAAACAATAAACTATGTGAATAGGATACATTATATGTGTTTGGTTTTTTGGTGCACTAAGTACTGAACAATTATTATCAGGCGAAAATCTAAATACCACCTTCTCAAATTGCCTGGTTCCTCAAAGTTTTCTAATGAAAAGGGGTAGGGAGATCCTACCTCTCATAGCTGTTACAATTGAATCTCGGTTGAATAAACATATAAGACCGATTGGAGATACAGAATTCTATTTTTTCATAGAGGTACAGTGGCTCTTTATTGATCAGCAAATTATTTAATGTCTTAAGGGAACAGTATTTCATGTATGCATATAGGTTGCATCCCAGTATATTTTTTGAGAAGGACGATATGTGGTCAAACCGTTTAAGACTGTACACGTACCGGATTATATTGTTAAAGGCTACAGCAGGCATAGATCCAAATGATGGTGACAACTTCTTTGTGATCGAGGAGCCGCAGGAGCGGGTAGAGGCTATAGGAGTGACTTTCCAGGAAGTGTACAAGGCGAATGTTATCATTGTCCGAACCACGATCTGGAGAATCGAGTCCTTGTGCACAATTTCTACCTTCGAAATGAAATAGTGAATTGGCGATTCGAGAGCTCGTGTTTCACCCAGTTCAGTGACGAGAATATGGCAAATAATGTCATCACTAACGATAGGGTACTACCCCCGTTCATTTCGAAGGAAGAGCTCCAAACGATCTTCGAATCACTTAGAAGTTAGAAATCAGTGGGAACCGACGAAATACCGAGCATTGTGCTTCGACATCTCCTAGAAGCGGTGAACATTTATACCACCCTGTTTAATAATACAATGAACAATGCACATTGTCCAGCGTGTTGGAAAACTGCGGTGGTACATCCCATCCCCAAAAGGGATAAACACATTTCCAATCCGGCGAATCTCCGCTCGAGCAGTCTTCTTCCAAGCATCAGTAAGATTTTCGAGAAGGTGATCAATAGAGTCCAGACTAAGTGGGTTGAGGACAAAAACATAGTTGCGGATAATCAATTCGGTTTCAAGGCGGGGCTGCGTCTAAACTGGTTTCTGATATCCAATGGAGCAAAGGCAAGAACCAGTGCACTGGTGCCTGCCTGATTGACTTGGAGAAAGCCTTCGATACCGTATGGTTAGAAGTACTCTTTTTCAAGCTGGGCAGGTTGGGCATTAGTAAACCACTGCTGTATATTCTTTTTGATATGCTCTCCAGTAGACAGTTCATCGTGAAGAATGGCGATGTGACTTCTGTTGGAACATTTAACATTAAAAACTGTCTGCAACAAGGTGCGGTAAATTCGCCGATCCTATTCAATATTTACATAACTGACCTGATAGGCTCAATTCACCATTCCATAGCGTACGTAGACGACATAATCGCGTACATGTATCAGGGCTAAAGATTGAGGTCATTAATATACTTTTGCAGCGTGACTTCGACAAAATTAAGCGATATTGCGATGACTGGAAGTTGAAAATCAACTTTGCGAAGTCGGAAACCATTGTGTTTACGACGCCTTTGTCTTGGGCCTCTACCAGATACCTTGGGATCTGGCTAGATCAATTTTTGTATTTTAACAAACATGTAGATGTTGCTCTGGCCAGAGCCAAAGGTGCTTTTGCCCTTACAAAGAGATTGTTTTATAACAGCCAACTCGATGCGAGGGTGAAGGTGATCTGCTACATGGCCCTGATCAGGCCCATGCTTGTATTTGGATGTCCCGTGTGGTTCAACGTGAGAGCAAGTTTATTGGAAAAGATCCGTGTGTTTGAAAGGGCTTGTCTTAAGACTTGTCTTCGCTTATACAGAACACCAGAGTCTGAGTACATAAAATTCTATCCTAATGAGGTCTTATACAATAGGGCGAATCTAATAAGAGTGGACAATTTCGTCATTAAGTTAACTCGAAGGCACGTTGCAAGAGCAATGACCTCATCGAACAACCTGAACATCGGGGCTTACTACCCCAATTATAATTTATCACGAGAGAGTTCGCTTTGACGGCTTTATTCCTCCAGAAGTGTTCCTCTATCTAGATAGCAAAGGTCTGATCCAGGACAGATTGGCGGTGCCGCTAATCTTCCACGTCGCTCGAACAGCTGCGGACAGGCGACTCAACTACGACAGAGACGTCGCACATGGCAGTACAGAGCGTCTCCGGTTCAGTAGGGCGGTAGGGAGTCGCGACATGAGGGATGTTTCTCGGCAGCACCAACACTTTTGATGGCTTGTTGAAGGGGGGTTTTGTTTGTTCGTCGAACTCCTCCAGTGATAGCTAGCTAGATGTGAAGCAAGGTGGGCCAGCCTAATTTTTTTTTTAGCCATGGCCGGCTTACATATTTTTAGGTAGGTTTAAGTAAGATTTTAAGAAAAAAAAAATATAGAAAAACAAATATATATATATATATATATTTATATATGAAGTATATATATATACATGGCCGGCTTACATATTTTTAGGTAGGTTTAAGTTAGATTTAAAAAATAAATATAGAAAAACAAAAAAAAATATATATGTATATTTATATATGAAGTATATATATAAATATATACATATGCATGTACTCGTAGATGTAAGTAGGTTAAGTAGATTAAGATTTAGTTTTAGGTATTATGTAGGCTTTTAGTTTTAAGTTTTATTATAAAATTATAATAATCTATGTACTAAGTTTTTAAACATGTTTCCTTAGTTTAAGCTATAGTTAAGTCACTGTATAGTAAGAATAAAACCCGTAATAAACGTCGAAAGACATAACTTTTAAGTATTATATTTAACTTAGAGTGCCCGCATGGGGCCAGTAAGTTAGTTTAAGATAATTAGCTTAAATAACTAGCTAATTTTTAAGCGTTTTTTGTGTAGCATGTAAGAGTAAATTAAGTAATATAAATTAAAATGCATATAGACTGAAAAAAAACTGAATTGTTAAAGGCTACAATCAGGTTTCGTCTCGTTTCAGTATTATGACAACGGAAAACCTGACACCCGTATGAAATGATCGGCATAAAAAGGGTTTTCGCTAAGCTGCGTCTAATATGTTGGGGTGTAAAGTTTTTTGATAGCGATAGAGTTCGCAAGTAACTATATATCTTGCCAATTACTGACCGAATGTGAAGGTCCCAGCTAAGGGTAGTGTTAAACCAGATGCCCAAGTATTTAACTTTCTCCACATATTGTAGAACAGAATTGCCGAGATACAAGACAGGAAAATAACTCATATCAAGTTTGGTTTTATAAATAATCATGCATTGAGATTTTTTTGAGTTTAAAAAAAGCTTATTCTTTTCGGACCAGTGAGCAATGCCTTTAAGGTCACTGTTTAGTTTTTGGGCCCCGTCCTCGATCATTCGAAGCTTGCAGCAAAGGCGGATTTGTGCATCGTCGACATACATATAAATTGCTGAGTTTGTGACTGCAAGCTCATTTATGAACACACTGAACAGTAGTGGGCCAAGAATAGATCCTGACAATACATTTAGAAAACGGGACGAGTTTTTACCAGCAATGACAGCTTGTCTCCGGTCAGAAAGGTACGACAACATCAGTGTAACAGCACTTTTGAGAAACGAGATTGATTTCTCAGTTTTGAGATCAAAATTTTGGGATTGACCGTATCGAATGCTTTTGGAAAATCATGAAAGCAAAGAAAGGACGCCCATTGCCTGTCTGATATCGTCAGCTACTTTTCAGATGGATGATGTGCAGCTATGATATCCTCTAAAACCAGACTGATGCGGATTCAGATGCTTGTTGTTTTTAATAAAAGTCGACACTTTTTAATAAAAGTGCTTGTGTAACATTTTTTCAAGAATCTTAGGCAGAAAGGGGAGATTGAAGATCGGTCTATATCGGGGTGGTGTAAGACGGGTAAAAGGTTTTTTGAGTATTGGAAAAACTTTTGCAAATTTCCAAGCAATGGGAAAGATGAAGTTAATATAATAGTGTTACACATATGTGTAAGTATTGGAAGAATATGAGGCAAAATGATATTAATGAGTACTGGATTTATTTCGTCACAACCAACAACTTTAGATTTGATATCCAATATAGCTCCTACAACATCTGCTTCACTTAATCTTTGAAAAAAGAATTCATTGTCACATTACGGTCACTTAATATTTCAAATGCATCTGGTACTAAGGCATTTGGTGAGGAGCACTGAACTTTGGTAAATTCAGCATTTAAAACATCTGCGTTAAAGCTTTCTGACGACCAACACCTAGCTCGCGAATATTTTTACACAAAGTTTTACGTGCAAGACCTTTATCGAATTTCACCGTATACAGCCGACGTTTCGCTTCCCTGATTTTAGCACGAACTTTGTTTCGCAAGACACAAAAAACATTGTGAAATTCGGCGAGACGAAACCGTTTCCGACGCTTCATTCCTCAGTTTCATGGCATCCTGAATTTCAACTGTAAACCAAGAATTGTTGTCATTACGTACTGACTTCCGTTTAAGTGGTACGTGTTTGCTATCAACCTTGCTATTAAAGCGGTTAACCAACTTATTGACCAAAGTGATTCCATCGAAGATATCCTTATCATTGGTGACTTTAATCTGCCTCTGCTGAAGTTGATTCCATCGGATGTTCACTTCGTTTTTACCGCATCAAACGCTAGTTCATCCATAGAATGTGTATTTATTGATCGTGTAACAGACTTAAGCCTTACGCCAAGCAAGTGTCGTCCCTCACTCCATCGGTAGGCAACTACACCTTATTTTCACTAGCGATCCTATTAACTCCACAGTAATGTTTTGTCACTTAACCCTATCATCTATCGACAACTTTCACCGCCCTCTTCTTCTCTCATTTTTCCATAACTCTCCACCCCAGCCCACTTCTTCCCCTACTATCTCTTCTTACAACTTCTATGTATCTAATTCTCGCAAAATTAATATCTATCCTAGCAAATCTTCTTTTGATTTTACCAACCTATCTTTATATGATGCTGTCTGCATTTTTAAAGTGAAATAATTAATTCCATTTCTCTTAACGTCCCCTTTTCTCAGTATAAAATATAATCTACTTCCCCTCCCTGGTATAATAGAAGACTTCGCCTTTTACGAAGCAAAGTATGGGCAATTTTCTTCGCACCAATTCGTATTTTGACTACTCTAACTATCTTGGAATCGACCTCCAATTCACCCAGCTCTTTAATTGCCTCTGTCAACGCTTTCTTGACACTGCGCAGAGCAACCTTATCAACGACCCTAAGACATTTTATCAATTCGTCAACTACAAAAGAAAATCAGACTGTTATCCCCCCTCTGTCTCGTTAGATAATACAATATATAGTATCATCGACCGACCCACATGGGGGCATTAGCCCCCACCAAAATGTATAAGGGCCACACAGGTATGTCTAGATTAAAAGAATTGGCTACAGGTTGTGTTTGGTGAAGGTTTGGATTTCGATATAGAGAGACATGTGAGAGAATGTGAAATTTGTGCTAGAAGAGAAAGAGAAAAACAGTCAGTTCTCTGATATTAACCCTTGATCAAATATGATTTTTGATTTTGCGGCCCGTGTCAATCCCGGACAGATTTATTAAGCTTATTGCAAGCAAACATATACTTAAAACTAACATTTTCACTTAAAAACTAAAGGGTGGGAGCGGTTAAAGAAAATAAGGACGTGAGGCATAGGTGGAAATAAGTATGTTCTTGAAGGAGAGTTTGCTGAGATGGTAGTCGAAGAGAGGCAGTACATCGTTAACTTCGCGAAGCATCCTAAACATTGGCTCCAGGTGTCCGTAATTCGTTCTGTGAAGATTGAGCCGGAAAAGTGGCACAGACCTAAGATTGCGGGGATTGGTGTTAAAAGAAATAATTTGAAGTAAGGAAGGACAGTCGATATTACCTACTAAAATTTGATGAATAAAGAGAATGTCGGCAACTTTTCGGTGTATAGAAAGGGGTTGTAAATTTATAAGTTTCAGCCGGTCAGTGTAAGGTGGTAAGTTTTGGCTATCATCAAAGGGAAGACCACGTAAAGCAAAGCGTAAAAACCTGCGTTGAACAGATTCTATCCGGAGGATGTGAGTTCTGTAGTAGGGTGACCAAACTTGGCTGGCATATTCCAGAAGAGGCCTAACAAAGGTTATGTAAAGAGATTTGGTAACATAAGAATTGGAAAACTCCTTAGACCCGCGCTTGATAAAACCAAGGGCAGAGTTGGCTTTTTTTATTATACTATCAATGTGAGAACGGAAATTGAGTTCCTTGTCGCAGATAACACCTAAATCACGCAACTCATTCACTAAGGGAACAGGCAGATTAAAGTTTGGATAGCAACGAGGTGAAGTAGGGAGGCGTTTACGGGTATAAGTTATAGCCTGACACTTATTGACGTTAAGCTCAAGAAAATTCTTCTGACACCAAGTACAAAACCTGTCTAGATCTTGCTGCAGAAGTAGGCTCGTTACTAATAACGGTCAACACTTTGCAACTTGAGAATTTTTGGAATTCTGTTTTCAAAATTCACCCCCGTATCGTCCACAATCTTATGGATTAGCCGAACAAACAGAACAGACTTTTAAGTATTCATTAAAAAATAATATTTTTGGACATTCATATGCAATGGAACATTGGTAATTTCCTTTTGCAATACACTAACATAGCGACCACAGTGATACATACATCTCCAACAGAACTTATTTTTAGTTATAAGCCTATTACCAATTTATCTAAGTTGAGGCTAAGAATTTAACAAAATAAAAATTGTGAAATGATTTATAAAAAATATGCTACTCGTATTAAAGATGGAGTTCTAAATAAAAAGACCAGTAGGAAAACAAAATCTGTTCGTGAAAGTAAAGCTAGTAGGAATGCATACTATAAGCCAAATGAAATGGTTAGATAAAGTTACATAAAGACAAAGTTACATACTCGTAGTTACATAAAGACTATTGTAACTATTTATGGCCTATGGTTCTTCGTACGTCAGAGCTTTGGCAAATATATTCTCATCGCATAATTAAAAAAAATGTTTGTAATGTATTAGAGGGATAGAATACCAGTAAATACGGATTAACCCATCTATCGCCGATTTTCAGTGGGTGGTCTTGGCTCAAGTGGTAGTGGATTGGCTTCCCAATCGGTCTGTTCGGTGTTCAATACCAACCAGCCCCGGTGAAAAGACATTCTTCTTTTCAAGCAACTAAAATCTTGTGGGATGAATAGTTGTCTAAAATGTAATAACAAATCAATTTACACTAATAATTTAATGTCCCCATTAAATGTTGGAGACTACTCGTGGAGTGACATAACCATTGAGCCCAAACATCTTTCTCTCCCTCTCTATCCGATTTTCCATAAAACTGAATACGTGCTCCAGCATTTTAAGAGTAGCAATACCATCCTGAGTGTTAAGTAGTTTTTTTTTTTTAACATACAAAATAAATATTCACGTAGGTAGTGAATCAATCTTCAGTGGCTGATCGACGTAGGTATAATGTGTATCCGTAGTCGTCAGTGACTGTTTCGCAGAGAAAGCTCTTCGGAAACCCTTTTAAACACCCTCCGTTCTTCATACATGGGGAATTTCTATTTAATACTACAATAGTATATACCCGCGACTTCGTTCGTCGTAGTTAAATGAATAATTGATAAAAATTCTCTGACTGCTTTGGTGAGCGTGAAGGTTAATATTACATAGAATATTACATAGGCTTTTAATGAATACGACTTTTAGTGGGTGGCCGTAGCGCAAGTGGTAATGCATTGGCTACTCAAACCGACAGTCCGGTGTTCAATTACGAAAAAAAAAACTAAAATCATTTGAAGTGTTTAGTTTTAATTCTAAAAATATTCATATTCTTTTGAGAATTAAGTTTTTAACAAATAAATAATTATAAGAAAATAAATAAAATATAAAAAAAAATAAAAATTATTTCATGCTTTTCAAAGGTAAATCCAAGATAAATTTTTATTGAATTTACATAGTATTTTTATTTTGTTTGTTGCACGGAATAAAAACAAACAGAACAATGTGGAGTTAACTTTAAATCAAAGCTTCCCTGCATAGTACATTATTTTTCTGGTTCTCGGAATCGTAAATGAAGAGCTTCGAAAATGTGTAGCAAGGCGTTCGGAGGTCCACACGAACTGCCGTTGCCATTTCTCCGGTTAAAATTGTGGCTTCTATGACGCTTCTTACAAGTTTTTTGAAGCGGAGTCTGGTCCCATTGCATATTTTCGGGGGATCTAAGTTGCGCATGAGCATTGTAGATGGCCCAAATTTTAACTCATGCTCATGCGTAGGGAGGCCAAGCTAATAATTAGGATTCGGTTTTTTTTACTTTTGGACATTGAAACTGTGTAACCGATTTAATTAAATTTAATTCGTTGTACAGTGCTAGACTTAACAAAAATTTTGAGGCGTCACTCATTTCTATACGTTACCCCACATGATTGATATTACTAAATTTACCTTACAAAATCTAATTAAAAACCAGCGGCGAAGATCATTGAAACCGATTATACACCGGTGAGCATTGAAAACCAAAATTGTTTTTTTTTGGTTTTTTTCTTGTTATTGGTTTCATTTTTGAATGAACGTGCACATACTTATCTATGACGTTTGATGATGATTATGCTTTCACCAGCTCGGCGACTACCCCCATCAATGGTTCTGAAATAATTGTGTAGTACACACGTATACATGCATATGTGTATAAATAGATACATATGAGTGCAGCAAATATACGATAGTAGTAGTTCCAATTTTTAACATATTCTAATTTTGAAATGTTTCTTTAATTGTAGATAGGTAGGTAGGTTTCGTTTTTTGTTTTCTTTTTAATGTATTTTTCTTAAATTAATTAATTTACTTCTACATCCTAGTCAAAAAAATGCTTAACATTTAACTTACATAACTTAAAATTATCTTTCGCGTGCTGTCCGATGACAGAAAACTTTCGCCAATTCTTTCTGGTATCCCTAGAGGCCAGAAACAAAGGCGTGCCAAACAGAATAGTTTCCGATTTCTGAAAGTTGATTTTTAACTTCCAGTCATCGAATTAATTCTATCGAAGTCAGGTTGGAAAAGTATATTAATGATCTCATTTTTGGACCTGATCTGTACGCGATTAAATCGTCTGCGTACGCTATTGCATGGTGAAGTGTAAATGTTGAATAGGATAGGCGAGTTTACCGCACCTTGTTCTTGTTCTTTTAATGTGAAATGTTCCAGCAGAAATCACATCACCATTCTTCACGATGAACTGTCTACTGGAGAGCATATCAAAAAGAATATACAACAGTGGTTTAGTAATGCCGAACCTGTTAAGCTTTATAAAGATTCCCTCTAACCATACGGTATCTGTTGCAACGCAACGAACATTTTTGCCCAAATATCGTATTTCGCTCACCAGCATCCACATTTTACCATCGGCATGGATCCCGTCGCTAGTTTAGCCAAACAAAAGCCGACGGTAAAACATCCATCGCCGACAGCCGATCGATAAAATTGGGCGCTCAGCAGCAGGAACATAATGCGTAGACGAAGCACTCGTCATAATAGAAAAACTGCATGGAAAAAAAATGCTATGTTTTTGCCAATAGGCTCCGCCCATGACACCGCCCTCAGGTCATGGCCCAGCTATGAGTATATGTACATGTGTTGGTGGCTATTACACCAGCTGACCAGATGATGCACTGTGAGGAAGCTGTACGATTTCTGATTCTTTTATCAGAAATATATGCAAATAAAACGCGTGCTACTCCAACGAATGACAAATGTATTGTGATGATTCTCTGAATACATAAGTACAGCTCAAGTAAGAAAATAAAAGAAATAACTTATCGGTACATAGTATGGCATGATATATGTTTTCAGTTAACAATGCTAAGATGATTGCATGATTACAGAAGAGGCGTTAACATTTGAACAGTACAGTGACTAAGAAGAAATTTCATAGTATTTACATATTTGAGTTTAATGGCTTATAATAATTTCTTAACATCCTCCCCGCATTGAAAGTCTCCACTTTCAATAGATTCGCCTGCATGACTGTCTGTTTCAGTGGGAAGTAAACAAACTTTGGAAACCGCTCTTCTCAGCACACCGCTCGTAGTTCGAATGATCACTACACGCATAAGATTATCTTCTCCTCGGACGACACCTTCGACTCTTCCTAGCGCCCACTTTAGGGGGGGGTAAGTTTTCGTCTTTGATGATAACCAGAGCACCAACTCGAAATTCGTATTCCTGTTGATGCCATTTGTTTCGCTGCTGCAGCAGATGCAAGTATTCTAGGCTCCAACGTTTCCAGAAGTGTTGATACATTTGAGATACCCTTTGCCATCTAGATAATCGGGACTGGTTAATATTTGTTACATCTGGCTCCAGTATCGCAGTTAAGGGACCACCTACTAAAAAATGAGAAGGCGTTAAAACATTAAAGTCAGCAATATCTTCGGAAATGGGACACAAGGGCCGAGAGTTTATGATTGATTCAATTTGACAGACTAAAGTATGCAACTCCTCTCGACTAAGAGGAGCATAACCAGCGACACGACGAAAATGGTACTTAGCTATCTTCACTGCAGCCTCCCATAATCCTCCGAAATGAGGTGAACGAGCTGGAATATGCTTCCAGTTGATGCCGTCGTTGAGGCACATCTCATGGACTGCTTGATTGTGGTTTGAGTTTTGAAATAATGTTTTTAATTCATTTAATTCTGAACGTGTGCCTATAAAATTGGTTGCATTGTCTGAGAATATTGTTACAGGCTTGCCTCTCCTGGAACCTTTTCAATGCTCCCAAAAAAGATTCCGTTGATCTTCCGCGAGTTCCAAATGAATGGCTTTGGTTGCGAAACAAATAAATAAAGCAACATAAGTTTGCTCTTATTATTAATATGTCCCTTTCCTTTAAGTTCATAATACTCCTTAGCAAATTCATTTCTTTGAATCATGCGCATTAAAGTTTTAGTTCCCATGTCGACATCTGTGGTTGTTAAAGTCCCTATAACGCGATCTTTCCTTTGACCCCTGAGGTTGTTAACAAAGCGGTGAATGTATCCGAAAATCCTTCGAAGTTTTCGAAAAGAGTTAACAAATTTACACGACGCAGAAAGATCTTCGGACCCTGTGACTAAAAGAACTGATCTTGCACTCCGTTGTTCTGGTAATTCTTTTGGAATGACAAGTTCAAGTTTCGGCCACTTTGTCCCTGGGTTTTTCAAAAACTCTGGACCACTAAACCACAGCGAAGAATTTATAATTTCTCCAGGGTAAACCCCTCGAGATAGTATGTCAGCAGGATTTTCACTGGTTGGAACATACTTTCAATCCATACCTTGAGTTATGGTTTGTATTTTGCTAATTCTATTCGCAATGAATGTACTAAATTTGCATGGAGAGGATTTAATCCATGATAGGACGACTGTCGAATCAGACCAGCAGAGAACTCGATGGCATTTTACTATTTTGTTAGTGACCATAATATCTACCAACTCAGACAGCAGCAGAGCCGCACACAATTCAAGGCGTGGGATGGAGATAGTTTTTATCGGTGCTACTCTTGTCTTTGAGCACAATAATCGAACGATAATGCTACCAGCAGAGTTGATGCTCCTTATGTAGATGCATGCACCATAAGCGTCTATGCTGGCATCAGCAAATCCATGCATTTCGTATTGAGCGCAAAAGGACGTAACGTATCTTCGAATTTTGATTTCATTGATGAGTTTCAGTTCATTACAAAACTTAGCCCAAATGGTATGTATCTTAACAGGGAGAGACTCATTCCAATGTAATTTCTCTTTCCAAAGTAATTGCAAGACTATCCTAGCCTTGATTACTACGGGACTGACAAAACCTAGAGGATCATATATTCTAGCAATACCAGATAGAACCTTTCGCTTGGTGATTCTTTTCTCCACATTGGAAGATTTGTATGCAAACCAAAATTCATCCAGAGTAGGCTCCCAAATTAGACCCAAGGTCTTTGTAATCGTTCCATCATTTATTTTTAAAAAAGACTCTCTATCCTCAGCTGGAATATCTTCCAGGATCGTTGAATTATTTGAACACCATTTTCTTATTTTGAAGTGACCTTTACTCAATAGTTCAGTGACTTGGCCCATGATTTGATATAGTGTATTATGACGGCCAGAACATTTTTGGAAATTTCTAGACTTGCAAAAGCGAACAGTATGACCTGTTCGTAAGCAGTTTAAGCACAGGCTTAATCGTTTGGCCTCAACAAATCGGTTTTGTGGTAATAAATCACTGAATTTGGAGCAATTACAAATATTGTGGTCACTTGAGTTACAAAACATGCACGACCTAGCTACGTTTGATGCAACAAGTGCCCCTTTGCTATGGTTTAACCTTCTACTGCAACTACTACTACTATTTAAAAATCTTGCCTGTTTATGGGTATCCATGATGGTTCCAATAGCCTCCTCCACTTTTTCCAAAGATTGACAACGTCTTTCTATAAATTTCACCATTTCGGTCCAAGTTGGTATTTGATTCGATGATGATTCTTTCTCCCACTTCGTATGCGATTGAAAGTCCAGCTGTTGGATATAGGATGTATCAGGAATACATCACAAATTTGTTCTATTGATCCCAAAGTTTGAAGAGCGCGGTAATGTAAATGTTCATTTACATCATTAATGGCGTCGCTCAAAACTCTAAGCCTCTGTACCGAGCTCGATTCCAACTTCTTTAGATTAAAGAGATCCTTCACATGTGCCTGGAAAATAAGACGTATATTATCATACCTTTCTTTAAGTAGCTGTATTGCGATATTGTAATTCGAAGCTGTAACCTCTAACGATTGTATCGTTTTGTACACTGAATCCACTAAGCATGACCGAAGATGCTGAAATTTTTCAATATCTATGAGCTCATCGTCTTCGTCCACAAATGTCTTAAACATCCCATAAAAGTCCAGCCAGTCACTATATTTACCACTGAATTTAGTTAGCTCAAGTTTTGGCAGCCGATTTGTTTTCGACTTCTGAATCACAAATGACGTGGAGGTCTCATCTGGTGTATGTGATGCTGCCTTCGGAGTCTTATTATTGATAAGCGTTAGAATTGTAGTTTACAGGTCGCAATATGATTCTTCAAAGTTTGTTCTCTTATCCTTCTCCAACTCAGAAATGTCCAGTCCCTCGATGTTTGTTTGAATATCGTCGAATTTATGGAAATACGTTTCTAAGAGGCCTAGCCTCGTGTTCAACTCGGGTATGTTCATTTCATTTGCTGAAGCACCGAATAAATTTTTGTAATTTGCCCCATTATGGCTGACAACTTTCTTTTTAAGGTAACTCAATTTTCCTTTTAATTTAATTTAATTTTGGAAACTTGCGAATAGTGCAAAAGTGCAAAAAAAAAAAAAAAAAAAGTAAAAGAAACTTTTAATTTGGACAAATGTGTCCTGTCACAGTCGCCAATGTACGATTTCTGATTCTTTTATCAGAAATATATGCATATAAAACACGTGCTACTCCAACGAATGACAAATGTATTGTGATGATTCTCTGAATAAGTACAGCTCAAGTAAGAAAATAAAAGAAATAACTTATCGGTACATAGTATGGCATGATATATGTTTTCAGTTAACAATTCTAAGATGATTGCATGATTACAGAAGTGGCGTTAACATTTTAACAGTACAGTGACTAAGAAGAAATTTCATAGTATTTACATATTTGAGTTTAATGGCTTATAATGATTTCTTAACAGAAGCGATTAAGCGGTGAATTTTTTCTATGTGGTTTGTCGTAGCTGCATAGAAAATCCGGAATAACAAAAGGGGTTATTGACCGGATTAAGATTGGCCTTCAAAATCAGCTGGACCAGGAAAGTGTTCCTTATCGATGAAGAAGCAAACGTTGGTCATGCCAAGTTTAGAAAGAAAGGTGACGGTGCAGTCAATAAGGACATTTTAAAACGAAAAAAAATAGTTTGTTTTATTTACTCGTAGTATAGTTCGCATCTCGTATTTAACGTTGCTTAAATTGTTCTCGGTTCTGTCCGCATTCATTTGAATCGGCACCGGAGACAAATCGGTCGCAGTTATTTTTTATCTATTTTTTGTGCACAGTATCCTGGCGATACAGTATCGAAGGCTTCTTCCGAATCAATCAGGCAGGCACCAGTGCACTGGTTCTTGCCTTTGTTTCATTGGTGAATGGTATCATGCCCCGCCTTGAAACCGAATTGATTATCGGGAACTATATTTTTGTCCTCAATCCATTTAGATAGGATTCTATTGATCACCTTTTCGAACACCTTACTGATGTTTGGATTGAACCTGGTCGAGCGGAAATTCGCCGGATTAAAAGTATCTTTATCGTTTTTGGGGATGGGATGTACCACCGCAGTTTTCCAATGCGCAGGATAATGGGCATTATTCATCGTATTATTAAATGCATATTGAATGTGATATCAATTTTCACTGCTTCTAGTGGGAGTTGTCGAAGCACAATGTTCGGTATTTCATCGGTTTCCACTGATATTTTACCTCTAAGTGATTCGAAGATCGTTTGGAGCTCTTCCTTCGAAATGAACGCTGGTAGTAACCTTCCATTGGTGATGACATTATTTGCCATACTCCCGTACCCGAACTGGGTGAAACCCGAGTTCTCGAATCGATAATTCACAATTTCATTTTGAAGTTAGAAATTGTGCAGAAGAACTCGATTCTCCAGACCGCGGTTCGGGCCAATGATAACATTCGCCTTGTACACTTCCTGGAAAGTCACTCCCATAGCCTCTAACTTGTCCTGCGGATACTCTATCACAAAGAAATTGTCATCATCAACGGCCTCATTTGGATCTATGCCTGCTACTACACGTATATGTTCGTTTTTCATCGTTCGGGCGATTTTAATACATGGAAGGTAGTTTTGATTATTTCTCCGAAATATTTTATTTATTTGCGGGAGCAAATTTGCTGGTGTTTACAGCGGGAATTTTGGTTTTCCAATTCAAACTGACAGAATTTCTGTAATTTTCCTTTATTAATGTTTGTAGGTTTTTAATAGACGACTTCAGTGTCATGATTTCCGGGTTATGTCTCTCGGTAAACTATATGTACAAGGTTTTTAGTCTTGACAGCAGTCTACTTTGATGTCGGCTCAGTGCTTTAATAGGTGCGTTGCGGACTAAGTCTTCATTGTCAGTGTGGTCGTACAGAGGTATCGTCCTGTGTATTGTTCGTTTGATGATTGTCTCGTCCATGTTTTTTTTTTTTGTTTTTTTAAAGAAATTATCACTCAAGTTGGTATTAATACATTTAAAGTGCCTGAGCACGTGTTAAATTTTTTGGGAAATGGGATAGAGCGAGAAAGAAAAATGTTTGGGCTCAGTGGTTATTTCGCTCCATGGGCGGCATCCAACATTTACTGGGGAGACTAAATTATTAGTGTAAGTTGGCTTGTTGTTGATTTCTAGTCAACTACTCATCATACTTGATTTTCGTTAACCGAAAAAGTGAATACGTCTTTCAGGCGAGGCTGGGATTCGAACAGCGAACCTTCCGATTTTTAAGCTAGTCTGCCACCACTTGAGCCACGGCCACTAGTATTAGATGCCTGTCAATCCCTTCGTTTGACAGATTTCTGTTGGACAGTGGGTAGAGCAAATTCGAGGAGAGTCCTCTTGTCAGTATTCTTGACAAGTGTGTCCAACGCACCCTACTATAATCGTAGGAATGCCTTTGAACAAACTCCTCCAATTCCGTAGTTTTGTTAGGAATAGTTATTTCGGTGCTGAGACCGCAATAGTTACTGTCATACACAAAACTCCGTAAACAGTTTGTCGAACAGCAGGAGATCCAAATAAGACCCGTGTCTGTAATAAGTGATGCCAGAATAGGTTCAACTGTCAAATACATGTAAGACAGTCATAGTTTAGTTCAGCATCAACCATTGTATGAGCAACATCTCGCGAATAAAGAAATAACAAGTAATAAAAGGTAAACGGACGTTTTATTTATCAACGCGTAATACATGGTGTCAGAAGTGCTAAATAAATCAGGTTTTCATAATGAAAGATAGACCACAACCATTTAATTGTTCGGACCTGGGAATAGAGTGGCTGCTACGGAAGAGTGAATTCATAGTGTACATGCTCGCACGGGGAAAAACAAGTGAAGATTAAAAGACGAACTAAATTCATGACTTTTAAAACCTCTGGTCATGCAGTTTGTAATTATAACCAGTTTTTTCATGCTTCGAATTGTAGGCAATTTAGTTTTCCAATTCATGATTGTAGTATACGCAACTTTCAACATAAAAATTCTTGTTCTGATACATGTTTCAAAATAAATTTAATGAAGAATTTCAAATATTTAGGTGTTACAATTGATTCTAACCTTAATTGGAAAGACCATAGTAAAAATGTTAAAAATCATTTGATGATTATAACACGAAAAATTAATCCCTTAAAGCGATTTTGGTCTAAAAAGATTCTCAAAACAATATATTATGGCTTGGCGCTTAGAGTGCGCTAGAGTATGGGTTATCTACTTGTAGTTAGGGTAGTTTCTATGCAAATACTTTTAGACCTTTAATAAATGCTCAAAAATATCTTATTCGAATTATCTGCAACAAAAATCGTTATACCGAAAGTTGGCCTTCATACAAGGAATTGCAAATTCTACCTATGAGACATCTTTATATTGTTGCAATATTTCCAGCAGAAACTCGCAATTATATAACCTGAGAATAAATAACACGCACCTGGTCACTGTACCCACTGCTCACAAAACTCATTTCTCTAACTTTTATATTAAGTCTTTTAATAAATTACCTCTGTCTATAAGCCAAACTCTAAATTTTACATCCTTCTCAAAAATGGTAAAAGACTGGCTATTCACGGCTGACTTTAATTGTGTTGACAACTATTGTTGAAAATTTATTATTAACAAAAAAAATATGTATCATTTTCTTGCTATCCTTTTTTGTTCTCTCAAATATTTATATACTTTCATATATTGCTGATTGTCACTCCAAAACAGTTTATAGTTTATTATTACTGCACATTTTAATTTACAAATGTACCATTCAATATTAACTTCCCAGTTACAGAATGATAGTTATTATTTATTCCTTTAAAAATTGTAATTGTTCTTATTTTAAGTTGAAAATGAAAATTGAATAAATAAACTAAAAAAAAAAGTCGCAGTGTTTGTATGGACAATTGGACCTAGTGGTCGACGAATTTATTTTTCCCAAATGATGGATCCGAAGATGCGTTACTTGGTCTAACAGTAGTTGCGCGGCAAATACCGGCGGTGATTGTTAATGGCGTAGAACAGCAACCAGCTCGTGTTGAACAAGAAATACGACAACGAACATTAAGTGAAGTATTATTAGCATTTGATGGATACTGTTTGCCACAAAATCGTGTTGCGATGGAAACATATAAATTTAATTCGATCGTACAAAAAGAAATGCAATCGTTCACAGCATTCGAAACTATATTGCGCACACAACTAAACAAATGTGACTTCAAATGCTTTTGTGGTGCATTAAACGAATGATCGATGAATGCTTCGTGATCGAATAGTCATCGGGGTCCACGACAAGAAATAATGCTATCGAGATTATTGGATGGGCGTGAAGAATTATTGGCACGTGTTTTTGATACGTGTAAAGTCTATGAATCGGCCAATGTGGACAAATGGATTTTGGGTGCGCATAAGCAAACGGTAACATCCATTGCAACAACAGAACGCGATGCGCAACCGTTAATATAATCAACCGCTTCTGTTTCAATTGTGGTAGTACTGGAATTACGGGCACATGAATGAGTGCAAAGCAAAAGTATCTGCCGGACATGTGGGAAAACGGGTCATTTCGCCAAGATGTGCCACAAAGCCAAGAAACCAACATCGGAAAGGAAGGTGCTTACAACTACAATAACAGAGGTGGTGGTGGTGGTAGCAACAACAAAAACACACGGTGAAATATTGCTGGTATCAACTGGAACAATGAAACTGGTGCTATAGTTAGGAAAATTAGCTCATTATAGATAACACGCTTAAATTTAATTGTTTGTGTAGAATAAATTCAATCGGAATAAATCCAAGATGGACCAAGGCATATAAAATAGAAACTGAAATTGTAACTTTAAAAATCGGTACAGGATCTGATATCAATTGTATTCCATTAAAATTGATTAAGAAAATTAATACGACGCACCTGACCCTAAGCCCAATGCAAGGTAACAAACTGACACAGATTTTTCAGGTGCATACCTGTTCCCACGACAACTACAGAATGATATTGCATTGCACCGAGATAATGTTACGTCGCTCCGGATACACGCGTCGACATGAAATGGATGAGTCTGCATATTGGATGATGGGAACAGTGGTTTACTATGGGAAAGTAATAAAGTTGACTTTATTTCGAGTAAGTCGAACAGTCGGGAAGAGGCTCAGCCTCCCCCTTCGCGTTTTTTTTTAGAATCCCCTGAAGGGATTCGTTAACTGGCGCGCGAGCAGGGACCGCTCCTTTGACACGCTCAGATCCTTTAACCAGGATACAGAGTCGATACTTTCCGAAAAGCCCAGTTCCTACGAGAACACTGCGCTTATACATCGACTATTCAAGAGCATCCAATCGTACCCATGAGAACACGAATGGTAGTAAAAAGGGAATCAAGGGGATTCGTGTGAAGCAAATCGTGCCTTAGTAGGCCGCGTGCATTTTAATGTTCGCGTCCAAAAATGATAACACGGTCCTTCCGAATGAGCGGTACCCAAAAGAAACGAATTTAAACGCTTAATTTTTTGGTTTCTTTTTTTCTTTCACAACGCAGCGTGCTTCTATGTATTCTCGTAAATCCTAGCATCAAGGAATTGAATACTAAACAAGCTAATACGATGTGCAGTGCTGTGAACTTCGTAATGTAAGAAAGCCAAGAGAAAAGGAAGAAAGAAAATTAGTAAAAATTAACACGTTATAAATAATAAAAATGAATTTAGACGTCTTCTTCAGATAAAAAATTATATCTAGAGGCAAAAATCAGTGGCAATTTGTGCAAGATATGTAAAAGAAATAAAAAGGAAGATATTGTGAAAATTGTATAGCTCTTGTGAGATTAAAAAATTGTAAAGGAAAAAAAAGAGAAGAAGGAAAACCAAGCAATATAATAATATCTTAGTGAAACAAAAATTTGTAAAAAAGAGGAAAAAATATATCCAGTTAATTTAATTAGAATCAATTTAATATAATTATAATTATTTAAAGTGCAGAACCCAAGTGCGAAATTGTAATTGTGAATTGTATTCAAGTAGTGAAATCCATACAATATAAGAGTAGTGGGTAGTGTTGGTGAGTTCAAAAAAAAGGGTTTAAATTAATAATAAAGTTTACATTTGGCGACTACTTCCGTGGTAACAGCGCAATTATAATAACTATTATATTATGGATTCTATAAATAAATCTATAATTGATCTGACGGGGACAGTTAATGCCATGTTAGTCCAGATAAGAGAGATAGATGCTCGGTTAAGGAGCACAGAAACAAGACCGGTAGGTGAACCTGTGACCGTTGCTGAAAACGCGGAAATTAAACTCTGTGCTCCTAGGAACGAGGCGAATTTGAGGGACATCTCTCGTCTGCCAGACTTTGTAAAGGAGTTACAAGTCTTCGATTGGAATGCTACGCAATATGTAACATGGGTACATACTGTTGAGGCGATCCTAGAGGACTTTGAAATTGTAGGGGCTAAGGCCATGTATACATATTACAATACAACATTTTAGTCAAAAAATAAGGGAGCCCGCTGATGCGGCTTTGGTGTCATATAACATTTTTGATAATGATTGGCGAACCATTAAACAGTGTCTATCTCTGCACTATGCAAATAAAAGAGACGTGAGAACACTGGAGCACCAGTTGAACCAACTGTCTCAAAAAAAACACGAGATTAGACGAGTTCTATGCAGCGGTCAACAATCAACTCTCATTGATGGTGAACAAAATCAAAACTGAATCATTCAATTAAGAAACAGTGACAGAACTCGTGGAGACGTATAGGAATAGGGTCCTAAACGTTTTCATTCGCGGCCTTAACGGCGACCTTGCCCGAATGCTTATAGTGCAAAGGCCTAGAACTCTACCTGAGGCTTATTCAGCCTGTTTGGAAATCAAAAATCTGAATTATATTAATCATATGATTCACAACTATAGTGTATCGAACACGATAACGGCACCCATTAAACAGACGTTTATAAAAGAATTAAGGTCTGCACTACCGCAGAAAAAATTCCTCCATTCTCTTCAACAACAACATTATTCGCCCCCAGTGAAGAGTCCGCCTCCGCCAAGACCAACAACACCAAAACCACTTGAAAAGATGGGGCTGGGTTCTACGCAGTCGCGTGATGTGAGCTACGCAAATTGTCTTCGCAGTATGAATCCGTTTAAGAAGAGGACGCATTCTGATAACTATCCACAAAAACAACAGAGA
Source organism: Volucella bombylans (assembly GCA_949129095.1). Lineage (NCBI taxonomy): Eukaryota > Metazoa > Arthropoda > Insecta > Diptera > Syrphidae > Volucella > Volucella bombylans. The sequence continues at coordinate 14,565,058 of OX422145.1, read as the reverse complement.
CTGTACCATGTAGAGGCACCTCAAGAAGACTCTGATTTAAATCACGAGGAGATGGCAGAGAACGGAGCCTGCGACGTTCCATATTTAGAATATATCACCGGGGAGCTACCTCGTTCACACGGGAGCCAACAAAAATTTCCTTTCCCAATCCGTAGTTAATAAAACATCATCTCGTTCCACTCATCTGGTTCATCTTTTCTATGTGCATTCAGCTGGTGGCAACATTAAGGTAAAAGGCAAAGTCTGGGGTAGGTTTTTCCAGTCCATCGGCAATGGCGCACTGCTAACATTTTACATTTTGCCCGGTCTAAATTGCTTCGATGGAATCATTGGGGCTGATTCTCTTAAAGAACTTGAGGCGGCTATTGACAGCAGGGAAAATAGATTGAGACTAAATCCGAATATAACCATCCCATTGAAGAAAAAAATCTCGGCAGAAATAATAAATAAATCTATTCCTTAACGAAAATCTTTCCAAACAAACCAAAAGTAATCTTCGCCGACTAATAAAAACCTATGAACCTCTCTTCGGACCTGTTAGTGCAAGTAAAACCATAAAAACGGCAGTAGAGGTAGAAATTAAGACTAATACCGATGAGCCGATTTATAGCAAATGCTATCCGCACCCTGCTGGTATGAGGAAAACAGTAGAGGATGAAATAAAGAAACTCCTAGCTGAAAGAATAAGACATCCCTCGAAAAGTCCCTATAGTTCCCCTATTTAGATTGTCCCAAAGAAAGCCAAACCACCAGGCGAGGAACAGTACAAGATGGTGATTGACTATAAGAGGTTAAACGCCGTTACAACTTCAGATACGTACCTAATCCCAGACATCAATTTTACGCTTTCCAATTTGGTCAGAGCAAGCTATTTCACTACAATAGACCTCACCTCGGGGTTTTACCAGATTCGTATGAACCTCAGCAGGGTGAACCAGCTCAAAGTGATGATGATCCTAATGAAAACTCCACAACTAAAACTGCCAGTGGAAATAGCAGTATTCACACTGAGACTGCTAATGAAGCACAATTATCGTTGGGAACTGCCCACAGTGCTGACCAAGACAGCTCTGACTTGATTCCGCATGTCGAGGCACCGATAAACGTGTTCTGGAATCAGATTATTGTCAAAATTGGTAGAGGCCTAAAAATTCTAGAGGAGCCACACCGGGGCTTTATTCGACACTACCTTGCTATAGATAATCAAAATAGAAGAAAACTGATTGATTTTCTCCAAGCTAAACTGAGGATGTTTGGCCTCAACGGTACCAAAATACCGGAATCGCATCTTCAACTGCCTGGAACATTTCACCAACTACAAACTACGGATTACTCAACGGGTGATGGAGGATGTGACAAATGACGACAGGAAGGATGAGCTGATCATGAAAGAACATAGGAGAGCTTACAGAAACCCTCGAGAAAATCGGGATCAACTTCTCGAGAAATATTATTTTCCCAGTATGACAAGCCTGATTAAGAAGTACACGAGTACTTCTGAAACCTGCAAATTAAGTAAGTACGATAGACATCCGAATACATCTGAATTCCAAATTACTCCTGTCCCATCATATGCTTGTGAGATTTTGCACATGGATATCATGGAGCTACAGGGTGAGAAATTTATCACTTGCATCGATAAATTTTCAAAGTTCGGAAAGATATTCCATATAAAAAATAGATTGGCACTTTATCTTAGGAACAAGTTTACAAAGATATTGCACTACTTCACTGTCCCAAAAATATTGATCACAGACAATGAGCGAAGTTTCTTATGTCCTATTATCCTCAACTTCGTCGAACTATTGGGCATTAAACACTATCAAACGCTCGTAGATCGCAGTGAAGTGAATGGCCAAGTGGAGGGACTTTACTCCACCATACTGGAAATAGATCGTTGCCTAAAGATGGAACATAAACACGCATTAAAGAACTATTGAACATCGCAGTTGACAGATATGACAATAGCATACATTCTGTCACCAAAAAGAAACCTTCAGACATTTTTTTCAATAGGACCCAGCGTATATACTACCAAAATTTGTTAAAATATCGTATTAGAGTGAACAATGAGTTGAGAAATGAGATAGAAAGGAAACAAAAATGAGCCAGCTTAGATTTAATAAGAAAAAACCAAGACCAAAAAAATACAATAAGGGAGACATAGTTTACATTGCATGCAAGGGAATTCGTGCGAAAAATGAACCCTTATACCGCAAGGAGGTTATTGCCAAAAATAGTAAAGTGACTGTCCTCACAACCTTGGGCGTATAATACACAAAGCTCACCTTCATAATAAGCTAGAACACCACTAAATTAAGAATATAAGAATACATATAATAATATAAAAAGTAAAATTCACTAATTTAATGAGCTCCACGACAAAATCATTACCGTTATTTAATAAATCGTAGTTAATACAAATTACTAAATACTACGATGAAATGTATAAAAGATATTGTAGAATGTTTGTGTGGGTACAAATAATAGAACTTATTCTTTTCAATACAAATCCCTTTATTCAGTACAGTTACAATTCACTATTTAATTCTTTCTCTCAGTACAATTCAATTTCTCAACCACTTATACTTTTCTTATCTTTTACTTAAACCACTTAATCACTTCAAATTACACTTTAGAACTCATTTGCATACCTTTGGGATGCTGGTATTTATACTCGAATGACATACTTCGAGAACAATCCTCGCCACCCAGCGTCCCATACAATTTCCAATTTGCTAGAAAATTCGATTCTACTCTCCAGTCAATGACTTTGCTAATCCAGTATCGAAACCTTCGAGTCTTCGAGTTTCGACATTTTCTGCTAGATGTCGCTGCTCACATTTGAGTGGTTATCACAATATATTATAATACACTATAGAAAAAGTTATTTTATAACATAAAATTCCCAAATCTATTTATACATATAAATATTTAACACATTAATAATTATGTCACATTACATTCGTCACAAGATTGTACAGAATACCGGTTATACGATATTTGTTTCGATTTTATTTATTTCAATCTTATGTAAATAACATAAAATATCTATGTATATGTGTAAAACGAATTTTTTCCCGCCAAATTGTTGTACATATAAAAGCAAAATCATAAAAAAAAAGTACACTCGATAACGTACAGTCAAAATATATAGATCGTTATAACGATTGAAGTTCGGTGTTTCATTTTCAGTAGCAAAAAAAAAGTTTGAATTTTTTATTCCAGAGCAATTTGTCCATTCGAGCCAGATTAATTTGTGATTAATTTGTGTGTGTGCAAAGTCAAATCCTAGAAAAAAAAACAAATAAATTAAAGTGCCGTTGGACTTTCAAAAAACTGAACACATATACTATACTCTGTGAAAGTGCAAAGTGCAATCAAAGTGCATTCCAGTGGTTAACATTCGGAAGCAATTAAATTATATTGTGCAAATCAGGATTCCCGCGTCCAATTTTCATGGTCAAACCAAGGCACACCACGTAAGTCCTTATTTTTTCTGTTTCTTTTTTACTCTTTTTTTATTTATTGATAACAAAAAGTATTACAATGTCGTTTGGAGAATTCCAAAAAATGCTTTTGGCGCAAATAGTGCGTGATATTGGAAATTTTAAAAAGATAGGCGAATCCCGCCGAACAGCAAACTATTTGGCGGCTCGTCTTTCAGTTCTGGAAGACAATCTGGCAACAGCTAGACGATATCACGAGGAGATTATTACAGGCAAGTTGGAAAAGGAGTTAAAGAAAGAGGATTTAATTCGGGCTTATGAGCAAATTAGCGATAATTACCTTGATTATCGGAGTGATATGTTGGATGCTATCGACCAATGTGGGTCGACTACAAAAGCTTCTACTGCTTTTACTGCTTCGTCTGCCAATCCTTCGATTCTTCCTGCCGTCACGAGTTGTAAAGATCTCCGTCTTCCAAAAATCCATATCCCGGAATTTTCTTTCTCTTATACAAAATGGCGGTCATTTCACGACATCTGTGTCTCCTTGATTCACACTAACGAAACACTTAATGGAATTCAAAAACTGAACTATTTCAAGTCGAGTCTCACGGGCGAGGCAGCAAGACTCCTTCAGCATTTGGCGTTAGATGCAGGAAAATATCATAAGGCCTGTGAACTGTTGATGGCAAGGTGTATCAGCAAGGGCAACACTCGTTGAGAAAATGTGTCCGATTTTTGGCCATGGACGTGACTCATAGGTACCAGGTGGTTCGCCAAACTCGAGTGTGCGAGAACTGTCTCGCCTATAGCCACTTTAGCCGTGACTGTCCCAGCAGCAAGGATTGCAACTTCTGCCATCAACGACACCGCACGCTGCTACATTCAGCTTCACCTACACACGCATCCGCACCCTACACACATACCCAAGCACACACATCATTACCCAACGCTCACACATCGGCACAACAGATTCAAAACCACACTGGTAGAACTCCACCGGGGCAAGTAAACGTCAACCCAAACGCACCTAGCTTTCATCCGATGATCAGTGACCAACCAAGTTCCAGCACACGTAACATATTTTATACTTCGCAGCACACTGCATTAAGTTGCTGAGGACGAGGCACAAATGCACCGAATAGGAGCAAGGGTTGTCAAGGAAGACATGTATGTAGACGATCTGATAATCTGATAAGAGGAGCCGATTCCGTCGAAGAAGCACTGCACCAGAGGGATGAAGTCCGGAATATGCTTGCAACTGTTGGACTCAATCTCCGTAAATGGACTTCGAACGACCAAGAATTGCTCAACGATATTCCTGTTCAGGATAGCGAGATAAGCTTTGAACTGCCTCTAGGTGATGCAGATCATGTAAAAACGTTAGGATTTAGGTGGTATCCCAAGACCGATTCATTTTTGTTTCAGAGTTTCCAATTAGAGGTCGGGGAGTTAACTAAAAGGAATATGCTGTCAGCGATAGCAAAGCTAGGCTGGATATCTCCTTGCATCATCAAAACCAAGGTAACTATGCAACAACTGTGGCGTCGTGGAACGAGCCAATTCCATCAGAACTCAAGCGCGAATGGGAGGTAATTTGCCACGAACTTCCACTGATTCACAAAATTTCCAGATGGATTAGATTTAGAAACCACAGTTGTTCAACAGAACTGCATGGCTTCTGTGATGCGTTAATCAAAGCATACGGAGCAGCATGGATGACGACAACAACGTTCACATGCATCTACTTCTTTCAAAGGCCAAGGTAACTCCATTAAACACGGTGAGTCTTCCACGCCTTGAGCTATGTGGAGCAGTTATACTAGCCACACTTCTACGCCACGTTAAGGCGGTCCTCGGTCTATCCAATGCCAAAGTATACGCATGGTCGGATTCTACCTTCACCCTAGCCTGGATTCGTTGACACCCTACGAAATGGACCACGTTTGTGAGCAATAGGGTTTCGAAAATTCAGAGCCTTACAAACCGCGACAAATGGAGACACGTCCCAACCGAGCTCAACCCAGCTGATTTAGCATCGCGTGGCGTTTCTCCCTCAGCCCTAGAAACCCAAGATATATGGTGGAGAGGTCCAGCATTCCTGAGGAGTCATTGGCAATTTGAGGAACCAGAACAGCCGACCATGATTGAAACCGAAGAAGAGGCCTGGAAAGTCAAGGTACACCATGCGCTAGGTCACGACACAGACGATGACATATGAACCTTTTTGTGTAAATACTTAAAGCTACCAAAGTTAGTTCGAGTTTTGGCATACTGTTTGCGGTTTGGGCATAATTGCAAAGCAGGAACCAAATCCAAATAGGTTGTAGTACTTGAACCCGATGAATAACAAGCAGCAACACAGGCGGCGATTCGATTGGCTCAAATCGATATGTTTGCAGTCGAATTGAAGGGGCTACAAGACAACGACACTACACCGAAAAGTTTGAAGTCACTCAGTGCCTTCAAGGACGGCCAGGGCATCATACGTGTAGAGGGGCGAATTCAAATCGCACGACTGCCGTACAACCAACAACACCCTATAATATTAAAACCCAACCACCACTATACAGATCTTGTTATTCGCGACGCACACCAACAAACCTAGCACGGGGGTAATCAACAAATGACAGCATACATCCGCACTGCATACTGGATACTACACATAAAAAGAAGCACATTCACAAATGCGCTATTTGCTTCCAGCACAAGACACAGCATATGCAGCAGCTGATGGGGAGTCTACCAGCACCTCGAGTGCAAATGGCACGGCCATTCAGCAACACCGGCTTTGACTATGCTGGACCGATTGAGGAAGAGACATGGGAAGGACGAGGGGGCAAAGAGCCTTAAGGGCTATTTCGCTATCTTTATATGCCTGGCGACTAAGGCTATCGACTTAGAAACGGTCTCCGACCTTAGCACACAGGCTTTCTTGGCAGCTTTTCGTCGCCTCACGGCTCGACGAGGAATATGTTTGCAGTTGTACAGTGATTGTGGTACAAGTTTCATCGGAGCTGACGCGGAACTCAAGCGTATGATGGAACACGCCCAACACGATTGGAAAGAAATTGCTACCACCATAGCCGCTAAGGGGACAAAATGGAGCTTCATTCCGCTCGCGTCCCCTCACTTCGGAGGAATCTGGGAAGCAGGCGTGAAGTCCATCAAGTATCATCTTAGGCGGATTGTGAAAGAGGAGAGGCTGACGTTCGAGGAACTCTGCACCTTGCTTACCCAAATTGAAGCATGCCTTAATTCTAGGCCACTATATCCACTGTCAGACAATCCTGATGAGATCGAGTGCATAACCCCGGGACACTTCCTAATCGGCGAAGCAATCAACGATATACCCCAAGGAGATGTAGCAACCGACAAGGTAAACTACTCGTACCTGGACCGCTGAAAACACATTCAAACCGCTGTCGATTCATTCTGGCGAAAATGGAGTGGAGAATACCTCTCACGCTTACAACAGCGTCCAAAATGGTTAGACAAGGTGGAAATACCGAAAAGAGGGGACCTGGTCATCGTTAAGGATGAACGCCTACCACCATCTTAATGGATGCTTGCACGTATTTTAGACGTCACCCCAGGGGTGACAAATTAGTACGCGTAGTCACATTAAAAACTAAGACCGGAATACTTAAACGGCCAATAGCAAAGATTTGTTATCTACCGTCCAACACAGCCAATGAAAACGATACAGTAATCTAACAAGCTGACATCAGCATCAACAACATTCGACACATACAACACAATGAGCAAAACCTTAAACATACAGTCCGCTAAACAGTCTTATAAACTTCAACAACACAACCAGGATAAATTCGCAACACATTTTTTTTTATTCAACACAACATACAATACAATATTGCTAATATCTACATACATTAATAGCTACCCCAAAATATTAACATTCAACACAACACGAAACTTTCTAATATTTATATTATTCAGTACTTCAAAAATATAATCCGACAATGTTTATTCACTTCATAGTTCATATGTGTTCTTACATGTTGCATTGTGTTTTCTCATTTGTACGTATTTTCATTCTTTAATCATGCATTCTCGTTTCATGTAATGGCAAAACAGAAAAGTAGTAGATTGGCGAAGACAATGTCCACTTTCATACGTCGCAAGTGTGTAATGCGCATGTTCTGGTTATTTTCTTTTGGATTGTCATTCAGTGATGCGCGCAACTCTACATGAAGACTTTCCCCTTCTTTGAGTTTGCATGTTATTTGACAGTTCTCTTTCATTTCATCTTTGGCGCTCAGTCTTTCATAATTGAAAATGAGCCCCCTTGTTAATTCTTTGGTGCATTTCAGTTCATCCGCCATACTGAAATGTTGTGCTCGTAACACAGCGAAAGAAGTAATGAAGCAAATGCGAAAAAGAAAGAAGAAGGAGAAAAAGAAATGTCAAAAACTTGCAAAGAAATTGCTACCCACATGCAGTGGGAATTTGGTTAGTTGGGTATTTTTTGTTTCATTATTTCTCTCTTTTGCACTCATTTGAATCTTTCGAAACTTGCGACGTATGAAAGCGGACAATGCAAAACAACAGGTGATGCTTCAACCGATGATGCTTCTGATTCTGACCAGTGTATTTCGAACTCATAAAATGACCAAATCTATTTATACATATATAAAAACATTAATAATTATGTCACATTACATCACGTTGCATTACGTCACAAGATTGTACAGAATACCGAATATACGATATTTGTTTCGATTTCATTTATTTCAATCTTATGTAAATAACCTCAAATGTCTATGTATGTAAAATGTATTTTTTCCCGCCAAATTGTTGTACATATAAACGCAAAACCATAAAAAAGAAATGTACACTCGATAGCGTACAATCAAAATATACAGATCATTATAACGATTGAAGTTCGGTGTTTCATTTTCAATAGCAACAAAAAAAAGTTGAAATTTTTATTCTAGAATCCGTGTGTACTGAATATTTTGTCTATAGAAACGATTATTACAAATTGTATATCGAATTATGTATTGATAATTATAAAACTACATATTGTAAGAAAAATTAAAACCTGAAATTTGTACCTCTATGTAAGAGTTTTCTTAGTTTCATGAAAATATCCACAAGAGGAAGCTTTTATTTACATCCCTATTCTCAGAACTGCTGCCATACTGCCTTCCGTCCTAGGCTATCACTAGCTACCACTCACCAAACATTCACCACTATAAAGGAAGGCAAGGGATGGATTGTTGACGGACACTTTAAATTGGGACATGTTATTAATTTAACTCAATCCGAGGACTTAGTGCAAAGTATATATTAACAAATTAATAACCGGGAACTTCTCAACGGAATTGAATTTTACCTCAACAAAACGAACGACAGATTGTCCTCGCTTAGAGGAGAAAAAGATTTAACCACCAGATCTATCAACTGGGTTGGATCGGCCTAGACTTGGGTTGCAGGGAACCCTGATTCTGCAGATTTGAATAGAGTAATTTCCAATGAGGAACACATTGTAGCTAACTGAAGGGTCCGCCATCTAACGTTTTTTTTCAACTAGTGCTTATTTCGTGAATGGTAACACTTAGCTCATGTCTGATTTAACAGATAATTAGTTTTATCCTTCCGGTTAATAATGGAAAATAATTTCATTCAAATGGCTGCCTCGGCTGGCCATGCAGTAGCCTACACGATCGGTCCAATTTTTAAGCACATTATCGATTGTGTGCAGCTGTATTTCACCAATGGCTTCACGAATATTGTCCTTTAAGCGTCAATTGTCTCTGGCTTGTCGGCGTAACACTTATCTTTTACGGCACCCCACAAATAATAGTCCAACGGTGTCAAATCGCAGCTCCGAGGTGGCCAAACGACATCAGCTCTGCGGCTGATAATGCGATCTTCAAAAACAGGGCGCAACACTTCGTGTAGCTTCGGCTGTGTGGCACGTAGCGCCGTCCTGTTGAAACCAAATGTTGCCAATATCCTCCTCTTCAATTTTTATGAAATAAAATTCGTTCAACATGGCCCGATAACGATCGCCATTGACTGTAACGGCCACTCCTTGCTCATTTCAGTTAGGTAGTTTTTAGTTTTAAATGCATTTTATTTACTTAATCATTAACTCTTACATACTAACAAAAAATGCTTAAAAGCTAGCTTAAAATTACTTAACAATCTTATACTCACTTACTGGCCCCACACAGGCACTCTAAGCTACTCTAAATTCTTATAACTATGTGTTTCGACTTCTTTTACATTTTATTTAGGAATACTTATTTTCTATACTTAAGGCTAAGAAAAAAATTTGTTTACAAAAACTTAGCATATGGACATTTTTTTATTTTTTATAAAAACTTAGTATCTAACTTAAAATAAACCTTAGCCTACCTAACCTAAATTGCACAATACACACATAAACACACATAGACATTATACACAATCATGTATAATGATATACATATATCATATATCAGTGTATACAAAGGTGTATACTGATATATGTACATGTTTCTTAAATGATAACCTAAACCTATGTAAGCTGGCCATCGCTATTTACTGATCAAATAAATTGGTCAGCTCTGCCTCATTAGTGAGGCTGGTCCGTAATTGACGGAAACGACGACGAAACATCTCCATCATTCAACCACCAGAAATGCTGGTGCTGCCGAACGACATCCCTCTTATCGCGATTCCCCACCGCCCTACTGAACCTGAGACGATCCACACTGCCGTGTGTGACGTCTCTGTTGTAGTTGAGTCGCCTGTCCCCAGCTTTCCGAGCGACATGGAAGATTAACGGGACCGCTGATCTATCCTGGATCAACCCTATCTGATCAAGGTAGAGGAATGCTTCCGGTGGAACGAAGCCGTCAGAGCGCACACTCTCGTGGTAAAGGTAATTGGGGTAGTAAGCCCCAGATATCAGGTTATTCGTCGAGGTCATTGCTCTTGCAATGTGCCCTCGAGTCAGCTTAATTACGAAGTTGTCCACTCGTATTAGGTTCGCCCTGTTGTAAAGGACCTCATTAAGATAAAATTTTCTTGTACTCCGATTCTGGTGTTCTGTACAAGCGAAGACAAGCCCTAAGGCAAGCCCTCTCAAACACCCGAATCTTTTCCATTAAGCTTGCTCGTACATTGAACCACACGGGACAACCAAATACCAGCATGGGACTGATAAGGGCCATGTAGCAGATTACCTTTACCCTCGCATCGAGTTGGCTGCTATAAAACAGTCTCTTTGTAAGGGCCTTTGGCTCTAGCCAGAGCAGCATCTACATTTTTGCCAAAATACAGAAACTGATCTAGCCAGATTCCAAGGTATCTGACTACATTTCGGCAGGCAAGAGGCTGTCCGCGTTGTCCAATGATCGAGAACTTTCTCCAATTTTTTCTGGTATCCCTAGAGGCTCTAGACAACGGCGCCCTAAAGAGAATGGTTTCCGACTTCTGAAAGTTGATTTTCAACTTCCAGTCATCGCAATCTTATCTTATTGAAGTCACGCTGCAAGAGAGTATTAGTGACCTCGATTTTTGAACCTGTTCTGTACGCTATCACATCGTCTGCGTACGCAATAGTATGGGGAAGTGAACTTATCAAGTTGTAAAGGACCTCATTAAGATAAAATTTTCTTGTACTCCGATTCTGGTGTTCTGTACAAGCGAAGACAAGCCCTAAGGCAAGCCCTCTCAAACACCCGAATCTTTTCCATTAAGCTTGCTCGTACATTGAACCACACGGGACAACCAAATACCAGCATGGGACTGATAAGGGCCATGTAGCAGATTACCTTTACCCTCGCATCGAGTTGGCTGCTATAAAACAGTCTCTTTGTAAGGGCCTTTGGCTCTAGCCAGAGCAGCATCTACATTTTTGCCAAAATACAGAAACTGATCTAGCCAGATTCCAAGGTATCTGACTACATTTCGGCAGGCAAGAGGCTGTCCGCGTTGTCCAATGATCGAGAACTTTCTCCAATTTTTTCTGGTATCCCTAGAGGCTCTAGACAACGGCGCCCTAAAGAGAATGGTTTCCGACTTCTGAAAGTTGATTTTCAACTTCCAGTCATCGCAATCTTATCTTATTGAAGTCACGCTGCAAGAGAGTATTAGTGACCTCGATTTTTGAACCTGTTCTGTACGCTATCACATCGTCTGCGTACGCAATAGTATGGGGAAGTGAACTTATCAAGTCGCTTGTATAAATGTTGAACAGGATCGGCGAATTGACCGCGCCTTGCTGAAGACCATTTTTAATTTGAAATATTCCAACAGAAGTCACATTACCATTCTTCACGATGAACTGTCTGTTGGTTAGCATATTATAAAGAATGTACAAGAGTGGTTTACTGATCCCCAGCCTCACTCCTTGCTCATTTTCGAAGAAAAATGGCCCAATTATGCCTCTGGACCAAAATCCGCACCAAACAGTGACTCGTTTTGGGTGTATTGGCTTTTCAATGTATGCGTGCGGGTTTTCTGTGCCCCAAATGCGACAATTTTGCTTTTTTACATACCCGCCAAAATCAAAATGAGCTTCATCTGAAAAGATGTTTTTTTTGGCAAAATCGGCATCTTCTCTAAGTCGATCGCAGGCCCACTTAGCGAAGCGAAAACGCATTGGATGGTCAGTTGGCTTCAACTCCTGAACCAATTGGACTTTGTATGGCGTCATACCAAGGTCTTTATGCAAAATTCGTCTCAATGATGTCTCCGAAATGTTCAATTGTTGAGAACGACGGTGAATTGATGTTGATGGCGCTTCACGCACACTTTCTGCCACAGCATCAATATTCTCGGGTGTACGCACTGTTTTTGGCTTTTCGCGCTTTGGTTTATCGATGAGGATGCTAGTTTGTTTCACTTTTTTCACAAGATAACGAACATACGGAGCTGACGGTGCTTCTCTTCTTCCAAAATCAGTACGCAATTTTCGCACACATTTTGCAACATTACCATGATTTTCAAAGTAATGTCGCAATACTTCCTAGTGTTGTTTAAGCGTATACACAACCATATTCGTTCAGCGGAAGGATAAAACTAATTATCTGTCAAATCAGACATGAGCTAAGTGTTACCATTCACGAAATAAGCACTAGTTGAAAAAAAAAACGTTAGATGGGGGACCCTTTATAACCAGCAATAAAAAATCAATATCCGGCTTTGTAGTACCTTAGAGGAGACTACGAAGAAGCTTAATTGGATGATAGACCAGTTTAATAATGGGTTTAAATCAACCTTGGTTTGTCGCTATAAACAAGATATTCTGAATGAGATTATTGTAATAAAGGACGAGATTAACGAAATAGTACGCGCCTGCCAAATGGCAAAAAGTGGTACGGTAAACACGAACCTCCTAGACAAAGAAGAAATAAGTAGAATCATTGGTGAAATGGAAACTTTACCGTATGCCAACACAATTGAAGCCATAGAAACAGATCGCCGTCCGTATACACAAATCGTTCACTTCTCCTTTATGTCCTTTCTACGCCAAAAGTAAGAAGTGACGAATTTAACCTACTTTCAACCAGAGCATCGATTTCAGACGGTCTACAGATCGACATGGATTACGACAGAACCCTAATTAATCATCAGGAGACTTATGGGATCATCGGCGAATGCCTTTGTTTTTTTTTCAGTTTTAAATGCATTTTATTTTCTTAACACTAACTCTTACATTCTAACAAAAAATGCTTAAATGCTCAGGCACTCTAAGCTACTCTAAATTCTTATATCTATATCGACTTTATTCGAATGCCTTTGTATTAATAGTCAGATGATCTGTAGTACCAAATCAATACAGAAACTTGAGGAGGGCAGCTGTGTACCAAGGTTTTTAAAAGGAGGACAGACAGCATGTACCTTCCGCACTAATACACTAGAGGTAATCGAACAAATCAAAGAAGGCACAATTTTCCTTACGAACTTCATTGGCAACTGACCTCAGAAAACAATTCAAGGGTCCTTAATGGTACCTACGTGATCCAATTGAGAATCTCTTCTTATTCGCACTCTCAATTGCTCCCATCGGCCTTAAAGAAAATCATAAAACGAGTACAAAAGATTGACTTGGAACATGTGCACAGCATCAGCGTAAAAAATATTGCTCAGTTGAAGGACCTAAAAAATCAAGCTACATACCTTTCCTTAACAAATGTGGGGATCGTCATAATAGTAGCAGCCGTAGCCTGGATTGTCTGGCGAAAAATCCATCTCGGTCCCAATCTACCGTCTGTGAATCCGCATAATATCGTGCTTGATCCCAGGGCTGATTCAGGAAATCAATAATAAACGCATCACATTCGCACCGAATCTGGTCGTCTGCACCTGACGTCACACATGATCTACGGGACGTAGCTCTTTAAGGAGGGAGGAGTTAACATGACACACCTGACAATGAACCCAATTCAAGGTAACAGACTGCACGGGAATTGCTGACACAGATTGTTCAGGTGCATACATGTTCCCACGACAACAATATAATGATATTGCATTGCACTGGGATAATGTTACGTCGCTCCGGATACACGCGCCGACATGAAATGGATGAGTCTTCATATTGGATGATGGGAACAGTGGTTTCCTATGGGAAACGAAGTAGCTCTAAGTTAAGTCTAAGCCTTGACTTGTGACAAAGTTGAATTTATTTCGAGTAAGTCAAATAGTCGGGAGGCTCAGCCTCCCCGTTCGCGGTTTTTATTTTTGAGAATCCCCTTAAGGGATTCGTTAACTAGAATTTTAATGTAAACATGAACAATGAGAAAAATATTCGATTATAGTAGTAATAAAATAAAAGTTATTGGAACAGTTAAATTGAAATGCATGGATTTGAATACTAAAAATGAAAAAATAACTGAATTTCTCGTAGTTGATGATCGGTTTAAACCAATACTCGGATTTGAAAATAGTATTAGCTTCGGATTGATTAAGCGTTTAGATGTTAGTTCAATTGCATGCTTACCACAAGCGAAAGAAAGTTTCGTATCAGAAAACGGAGATGTATTTAACGGACTCGGTAAATTTCCCGGAAATTTCAAGATTCATTTGAAAGAAAACGCACCAGTGCTGCATTATAAAAAGCGAATACCTGCTGGTTGAAAAATTGAAATTGAAAAATAATAATATGGTACAGGAAGGAATTATTTCACCCGTGGAATAATCGACGGACTGGGTTAATAACTTGCAAATTGTTGAAAAACCCGGTGGAAAATTCCGAATTTGTCTGGATCCAAAACAATTGAATGCGTGCATCAAACACTAGAACACTTCTTGATTCCTAGTATTAAGGATTTTATAACAAAATTAACAAATAAACGGATATTTTCCGTACTTGATTTAAGTAGTGGGTTTTGGCATATGGAATTGGATCATTGGACATTCATGACTCCTTTTGTCCGCTTCAAATTTAACCGTGTCCCATTCGGTATTAGTTGTGCTCCTGAGATGTTTCAAAGGAAGGTGCAGATCTTTGGTGATATACCGGGAGTTTTAGTTTACTTCGACGATCTGAATATTTTTTGTAAGTGGCGAAGAGGAACATAATAATATTAAATTTAACCCGGAAAAGATTCAATATCGCCAAACGGAGGCCAAGTTCATGGGTCACATTTTGTCGAAAGGTCAGATTAAATCGGATAATAAATATCTGGATGCAATCCTTAAAATGAAGAAGCCTG
Source organism: Volucella bombylans (assembly GCA_949129095.1). Taxonomy (NCBI): domain Eukaryota; kingdom Metazoa; phylum Arthropoda; class Insecta; order Diptera; family Syrphidae; genus Volucella; species Volucella bombylans. The sequence continues at coordinate 14,549,934 of OX422145.1, read as the reverse complement.
AAAATAAATTTTTTTAATTAATTTATTTCGCTAATGGAAGCTTAAACAAACTTACAACCTAGAACTAAAAAACTAACAAGAGTTAAGGGTTAGGAAATAAGAGAATGGTGGAGGAGATCCAATTTAAGACGAGAAGTGCTCAGGTTAAAATCAAAAAGCGGGAGGTTTGAGTTGACCTTATGGACCATGCGGGAGATTGGTTCGTTAGAGCCGTAAGAGGTGCGGTGGGTTGGGATATAGAAGAGACGAGGACAGCGTAAATTACGAGGGGTAGTGTTGAAGGAAATAGAATTGTAAAGGCAAGCGCAGTCCACAGAATCAGAGAGCAGTCGATGAATGAAGAGAATGTCAGCTACGTCTCTGCGCTTTTAGAGGGTAGTCCGCGAAGAGCAAATCGGAGAAAACGACGTTGAATGTTCTCGATTCTGGATACATGAATTCGCTAAAAGGGGGACCATACTTGGCTGGCATATTCAAGGAGGGGCCGGACAAGGGTAATGTAAAGTGGCCTTGTCACATAAGGGTTGCACAATTCTTTAGACCAACGTTTGATAAAACCGAGCGATGAGTTGGCTTTAAGGATTATCTCATCAATATGCGAACGGAAGTTTAACCTTCTATCGTATAAAATTCCAAGGCGCGAAGTGATTGAACCTGGGTTACAGGTTCATGTGAGAAAGCCTTGCAACGGGACGGTAGTTAGTTACTTGATTATTTGATCCCATTTGTGGACGGGGGTTATGAAAGAGGTCTTCAAAACGTGGGAGAATTCCCCTTGTGTGAGCGACAAATGGGAGGGGGAAGAAAGTGGGTGCGAAAGATTGGAGGCACACTTTTTGAGAAATATTTCTGGGAGCCCATCTGGACCGGATACAAATTCATCATTGAGGTTTTGTAACTTTTCTTTTTCAGGAAATAGCATAGACGTCGAAAGAGAGACCGTGTGAAATAGACAAGGCAGCACGAGTTTTAGAGCGCAAGTCTCTTACGTTTTGGTAGTAAAATGTAAGAGGTAGTTTGTTGCCTGGAGGAATAGGGGAGTGTAGATGAAATGTAGGTAAAGAGGGCAAGTTAGGAACGAACAAATTTGTCGTGATCAGCTCGGCTGCGCTGAAGGTGAGAAACTCTTTTGGAGTATTCATAGCTGAGAAAAGGAGCGAGGACATCCGCAACCTTTTGAGGAGGTGTGTCGAAGATTTCGTGGTACCTGTTGTAAAGTTTTCTGAGACTAGTTATATTCGTAGGAAGGTCTTAATGTTGTATGGAGACCATGACATTTGCTTTAGTTTTTTCCCTCAAAGCAAACAGATTTGTCGTAAATTTATGCGAGAAAGGGACGTATATTTTCTTATATCTTTTTATCCCTTAGCCTAGAGAGCACGTAACGGCATTCTGTGGTGTCTATAATCTTTTGGATCAATTTAACGTTTGGCGGAAGGGGATCAAAAATAGGGACTGGAGCCCGTGAAACCGAGGGAGAAGGCGAGCTAGAAGCGGGATTTAACATATGCGGGCTGATAAAGTTTGGGTATTTGGTTCCTATTGTAAGGTCGAAATTGGGAGAGCAGTTATTAGTATTTTTGGGAGGGGGTGTGGGTGGTTGATCAGTGACAGTATCAGGGGCAGGGGTTAAATTAAATTAAACGCGTTGGGGCATGGATCGAAGAGAGTCACTTGGTGCTTTTGTGGAGATGCGTGAAGGGTTTGCTTAGGGATATGAACGGGAAGGGAAAAATTGGGAAGTTTGAAATGACTAACAGAGATAGACGTGTTTGTATTCGCTCAGCTTAGTTAGCTTCAATTTAAGTAATAAATCTTCAATTATAATCCCATTTCGTTCAAAAAATGAAGCATAAGTGCAGGTAAAAAAAATGTAACTTCGTGAAAAAGTTTGAATTGAATTCAAACTAAATTCTGTTTTTTGCCGGTTGGCTATTCCCCTTGCTTTGTGTTTCGCACAAAAGCCGCGTCATCAAAAGCAGTCCCTTTAACACAAACTCACTCTCCCGCGCAAATACAACTGAATAGTGACAGTTTGCCTGTTACTGCAAAGACTTTGGAAGAACATCTTTCAAAGCAATTTAATTCACTGCGGCAGAGTTTTATGGAAGAAATATCGAAACTTCATAATGATTTCCTTCAGAAAATTGATAAAATTTTTGAGGCCTGGAGCAAAAAATTTTATGAGATCAACAATAGGGGTGGCCGTGATGTAGTGTAGTGTAGCAGAAAAATTCTGCGTGTGAAAGCATAACACTGACACGTAGATTTGGCTGTTGTAGAGTTTCAAGCACAAAAAATACTGTTAATTGAGACTCGGAACGAAAATTCTTGCGGAGATTTTTTGTACTATATCGACTATATAAATTTCTGACAGATCGTTGGCTCGAGCAAATTCGTATGAAAAGTGAAAATTCGGTACGGAATAATATTATTAATTTTGTTAAAGAAATTTTTGTTTTCAAATACGTGTTGGCTTAAAATGTTGAGAAAAGATACACGAGTTTCGAAATAAGTGCTTGTGAAGTGTTTAGATGGGATGGTTTAAATAGAATCGTGCTTTAAAAAATGTAAACAAAGCATTTGTTAAACGCGAAGAAATTGTTTTTCTTATTATTTCTTTATTCAATATTAAGTTCGTAGTGAGTAATATAAAGTGTTTATTTAATATATTGTTAAACAAGTCATTAAAGACAGTGAAATGCAACTTAAAGTTTTCATAGATGGAATCCTATTAATGTTACAGCAATATTATTTCAAGGGGAATGTTTCCGCTGAAAAGTTGGTGCAAATTGGTTTGGTTTTTAAGTTATAATTGAAGCAGGATCAAGTGCAAGAGAGTAATTGCAACCAGCTTTCAGTATTCTTTCACTTTCACTAAACGAAATAGTCCTTTTAAAATATTTTGCTATGAGTATATGCATATACATACACATGTGTAGTATTCCAACTATGCGAATTTTCAGCAGCATTTCACTATTTTATTGATTTGTTTAACCATATATTTAACAAAAAGACACTATATTACACAGTATTCACTAAATATTTAATAGAAAAGTAACAACACAACAATTTGTTCGTGTTTCACAAGTGCTTTGTTTACATTTTTTAAAGCACGATTCTATTCAAATTAACCCATCTACACACTTCACAAGCACTTATTTCGAAACCCGCGTATTTTTTCTCGACATTTCAACTTTATCGCATATGATTTTGCTCCCAGCCAAAATCTGTCCAGTCGTGGAGGTACAAAAAATGCCACCAAGGGGCGCTGAAAGCACTTCACCGGGTGTCAATTATAACCTTCGAATCACTCTGAGTGAAGAAAAAACTCTCCGTCTTATTCGGACTCCCACCCCTGGAGGGCGAATATCGAAACCAAACACAGCTGAGTTTCAAACCACTACAAAAAAAAACAATTTTCCTTTCTCTTCCTTCTACCTTTCCGCCCTCGCCCGGGCAACAGTAAAAGGGTATCAACCCCTTAGGCGTGCGTAAATTATAAAAAAAAAAAAAAAAATACTAAGGAAACAATAGCTCTCTTAAACAGTGCTCTGAGCCTCAAACAAAAAAACAACTGTTTGCTGCACACACCAGGTACGGAAAGTTTTCCTATTGAAAGCACTGATGATCTGCTTGCTGCTGCTGTTGCTTCTTCAAATGTGTTAATATTGTCTCTCTTTTTTTTATTATTGTTCTCTTTTATTTTTATTATAAAATGTCATTTTCAATCAATATGTCAATTTTCTTATTCCTATTAATGTTAGATCCCTCCGCTATCCCTCTCTCTCCACAGCACTTTAACTCGTCTTCTTTCTCTTCTCTTTATACTGTGGATGTTTTAAGTTCTACCGCTAACGAAATAAACAGAATGAATGAAAAATCGACCCACACGTTGACCAATATAATTTCTTACCGATATGAAGGACTCAGAGCATTTTACCTAAATGCTCTTAGTTTAAATATTAATAAACTGGACTACTCGTATTTAAAGTTTTTGTTTATAGATTCTTGTGTTGATGTTATTTGTGTAAGTAAAACGTGGTTAAATCCTAATATTCCTGATGAAATCTACGACATACCAAACTATAAGATTCATAGAAATGATAGAATCACCGATACTATAGGTGATGGAGTGGCAATTTACTGCAGGTCATGTATTAAATCTTTTAGCATATGTACTTAAATCAAGTGGACCTGGTATTGAGTTTATCATTGTTGAAATAACTGACTGTAGTACTAAATATATTGTGTCATGTGTCTATATTAAAAACCGTGGTTGTTCTCCCTCACTGTTTTTCTCAGCTCTTTCGGACTATTGTGCACTTTATGTTAACATAAGTTATATGTTATTTGTAGAGATTTTAATGCTGACTTGATAAGAAATGGCTCACGTGCATTTTAGATGAAAGATTTAGAGTCATATGTTGGTCTAAGTATTGTGAACAATAATTACCCGACACGTTTCGTCCCTAATCGTTTACCCAGTCTATTAGATCTCACCATAGTCTCCGATCCTGCGCTTGTTCTTCTTTTTGAGCAAATATCTTTCGAGATTTCTGACCATAACTTACTTTTTTTGACTTATAATATAAATTCATCTAAACTAACTACCGCTAACTACTTCACTTACAAGGATTTTAGATCTATTAACATTAATGCACTAAAGCTAGCAACTTTATCAGCCCACTGGTTACAATGTAGACTATTATCTGACAAATTTGATTACTTTCAATCTATTCTAACCCAACTGATTGATCAGCATGTCCCGACTAAAACAATAAAAATAAGAAATCAAAAGTGTCCTTGGTTTACTTCTGAAGTTATTAATGCAATTAAGGCTCGTAATAAATTGCATAGTAAATGGAAACGTTCATTAAGAAGTATTGATTGGGAAGCATTTAAGAAGGCGCGAAATTTTGCTACTAAAATAATACGTGCATCCAAAAATAACTATTATGCCTCAAAGTTGAATACCTCCTTACCTGCCAAAAAACTTTGGAGTAATCTTAAAATGATAGGTGTCTCCAAACGAAATAATCCGGCTTGCGATTTTGACCCAGATACACTAAATGACTTCTTTGTAGGTGAAAAACCTTCTAACAATAATAATAATGATAATCTATATTCTAATTCAGACGGCACGATTCCTTTGCTAGTAGATTTTGTAGTCGTAAGTGAAGAAGAAGTTTTTAAATGTGTGATGTTAATCAAGTCTGACGCTACCGGTAAAGATGATATACCCATTCGATTTGTAAAACTTATCTTACCACTGATCTTATGCCACCTGACTCACATTATTAATTTCTGCATTATGACTTCTACCTTCCCCCAGCTTGGAAAGTCGCAAAGGTCATTGCAATTCCAAAAAAAGCAACAGCTGATTCGACTGCTGATTTAAGACCCATCAGCATACTTCCGTGTTTATCGAAAGTCTTCGAAAAGATCTTAGAGAAACAAATTTTCGACCATTTAAATAACAACAACCTTCTCTACCCGAATCAATCTGGTTTCAGAACTAATCATAGTCGTTCTACAGCGATGGTGAATTAGAGGAAATTAGACAGGACTGCGACAAAGGTCACATTACTCTACTTTGTTCGCTTGACTTTTCTAAGGCTTTTGATAGGGTAGATCATTATATTCTAAGGTTGAAACTTACAAACTTCTTTGGTTTCAGTGACAGGGCTGGCAAACTAATCAAAACCTATTTATCGGAGAGGTTCCAAAGGGTTAATTTAAATAGCAGATCCTCGTCATGTAAGGCGGTTTTTCAAGGAGTTTCGCAAGGCTCTATCCTCGGTCCCTTATTGTTCGCCATGCTCACCAACGATCTACCTAATGTCTGCACCCACACTTCTTTACATTTTTATGCAGCTGATGTACAGCTTCACTTAGGTAAACCTCTTCTCTTGCTTGATAAATAAGTCCATCTTATCAATGAGGATCTTCGCCGTATAACTGCTTAGTCCGTCGCTAATAAATTGCTTCTAAACCCGACCAAATCTCAATCCCTTCCTATATGCAAAAGAAAATGAGATCTTATTTTAATTCTGGATATTTGTTTAGATAACACTAAGATTACTGTTGTGGAGCAGTGCACTAGTCTTGGTTATGTTATTGATCATAATCTTTCTGGATATAGTCACACAAATGCAGTTATCGGCCGAGTCTACGGATGCGTCCGCAATTTGTGGCTTACTTCCTATTTTACCCCTTTGGATAGAAGACGCAAGCTAGTGCTTACTTTGATATTTCCTATTATCACCTATGCTGAGGTTGTTTTTAGTGATTTGGACTCACTATCGCAACGTAAGCTCTCAGTTGCTTTCAATGATGCTGTACGATATGTATATGGTCTCTGCAGATATAACCATATCTCTGAATTCTCCAATAAATTACTAGGTTGCACTCTACAACAGTATCTCAATGCAAGAAATTGTATATTTTTACACAAAATTATAACTTGCAAGTCTCCATCCTATTTATTTGACAAACTCGTTTTTAATCGCTCCTTCTCTTCGTCTTTGGTTCTGACACTACTCGTGATTGGCTTGAACCACTTGATGCCTAACTTGATTTTTCAGCGGATCCCTTTATTGGCATAGCGGACCGCTCTCCACAATCCATCGCGTGATGTTGTAGTAAACAACACTTAGTAACACTTTATTTCTATGTTTTTATTTTAAATAAAAAAAAAAAAAACAAAGGACAACCTTTGTCTTCTTAAGCGAACACACTACCACTATGCTGATTGGAGCCTATATTCAAATTGTCAAATGTCTTACATAAGCGAATCACTTCCGAATTACAAACCGAAACACGTCTGATCTCCGCAGAAGTCTATGCATAACGGACGTAGTTAGGTAGGTAGGTCAGTAAAAGCGGCTGTTGGAAAGACCAACCCACTTAGGCCTACTCATGCAAACAATTTGAGCTCATGGTGAAACGTGAGAGACTGTTAACGTCTATATTCTTTAGATCGCTTAAATCATTGTAGAAGAAAGCTCCTAAGTGAAGTGAAGAGAGCTGGACATGTACAGAGTAGGTGGAGGATTGTCTCCTCCTCCTCGTCCATGCAGCTTCTACAGAAATCGTTTGTAAGAGAGCCAAGCCTTCTTGCATGCTTCCCTATATGGCAGTATTCAGTGAATAAACCTATGATGGCACTGAGATGTTTCCTCTTCTGATCGACCAAATTCTTAGAGCGATTCAGATCCAGCTTTGGTCAGATCTATTTGCTCGCTAGACATGTTGGTCCAGCAGTCCACCTAAGGTCCGTTCTTTTATTAGAATCCAGCTTTAATATCGAGTTACATATAGCGATTGGTATACTTATGTTACCCAGTAGAATATGTAGAGTGGTTCCAATTAGGGGAGTTTGTCAGCCCTAAAATTCTCTGGAATGTCTCTGTCACCCAACAAATGTTAAGGTTGAACTGCTCTGCCATCTCCGTAAGGGATATTCCAAGATCCAAGCCAAGACAGAACTCCTTTAATCGCCAAAATTTCCGCCTGGAACACGCTACACTGATTTGTTAGAAGGACTTAGTTTATTTAAGAAAACACAGCCTCCAATCCAGCTATTAGTTTAAGATCCAGCTGTGTAAAAGTGCATTGACTTGTCCTACATCTTCCTCCAGAAGATGAAGCCGAAAAGTGGCATTGTTAAAACAATTAACTCATTCAGTCTTACGTGATTTCGTTTAAATGGAGAATTACGTTACAGAAATGCTCTCCCTAACGTCGCGTGTGAAGAACGCAGGTTTGAAATTAGACGATGAAGTTATTGCGTCTATAATGTTGGGAGGCTTGTCAAATGAATTTGACACTTTCGTTATAACAATCGAAAATACACAAAATTTAGCAACTGAATATGTGAAAAAAACTTTACTTAAAGAATCGCGTCTCGATCCGAAATCAAGTTAAACTGCAATGTTTGTTAAAAAAAAAGTTTTTAAAAAAAAAGCCTCCCCAAAATATTAACAAAAATAAAAATAGCATAAAGAAAGAAGAAAATGTGTTATTTGCATCGCTACTAGTGAACGGAAAAAATTCAATGAATCCAAAGTGGAATACTGATTCCGGGCCACATCTCATATGACAAACGATGATTCATTTTTAAAAAAATAAACTGTGTATTTCGGATAAAGAAGTGACTGTAGTTGACAGTTCAAAATTAAAAGTGGAAAGTTCGGGTGATGTGACCATGACACTAAGCAACGATAAAATTGAAACAAAAGCCATATTGAAAAGTGTTACATTTGTCCCGGGTTTGTGTACAAATTTACTCTCTGTGAGTCGAATGACAGCAAATGGTAATAAAATAGTGTTCGAAAATGACACTTGTAAAATATTTAACAAGAAACGTGAACTCATCGGTACCGCGTCACTTGTAAATGGACTCTACGGATTAATCAAATCAAATACAAAAACAAGACAAAAAGAAGCTGTTATGTTAGCAAGTGCTGGTCAAAAGTTATGGCATCGAAGACTGGGCCATATTTGCGACGAAAATTTAACAAAAGTAGAAAAGGCTTCGGTCGGCATGAAATTATCATCAAAAAAAGGTGAAAAATGTATTGTGTGCGCGAAAGGTAAACAAACGCGTGCGCCATTTAATTCAATTGGAAAGCGTGCAGAAAACATTTTGGACTTAATACATATGTACAGATGTGTGTCGTCCGTTTGAAACGAATTCTCACTCTGGTGCGCGTTATTATGTTACCTTCATAGACGATTTCAGTAGAAAATCAGTGTTCGCGCAAAATCAAAACACTTCGTACTGATAACGGCACTGAATATTGTAACAAAAAATTCAACGACTTTTTGACCAAAAATGGAATTAATCATGAAAAAACTGCAGCATACACACCGGAACAAAATGGAGTCACAGAGAGAACAAATCGTAGTATCGTCGAACGTATCCGTTGCATGTTAGTTGATTTGGGTTTAAACAAAAAATTTTGGACCGAAGCAGCACCGACGGCAGCATATTAATTGAACCGAATTCCATGCAGAGGCAACGAAGAATCTCCAGAGGAGCGTTTTACGAACAAAAAAAACAAATTTATCACACTTGAAAGTCTTTGGCAGTGAATCGAAAGCATATCACCTGTATGATCCAAAGACGAAGAAAATAGTCATCAGTCGAGATGTTATTTTTTTTGAAGACGAGAAAAAGGTAATTGATAAAAATTATAATGAAATTAACCATTTTTTATCGTCGACAGTCTTACCAATTGATCAAGAAGAGGATAAAGTCGGTGAAGTTGAGGACAATGCTGATTCAGGGGAAGAAATAATTCAATCTATTGAACATCAATGAATCAGCAATTGTCAACAATATAAATGGGTTATTGAAGGAAAGAGTATTTGAATCACCAGCCAACAAACAATCGAGTGAATCAATTATTTCCATCAACAGTAAGTGTGATTCGTATGACTCGGCAACGACTGAAGTGTACGACGATAATCAACATGATGATACGTTTGCACCTGATGAAAGTACCGAAATCTTGGATACGGTACGACAATGGAGTCGGACTGAATCGAGACCAAAACCAAGTTATTTGCCACCGCAATACAATTTCAATGTGATCGAAACGCATACAAGTGATCCATTAACATATGATGAAGCAACGTCACGATTCGATTCAACGTTATGGAGAGAAGCAATGAAAACTGAGTTATCTTCACTAAAATCGAATCAAACTTGAGAATTGGTCGAACTTCCAAAAGGCAAAGAACCCATAAGCTGCAAGTGGGTTTACAAAGTTAAACGTGATGCCAATGGTAACGTCGAAAAACACAAGGCCAGAGTGGTTGCTAAGGGTTTCACGCAAATTGAAGGCATAGATCATAAAGAAACATACGCACCTGTTGTGCGTTATACTTCAATTCGTTACTTAATCGCTCTAACTGCCAAACTAAATCTACGAACACGACAAATGGATGATGTTACAGCATTGTTGAATGGTGAATTGCTGGAAGAAATTTATATGCATCAACCTAAAGGTTTTGAAGATGGAACCAAGCGTATGTGTAAGCTCAAAAAAGCATTGTATGGGCAATCAAGTCGTGTGTGGAATGTGAGGTTGAATGAAACTTTTCTGAGTTTTGGCCTCAAACGTAGCCAGATAGACCATCGTCTTTATCATAGTATTGAAACCAGCAAAATACTAACCGTCGCAATCTACGTAGATGGGTTATTGATTTTTAGCAACGATGAATCACTTGGAAATCAACTGAAGAAAGTGTTATGCGAAAACTTCGAAATTAAAGACTTGGGTGAAGCTGACTCAGTATTGGGTGTTCGCATAACACGCAACAAAGAGGATAACAGCATTGCGATCGATCAGTCTGCCTACATTGATGAAATACTAAACCGTATCGAAATGACTGATTGCAATCCGATATCAACACCACTGGATCCGAATCATAAGTTGTCAAAAGAAATCGAAAAAATGTCAAAGAAGCCATACATGCAAGCGATTGGTAGTTTATTGTTTGCATCACAAATTACTCGACCTGATATTTTGTATGCCGTCAACCTTTTGAGTCGATTTGGAACTAATACAAGGGGACAAAAAATCGAAAACTTGTATATCATCATGAAGCAACGGACATAGAAGGCCACTGTGACGCTGACTATGCAGGTAACTTAGACACTAAACAAAGTACAACTGGATATGTTTTTCTATTTCAAAAGGCAGCTATTGGTTGGAGCTCGAAATTGCAAAAACGTATCACCTTGTCAAGCACAGAGTCTGAGTTTGTAGCCATGGTCGCTGCTGCCAAAGGATCAATCTGGTTGAAACAGCTACAACACGAATTTTTCCCATCGTCACCTAAACTCACAATACTGCATTGTGACAACAAAAGCGCAATCTTCAAAGCAAACAACTCATACTCTGACGCAACAAAACACGTCGATGTGAAACTCAAATTTCTACACCAAAGGATTTATGAAAAAGCAATCGAATTAAGTCACGTACCTACAACTGAAATGATTGCGGATGCCTTGACAAAGGGCCTTCCTAAAGTAAAATTAGAATATTTTGCCAGTAAATTTGGGCTAGTTTAAATTATTTCAAAATTCATATTTAATGAAGTAAATTATTACTCAACTAATTGTTTAGAAAATTTGAAATCATCATCATAAGCAATTGTTACTTAAATTTATGTTTACAACTCTTTATTTTAACAAATGTTTTAAGAGAATAGAATGCTCCTTCCGGGGAAGTGTTAAAAGTGTGAACGAACATTTATATGAACGTTGACAGATGTAATTGTAATTGAATGTATACAACAATGTCAAATAAACTCTCTCTCTTATTTGTTACCGCTTGAACAGATCGGTTGTGTTTTTTGTGCTTTACTACTGTGAGGATTCCTAGTATATTAAGAATATTAGCGTGGCCAAATAAATTATAACTGCAGTCACAGCTACTCGCCTGCTGACGATTTGATTTGATTTGAGGCCCGGGTCAACCCTAGACAGCTTATTGAAAATGTTTAATACAAACAAACAAACTAAACTTAAAACTATGACTTATAACTATTATTTAGGGAATTTCGAAGGGCTGGACTGCTGCAGTGGAAATCGAACACTTGAAGTATCCGATTTGTTTCACGTAGCATACGACACAGTGGCTCATTGAGACCATAAGTTGTCCTGTGATTATTCGGACGAAAAAGGTGGACAGATCTTAAATCACACGGGTTGGTATTGATTGGGATTTGGGAGAGTATTGTGGGACAGTTAATGATGCCGGTTAAGAGTTTGTGTATGAAGAGAATATCGGCGGACTCCCGACGTTTTTCCAAAGACAGGAGACCGAGTAGTTTTAGTCGATTTACATAGGGGGGTTAAAATAGTGTGATCAACCCATGGTAGCCCACGTAATGCGAAACGCAGAAATCTACGTTGGACAGCTTCAATGCGCAGAATATGTACATCATAGTAAGGAGACAATATCTCGCTGGCGTAGTTGAGAAGTGGACGAACAAAAATTATGTACAGGGATTTGGTGACATAGGGGTCGGAGAATTCTTTTGACCATCGTTTAATAAATCCGAGAGCGGAGTTAGCTTTCCTACTTACGATGTTTGCGAAAATTATAACTTCGAATCACTCTGAGTGAAGAAAAAACTCTCCGTCCTATATAAGCTATAAGGTTAAGGGAATGAATTGATCACAATTAAAGCGCATCTATAAGGGCCTCTTAGTTCTTCCAGTTTCACGACTTTCCAGTCATTAGTCGGAAGGGTCGGGTTGCTGAGCCTGATCCAGTGCGATCCAGGTGCGGGATCTAGGTCTGCTAGGGATATCCTCCTTAGGTACGACTTCGAGTTTTGCACCGAGCCAAATCTCTCCTAGTCCACCTATGGCTTTGGCGTAAAGATCGAGAGATCTTTGATCGACACATGCTACAAGCTTGACATGGCCTTGGTGCCAGTCAGCGTCGTTTGTGATAGAAGTTGCCCGAAAGCTTTAACTTGACCAACTGCCTCTGTTCAGTTGTTATCGATCCGTCGGTGTCGTTCCTGTCGATTACCGCAAGTTGGTATGACGGCATTTATGATGCCAAAGCATGTGTTAAGTTTTTCATAAAATGGGACAGAAAGAGAAAGAAATATGTTTGGCTCAGTGGTTATTTCGCTCCATGGATGGCATCCAACATTAAATGGGAATAATTAAGTGTAAATAAATAAGTATAAATTGACTTGATGTTGTATTTAGACAACCATTCATTTCACGAAATTTTAGTTGACTGAAAAAGTTTTTCCTAAAGGCTTTCAATATATGCTTTCAAATAATAATGAAAAGTGGTCAATTTATTAACGTAAATGACGCAGTTACCAAATTTCTGGAAGCCAGTAACGACGTAATGAGTCAACGGAGCTCCATAATGTTTAACAACAATAAACGCCAATATGGCAACTTTAACAACAACAACAACCAGCACAAACGAGGCGGTCGCAGTAGAGGGCATGGTCGTGGTAAAAGGTACTACCATAACAATCAGTTCAGCAACAATTACAACAACAACCAAGATAATAATAATAATGGAAACCGAAATGTTCGTCACTTTTCAATAGTGAACAACAATCGGAAAATTAACAAACTCCTCCACAAAACCTACAATAAATATAGCAAACAGATCAGTCTATGTGTTTAATTCACATTTAAGTAGTTGTAAATGTACTATAGCAACCTCAAACGAAGTATTCTCAAACTTTTTAATTGATACAGGAACAGATTTATCAGTCTTTAACTCTAGCCATGGAACAGTAAGCACATTATGAACAGTTAAGACAGACTTAATATGCAAAAATCGTTCTTGACAGTTCTCTCTGTTTTGTCGTAGGATGCGCATCTCAAAGAAGCTTTATATTCAAGTTTTTTCTTATTAAAATCTTATAAAATGAAGTGCACCGTGTGTAGACAAAAATTGATCGGAATTGTTCGACCAAAATAAATTGTAGTGAATGTATGCATTTTTTTCATTATTCATGTGTCAACATCACTGAAACAGACGCAGATTATTTCAAATCAAGTGGTAAAGCATTCCGATGTGCGGTGCTGAGACGCCGCTCTCTGCACAATCCCATACCGACAACAGCAATGCACTGAGTTCTAGTAACGCTAACAAAAATCTAGCGGGAAGCAATTTTGCACCTTCAAAAGCCACTATATCTTCTATGCACAAGCAAACTGTAGAGTTAGTTTTAGTTTTATATGCATTTTATTTTCTTAATCACTAACTCTTACATACTAACAAAAAATGCTTAAATGCTAGCTTACAATTACTTAATAATCTTATACTAACTTACTGGCCCGACACAGGCACTCTAAGCTACTCTAAATTCTTATAACTATGTCTTTCGACTTCATTTACATTTTCTTAGAACTATTTATTTTGTATACTTAAAGCTAAGAAAAAAATTTGTTAACAAAACTTAGCATATGGACATAATTTTTTATTTTTAATAAAAACTTAGTATCTAACTTAAAATAAACCTTAGCCTACCTAAACTAAATGTACAATACACACATAAACACACATAGACGTTATACACAATCATATACATATATCAGTATACACCTTTGTATACACTGATATATGTATATGTTTCTTAAATGCTAACCTAAACCTATGTAAGCCGGCCATCGCTGTTTACAGAGAAAACAGATTGGTCAGCTCTGCCTCATTAGTGAGGCTGGTCCGTAATTGACGGAAACGACGACGAAACATCTTCTCCATCATTCAACCACCAGAAATGCTGGTGCTGCCGAACGACATCCCTCTTATCGCGATTCCCCACCGCCCTACTGAACCTGAGGTGATCCACACTGCCGTGTGCGACGTCTCTGTCGTAGTTGAGTCGCCTGTCCCCAGCTGTCCGAGCGACATGGAAGATTAACGGCACCGCTGCTCTATCCTGGATCAACCCTTTCTGATCTAGGAAGAGGAATGCTTCCGGTGGAACGAAGCCGTCAGAGCGCACACTCTCGTGGTAAAGGTAATTGGGGTAGTAAGCCCCAGATATCAGGTTATTCGTCGAGGTCATTGCTCTTGCAATGTGCCTTCGAGTCAGCTTAATTACGAAGTTGTCCACTCGTATTAGGTTCGCCCTGTTGTAAACGACCTTATTAGGATAAAATTTTTTGTACTCCGACTCTGGTGTTCTGTACAAGAGAAGACAAGCCCTCTCAAACACCCGAATCTTTTCCATTAAGCTTGCTCGTACATTGAACCACACGGGACAACCAAATACCAGCATGGGCCTAATAAGGGCCATGTTGCAGATTACCTTTACCCTCGCATCGAGTTAGCTGCTATAAAACAGTCTCTTTGTTAGGGCAAAAGCACCTTTAGCTCTAGCCAGAGCAGCATCTACATTTTTGCCAAAATATAGAAACTGATCTAGCCAGATTCCAAGGTATCTGACTACATTTCGACAGGCAAGAGGCTGTCCGTGTTGTCCAATAATCGAGAACTTTCTCCAATTTTTTCTGGTATCCCTTGAGGCTCTAGACAACGGCGTCCTAAAGAGAATGGTTTCCGACTTCTGAAAGTTGATTTTCAACTTCCAGTCATCGCAAAATCGTCTTATCTTATCGAAGTCACGCTGCAAGAGAGTATTAATGACCTCGATTTTTGGACCTGTTCTGTACGCTATCAAATCGTCTGCGTACGCAATAGTATGGGGAAGTGAACTTATCAAGTCGCTTGTAAAAATGTTGAATAGGATCGGCGAAAGCAAACTGTAGACAGTGAAGGCGAATGCACTCTTTAAATGATTTATGCGAAGCTCTCTAATCTTGAGGAAACAAACAAGCGGTTTCTACAAGAACTAAACGAGCTACGAAAGGAAAACTCTGATTTAGAATCAAAAGTGGAACTTCTGGAGAGCAAACTTAACTGGCAGCAACAACATCTTCTCGAAAATTGCATAGAAATTGTTGGGGTATCAAACGTCGACGAAACAAACGCTACAAGCAAGGCGAAGCAAATTTTCCACGAAGCTTTGTCCATTGATGACCCCGATAACAAAATTGAAAATTGCTACGTAAAGAAAATTCACACCAGCCGCTGTCAATGTTTCGTTTTCCTTTTCTCCCAGATCAATAATTTGTGTAAGATTCTCTGATCTACCTATGAAGCCGCGAATAATGAGCGCGAAGAAGAAAAACAAAAAAAATCTTAACACGCACGCGAATTTAATCAATGGTGTGGGCGACATTGGAAACAACAACACTAACAACAGCAGCAAAGGAAATAGTACTACATATATACATCAACGATTCTCTCACGAAATACATATACGCGGGCCCTCTTTATGAAGGCAAAAGAGACAGCTAAGCAGAATGCCGTCAAATATGTATGGTACAATAATAATAAAATTCTTATGAGAAAGGTTGAGGGTGGAAAAGTATTTTCAATTAGATCTTTTAATGATCTTGCACTAATTGAGTGCACTTAAATTACTTTTCTTAATGAATATTGACATTGAAATAGATTATGACTTTTCTACCGTCGATCTCAATAACTCTAGTATTGATAATGTTTTTAAAAGTAGTTCCTTTTGCAATAACAAACTATTCATTGTCCTCCAGAATATTAGAAGTTTAAGGGAATATTTTGCAGCACTTGTCACGCACCTTGATTCTTTTGCATGTATTCCTGATATTGTTTTTGTGGCTGAAATTTGGATTTATGGTTTAGTTGTTTTGGTAATCCGAATGAAAATTACTCTGCAAGTGGGGGATTTTAATCTTAGATAGTATCAGTTCCACTGTTACAAGTTACTTGGCATTATTAGCTTCGCATGGTCTAGCGTGTTTTATTAACGAGCCTACTAGGTTTGATCTTATGATTACTGATCATGCTATGACGATGCTCTTAGTAAACATGTTCAAATGCAAAAGTAAAACTCATCATAAACCATACAACAAGGTGATAAAAATTGATTCCCGGAATCTCAAAAACAATGTATTGTGTGAGTTTTGGGAAGATGTCTATTCCCGTAGTGATGCTTCAACTTCCTATTCTATTTTCCTTAATTCCCTTAATAAACATATTCTTAGCTGCTCCTCACAACTACCCTCGAAAAATTTGATAGAAAGACTAAAACCGTGGATCTCTAATGTTTTTTTAAACAAAGTTAAAGGTAAAAACAAACTGAGAACTAAATGCAAAAATTACCCTAACGTTCTGAGTTTAAGTTACAAATATAAAAAATTGTGCGCTGAACTTAAAAAGGAGATTCCGATTTATCGAGATACCTATTACCGTTCTCAATTTAATTCTGCTAAGGGAAACGTAAAAAATGAATGGCAAGTAGTAAACCGTCTGCTCAATAAAAAATCCCTTTGGAAAAAACCCACTGTAATACAGGTCGATGACTGTGAGGTTTCAGACATACTTGACACCGCTAATGCTTTTAACTCGTATTTCTCGAATATAGCTCTTAGTTCATCAGCAAGTTCAGTCCTACCGTTCTGCAATGTTTGCTCGTCCATATGTAGTTGCTCTAAGCCATTGCAAAGTTTTGTGTTTCAGCTCATAACATCTCTTCAGATATTAGAAGCTATTGGTTCGCTAAAGAATTCGAAATCGTGTGGAGCTGATGGAATTTCTAATATTTTCGTGAAAAAAATTGCATGTTTCGTAGTGGATGTCTTGGCAGTTATTTTTAATCGTTGCGTGTTTGCTGGGGTCTTTCCAGATGCCCTCAAATGTGCAGATACTGTGCCTCTGTTCAAAAAAGGTTCCGCTATTCAAATGTGTAACTACAGGCCCATCTCACTTCTCCCAGTTTTCAGTAAAATATTTGAAAAACTTATGAAATATAGAATAGTGAGTAACTTAAATAAAACGGAGTTTTTTAGTCCAATTCAATTTGGCTTTCAGAAGGGTAAATCAACTGAAAATGCACTACTATAGTTTTGTTCCCAGGTAATGTCCCACCTAGATGGTAAAAAGTGTACAGCTGGTTTATTTATCGATATTACCAAAGCTTTCGATATGGTCAACCACAACATATTGCTGAGAAAACTGGAAAAAGCTGGTTTTTGTGGATTCATGCTTGATTGGTTTAAGTCGTACCTTGGAAATAGGTCACAAAGGGTGAAGTTGTATGATATTAGGAGCGAAATTATGTTCTTTAATTTGGGTGTGCCCCAAGGCTCTGTCTTGGGACCAATTTTGTTTTTAATTTACATTAACTCACTGTTCTCATTAAATTTTAAAGGTGCACCTACTGCTTTTGCTGATGATATAGGATTTACGTATGGGTTGAATAGTCTTCTGGATCTAGTCTCTAATATTAGCTGGGACCTTAACTTGTTGAGGAATTGGTTTGCTGAACATAAGTTGGTGATTAGTTCCAAAACTAAAATAATGTTTTTTAGTCCTTCAACTCTACCCAATTTTGAACCTAATTTTTTTTCCACGCGCCAGAGTGTCTGAGATACAAACTGTATAACTGCTCCTGCACGTCTGATTTTTCTTTTCCTACTTTTAACAGCAGCCTATGCTGCAGTGATAAGTGTTTCTTGATTGAAAAAGTTGATGAACTTATATACCTGGGACTCACCATCGACTCTAGAATGAGTTTCTCGAATCACACAGAATCGTTGAAGAATTATTTCCCTGGTACACTTCGACATTTCTATTATTTGCGAAACATCTGCTCAAAAACGCTCTTAAAATCTATTTATTATGGAATTTTCCACTCCAAACAGCATTATGGAATTATTGTTGGGGAGGTACAACCTTCACTTATCTTGCAGAAACATGTTTTAAGAAAAATTTGCCGAAAGCACGTTAGACATCGTAGTTTTCCATTGTTCTCTGACCTTAAGTTTCTTCTAGTCATTTGTACTGTTTCAAAGTGTTGAAGACTTTTTTCATGAAGTCTGGTAATCGTAATTTTCGATTACTTCCTAATTTTAATTTACGTGGAAACCTTTTGTATATATGTAGTATCTGTCCCCAATTTCCGTACTACTGGATATCTTAATTTTTATTCTATATCGTCTTACCGATTGTTTAATAAACTTCCTCAGCCAATATCAATGTTTGGAATGTTCCTAAAACATGCAAAATCTTGGCTTTTCAATTTTAACTATGCTCGTTTGGAAGCAATTCTTTCTAATATTCTGGAGTAATTTTGCTTCGGATTTAGTTTTGATTTAAGATTTTTGCTTTGGTCACTTCATATAGATTTATTAATGTTCTTCCTTCGTCTTGCTTAAATAGTGTCTAAATAAGTAAATCGAATGAATTTATGAATATATAATTCCATAGATTTTAGTATATTAATTGTTTCATAGAGTCACCCCACTCATAATAATTTGATTTGTGAATTACTCTTTGAAGTGGCGTTCAACACTATTTTGTTACTTTTGTATAAAAAATAAAGAATGTCACCAATATTTCTTATATCTTCTATATTTACAACTTTTATACTATGTATTAAGAAGCATATGTTTTATTATGAATTTGTATGAAATAGAAATGAAATCTAAAATTTAATCTAAATTTTTCCATCAATTGTAGTGATCTATTAGGATTTAAAAAATATAATTGCATTTTGGACTATCAACTAAATCAGGATTGCCTTATTTTAAGACCTGAATATTATCACGAATATTATGCTATACCAATGCGGAATGCGCTTAACTTAAACCCAACTACGGTTCCTGTGCTCAATTAGAGATAATAAGATTAATAAACATACTCGTACAAATCAAAGATACAGAAATTTTCATACCCCAATATGAATTACTAAAAGGCATATTTATTGCCAATACACTAGCAACCCAAGTACAAACATTTGTTAGAATAATAAATACCACAGATGAAAATGTTTCAAAAGACCAAGTTGAAATACAATCAGAAGGCTTCGGTGATTATGAAATAGTGTAGTTTAACCTATGGTAATTAAACACGGTATTTAATAGTTCCAAATAAAAATAATTTATTGTTTAAAATAGTTTATATATTTAATTTAAGTTGGTTATTACTTTCGCATGTAATCGACTGCCGCGCACGAATGCTTATCTTCAACTGAACATTGTATGTAACATAATTCTTCTCTCTCGTTTTTGTCTGTTAATATGAGAGTGATCAGTGACATAGTCAGTGGCGTAGGGAGCTAAATACTTATGTAAAATGATCACTACATTACCCCCCTTCCAGCCGAAGGTGATTAACAATATAAAAATATATGTACAATACTAAACATAACTTCGAAAATGTTCTTTCTCAAGAACCATGCGCAAATGTAACACACTTGGCAACAATTTTTCTTTGATAAGATGAATCAATAACATACGCGGGCTTCAGACGGTCCAGGGATACGGAAACATTTTTTCCTTTTATTTGTAGAATATAACATTTTCTAAGTCGCTTTAAAACTTTAAATGGTCCTTCATAGGGAGGTTTGAGACCTGCTTTATTGGTTGGTGCGCGGACAAAAACCTGGTCGCAGTCGGTCAGATGCTTTGGAATATAAACGTGAGAGTTTTGTTGGCGGGTTTCCTTAGGACGCAACGAGTTCATAGAATCTTTAAGATTGGCTATCAAAGTTGGTAAATTTTCGTCATCAAAAGATCCTGCTACACTTTGCGAGGTGAAAAAGTCTGATGGCAGTCGTAAGGTTTGCCCATAAACCATCTCGGCTGGTGAACAGTTGATGTCTTTTTTCAAAGCTGATCTTATTCCCAAGAGAACTATAGGTAAGTCTTCACTCCAATGCGTTGTGTTTCCCCGACATTTTAGTGCTGCTTTAAGGACGCGGTGGAACCTTTCCACTATACCATTTGCCTGTGGGTGGTAGGCTGTCGTTCTTATTCTATGAGATCCTAACAGCTTTGACAACTCGAAAAATAATTTTGACTCAAACTGTCCCCCACGATCCGTCGTGATTCTTAATGGAACACCAAATCGACTAATGTACTCGGACACGAAAACTTTAGCGATTGTTTCAGTTGACATATCTTTGAGGGGGTAGGCCTCTGGCCAACGTGTAAATCTGTCAACTATGGTCAAAATATAACGATTTCCGTTGGATATATCAAGAGGCCCTACCAAATCCATGTGAACATGTTCAAAGCGTTCACTTGGAGCTTTAAAGTTGCCTAAAGGTGTTTTGGTGTGTCTATGAATTTTAGAGCGCTGACATTCAATGCAGGATTGCACAAATGTCTTAATCTCCGAATTCATTTTTGGCCAAAAGTATCTATCAGTTAGTAATTTTCTTGATCCTCGAATACCAGGATGTGAAAGAGAATGCAAACTGGAGAAAACTGCATGCCTAAGACATTTCGGAATGTAAGGTCTATTCCCTTTGGTGGATGTTTCACACCATATGGGACGGATAAACAACGGAAACGCTACTTTCTCGAGCTTAAGAGAGCTTGCTTTGAGAGTCAAAAGATATTTCAGCTCTTCATCAGATTCCTGAGCATTAATAACACTTTCAGGAGAGAAAGGTTGCGAATTATCGAATGGATCAGTGGTAATGGCGCTCTCTTCGGGTCGAGAAAGTAAATCAGCGACCCTGTTGTCTTTCCCTTTGATGTGCCTTATGTCGTTTGTATACTGAGCTATCCATTCTAAATGCCTAGTTTGCCTCGGGCTTCTTATTGCTTTAGTAAATAAGGCTGTAGTAAGGGGTTTGTGGTCTGTGTACACAACAAATATTCGACCTTCTAAGAAGTAATTAAAATGTCGTATAGACAGATAGATAACCAAAAGTTCTCTATCAAACGCGGAGAACTTAATTTCGGATTTGCTTAGCTTCTTCGAATAAAAGCCTAACGGTTTCCATTCTCTATCAATAAACTGTTCAAGCACGGATCCTACTGCAAAGCTAGATGCGTCTACAGTGAGACGCGTAGGTGAATTTTCGCTTGGATGTACTAGTAAAGTTGATTCAGAAAGAGCTGTTTTGATTTTCGAGAAAGCATTTGAACATTCTATCGGCCAAACATTTACCTTTTTGTTTTTGGTGTTACTAAGAAGTTTTATCTGCTCGTAAATTGGTGTCAAAAGTTCAGCAAGCTTAGGGATGAAACGATGGTAAAAGTTAACCATTCCAACGAAACGTTGAATTTGCTTCAGAGAGGATGGGTTTGGGAATGTTTGGATTGCTTTAACCCGCTCATCTGACGGTAAGATTCCCGCTTCACCTATCTTGTGTCCTAAGAAATCCAAACATTGCTTACCAAACTCGCATTTTCCTAATTTGATGGTCAACCCATGCTCTGACAAACGTTCGAATAAAATTCTTAAATGTTTTAAATGCTCATCTTTGTCTGGACTTGCTATGAGTATATCATCGATATAAACATAACAAAAATCCAGCCCCCTTACGACCTCATTCATGAGCCTTTGAAAAGTTTGGGCTGCATTTCGAAGACCATAAGGCATTCGTGTGAACTCCCACATACCGAAAGGAGTTGTGATTGCGGTCTTAAAAATGTCTTCTTCAGCCACTGGAATTTGGTTATATGCCCGTACTAGATCTATCTTCGAGAAAACCTTACATCCAAGCGCATTTTGTGAAAAACTATGAAGATGTGGTATAGGGTATCTGTTTGGCACAGTAACACAGTTTAAACCTCGATAGTCCCCGCACGGACGCCAATCATGTGGTTCTTTCTTGGGCACCATGTGTAGTGGAGAGCATGTTGGAGATGTAGAAGGCCGACAGATACCTAGCTTTTGCATGTGTTCGAATTCGGCCTTAGCAGTTTTATATTTTGAATTGTCCAAACGTCTTGGTGTCGAAACTGGTAAGTGGCCGGAAGTCACAATATAATGCACCACATTATGTTTAACTGGGATGGTGTAATCTGTTGGATTTGTTAGTGAAGGAAATTGTCTTAGCAAATTCCCATATTCATTATCAACGATAGAAAGTCGTGGCGATTCGAACTCGGTTTTCTCTGAGGCTATGCTTGCACAGGCGGATAGATTCGTTAAACGATCAATAAGTCTACGACGTTTTATATCCACAAGTAAGTTGAAATAGCCTAAAAAATCTGCACCTATAATGGGTCTGGTGACTGCAGCCAGAGTAAACGGGAAAGAAAATTCTCGTCGAAGGCCTAAGTCGAGTTTTAAAAGCTTTGAGCCATAAGTTTTAATTTGAGACCCGTTTGCGGCTGTAAGATATTCTTCTGAAACGGAAAAGCTTTGGTTTTTAAATAGAGTATGCGGTAAAACCGATATCTCAGCACCGGTATCAATGAGAAAATCTAATCTATTAATTTTGCATTGAACGAAAAGGCGTCGGAAGTTTGAATGCCGAGTGTTCGCCATGGATACACTCGGCGTATCTAGTTTTTTGTATTGTTGTTTTTTATTTTGAAATAGCATGGTGGATTACAATTTCTAGCTCTCTCACCATGAACGCGATGAAACCAACATATTTTTTGATTGCTACTGCTTCGATTTTGGCTACAAGAAGGCTGTTGAATAGAGTTAACACCCACCGTTTGTGTTGTTTCCCAGATTTTATCCGCTAGGTCTAATCTATTTTGGAAAGGTTGTACTATTGTTACGGCTAAAGGAATGCTTATTTGCGTGGGAAGTTTTCTTTCCCATAGAGACTTTATTAAATCCTCACATAAGGATGAAATGTTTCCGGCCGTGGATGTCATATGACGGTACAAATCGGATGGTTTTCGATCGCCAAGATTTTCCGCAGATAAGAGCTGCTCCAAACGTCGTTGTTCGGATACAGTATGGCGTTTAATTAAAATATCTTTCAAATTTAAGTATTTGTTAGTTTCTGGAGGATTGTTCAACACGTCTATTATATTGTTTATTGCATCTACTGGAAGTGAGGCTAATACATATAAGTATCTAGTTTCATCTTTAGTAATTTTTCTCGTAGCGAATTGTGCTTCTACAGCAATGAACCAAGCTGCCGGAGCCTTCTCCCAAAAGGTTGGGAGTTTAACCGATGAAATTTCAAAGGAGTTGTTGTAAATTTGTTCAGAATTGTTTAATTGTGGCGACGTCTGACTAACGGAACTTCCCTGACCTGTAGGCACATGATCACCCTCATTTTTATTTTCGTTGGGCATAATCAATTTAAAAGAAATCGACAAGTGAGAGAGAAAAATATACAATGTGCTATTACAAAAAAAAAAATGTGTTAACTGTATGAATAAATTCGACAGCTATCGTGTTTGGCTTACAAAGGCAGAAAAGAAATGAAAATGTGATAATGCTATGATCAAGAACTAGGTACATACATAAGTAAAAACTAAAAATAAGACAATAAATTTAAAAAAAAGGTATGTATGCATGCAAATTCGGACAATGTCAAACTATAATATTTTATTATTATTTTAATAGGTACCAATAATTTGTACCAATAATCTTAATTTAATTTTTTTTTTTTTTTTTTTTTTTTTTTTTTTTTTTAAACAATTTATATTTTATTTGAGTTGAAAACTTGCTGCGTGGTTAAAACCCAAAAGGCTGTGCACTGTTCTCCAATAGTTTGCAGTTGTAGTTTGCGGTATTGCATACAGTACACTCTGATGAGGGAATGATGAACGGTGTAAGCTGTACTCCAATATGTGTTTGTGCTGTTGTTAACAGAACAATATGATTTGATGAGATGAAGATGATGAACGGAATATGACTGCGATCAGTTATGTATAATGTATGTATATCACATTTGTTCTCAATTTGGAACGGTGCATGAGCTCGCTTATGTATATTATGTACAAACATGGGACACTTGCGTTTTTTTTTTTTTTTTTTTTTTTTTTTTTTGTTAAATGTACGATTGTTTAATTTTTATTTTTTTTATATATGTATTCACGGACGAATTATGCATTCAACTCGGGGTCACCAATTTGTAGTTTAACCGATGGTAATTAAACACGGTATTTAATAGTTCCAAATAAAAATAATTTATTGTTTAAAATAGTTTATATATTTAATTTAAGTTGGTTATTACTTTCGCATGTAATCGACTGCCGCGCACGAATGCTTATCTTCAACTGAACATTGTATGTAACATAATTCTTCTCTCTCGTTTTTGTCTGTTAATATGAGAGTGATCAGTGACATAGTCAGTGGCGTAGGGAGCTAAATACTTATGTAAAATGATCACTACAATAGCTCTTTTTATTCAAGAAAGTAATAATAGTAAAAACAAGAAAAAGCTCCCCGATTTTCCAGCAGGTAATCTTAGTAAACTATATTCTGAATATATTGGCATATTCGCGTTAGAAGCTTCGCATGGAAGACAACTAACCATTTTACATATGTACATTGTACATGTGTGAAGAATTATAGAATTCCTCAGGCTCAAAAAGAGGAAATAAGCAAACAGGTAGATAAACTTATTAAATATGATGTAATAGAAACAATCTGATTAAGCACAAAATCTGATGGAGAATATTTGTGGATTACAGGGCGATAAACAAAAAACTAATATCTGATAAATTTCCATTAGCCCGAACAGATGATAAAGTGTGCCCAGCGGAAAATTTTCAAGTTTAATATTAAATAAAAGAAACTCCAACGTTAATCACATATTTTGCTTATAGAAAATGAAGTTTGACAATACGAATTTCATGTTTTAAGAACAATATCGTCTAAATGCGCCTATTCCTCTCAACTCACTCTTGCAATCGGACTCTTAAATTTGTGAACACGCAATATCGAACACAAAATAGCCTGAATTGTTCGGGTGTTCTTGCTGCAAACCCTCGACTTAAGGTATATACGAGTACATAAAAACAAGTCACACGGTCTAAGTTCCGGTGACCGAGGTGCCTAGGGTATGTCTCGATTAATTTATTGGAAAAAAGTTTCTTTTTCAAAATAATGTACAATATTACTTATCGATTTACGATTAGCGCATCTTTTCGAGTCGAACTTGAGCCACATTTTCTGGCGACGCTACTAACGTTGATGGTCCCGGAGGACTCTGTCTAACCGTTGTCCCTCCACGTCTCAACATTTGAACCCACGACCAGATAAGCTGTGTCTATTCGTCGAATAGTGTAGTATTCACAAACAGTAATTCCCTAAGTAAGACGCCAATACTGTGCAAAAAATGCTTTTTCTCAGTGCGTTCCTTTTGGCGAGGCTTTCAATTAATAAACAATATTGAAGTAACATTTTGCTAAGTGAATGCACTGTACTGTACTCTGTGATTAGTCCATTTACCAAGTTACCAATTGTTACCAAGTTCACGATGTAGTTTGACAGAAGAGCGAATGGCAGAAAAATAATTCAAAATTTGAGTGATTCGAGTGATTTGTGCTCCAACGAATTTATTTGAATTTGGAAATATATTAAAATAAATATAAACCATATTACGGTCGTCATGTGGTAAGTTAAATTTTAGAAATGTTGGTCTATTCAAATATAAATAATTCTAAATGCTAATTTTCTGTTTTCTTTTTTACACGAAAAATATTTGACATAGCTAGCAAGCTTCCTTAGTTGTGCGTTCATTTCAAAGTACACTGTGCGCTTTGACACTTAAGTAATGTTTGTCAATTGAATTTACTAACCCTGTGCGCTCGTGCACACTATGAGACCTCATAGTAATGTTTGTCAATACGGGTGTAACTGTAGTTGAAACATTGCTCAACCGCGAGCGTGCAGTGCGATCCCGATCCGTGACTCATTGCGACTGTCAAATCCGAAACTTGAAAATTTTCCGCTGGGCACCCTTTGTATATATTATGTGTACATATGTATCATATATTTATTTCTTATACAATAATAATAATATGATTTGGGTTGCTCAGAACCCAAAGAATATTAAATACAATAGGTATGGGATCTGCTTAATATCGTTGAATTTTTTTTTGGTTTCGACCCGAAACCATATTATGGCCTTCATCATTGCGATGTTTTCTTCCACCTTGATTCACGAATTTGCTCGATTTTTTGCTGGAAACTCTCAGCGAACACGTTCGAACTCATTTAGATATTGTGAGATTGTATAATAAGTGAAATGATTTTAATTTTTTAATTTTGTGGCTATTTTTTATTCTGAATTTAAAAAATCCAGACTTAACTGCCGAACGACAAAGTTTACGTTAAATTTTGTAAAGTTTAAGCAATCCTTTTTATAGGAATAAATTTCTTCTAAATTTTTCTATTATCGGAATTAAGAAGGAGAATCAAAGGTGTGATTTCTTAAAAAATATATATTTGAGTGTTTTTGCCGATAAAAAGGAATAATTTTCGTCAATAAGAAATTCAAAAAATCATTGAGTGTTTTAATGTGACTAGGAAGTGATAGACCTAAGTGGAAAACAATGCATTTAAATCTTCGAAATGATATCGGAAATCGTAAGGCTGAATCAAAAGATGTGGGTTAATATTTTAAATGAAAAAACTTCGTGTGAAATATTTCACGGCAAACATTTTATATTTTCACAGGAAATATGTGAGAAGCAATATAAGTATTTCATAAATCTACATATACTCGTATAAAAAAATAACACCACAGATCGTTTTTTTTCCTAAGGTGAAGTGTTCTATTGACTAAACATTAGTTCTTTTGCAGATACATATCTGTTCAAATGAAACATCTTAATAACTTCGGTCAAGTAAAACCTCTTTTAAATATATTAATAAAAAACAAGAAATATAAAACTTTAATTGTAAGGAGGTGTTCAACGAAATATGGTCCCATGTTAATGGTCGAGTAAGAAGAAATCAAATGTTTACTAATTCTTCAACAGAATGATTGGTATTATTTGGAAGTTGTTGACATCGTGTGAGATGACAGCCTTAAATGCAGTTGAAAGTATACATTAAAATTCAATGCAATAGATGATACAGTAAAAAAATAATTAAGTGCTTAATGCAATTGCTTTGGAAAAAATGATATACCATAATCTGTTGGGAATTTTTATTTTTATTTTTTTTAGGAGAGTCAACAGGATGGAGCAACCAAACATAGAAAAATTCCGCATCATTTTTCACCATCTAGAAAACGGAAATATTTTGTTGCAAAAAAAAAACGTCAGATAGAAATACCATATAATGGTTAATAAATAAATAAATGAATGAGGAATAAAGTTATGAATCCTTAATTAACTTTGTTAAATCGTAAACCGGTTTTTTTTTTTTTTGAAGGATATGACATACTCGTATAAACGTTGTGGTTTATGTGAAGAGGATTTTGCTGAAAGGAAATGGACACACCATCAAAGAAAAACCTCATATGAACAGAAATAAAAGCATTTATATAACGATAATGTAAGCTTCTTTGAGGGAGCATTTAAAAACAGACTTAAAAGATACTCAAAGCTGGAAAAAGAAGTAGAACTTTGCAGGTATACAAATGGGGTTATTTTGTGCGCTTGTGAAAAATTCGGAAGATGGCGACGAAATGATTGCAAGCGTTAAAAGTATACAAACCAAAATGGTTACGATTTTAAGAAAATATGAATTACCCGAACAATTAGTTGGAAGAATTTTAGGAAAAAGAAAGCGGATGGGCATAGTCGTCGTCTATTGGAATTGAAGTGAACATAAATAAATATCAATCCTTATGTGGACGCAACACATGCCGTAATGGGTACGCACATGGTGGAGCAAACTTTGAAGGTCCTTGCGGTGAATGTGAATTCATTGATTGGGATCGAACGAAGAGCCGCGATGTTTAAATTGCTACAAGACCAAACTCCTGATGTGCTTTTCGCTAGCGAAACAAAGCTAACCGATAAGCACAAACTGGAGTACAATAATTATATTGTTAGAAGAAGAAACCGGCCCAGATCCAAACGTGGAGGCGGTGTCGCGATCTTCATTAAAGAGGGTATAAAATTTCACAGAGTGTACAAGGGCGTGTTGCGCAGGTTCCGGGTGTTGGAGGCAGTCGTCGTTTACATCCCGCTCCGCAGTGGAAAGGGGCTGTACTTGGCCTCTGTTTATGCACCTGAGGCTTCACAATCCACCCTATTCATTACAGAGCTCGACACGCTTTTTCGACTTCTGAGGCTGGAATCGGGGGAGAATTATTTTATAATCGGCGGGGATTTCAACGCTAGACATAGAGATTGGGGAAATAATTTGCCAAATACTAGAGGGAACCTACTACTCGATTGGTGGGGTCAGCACGATGTCATGTACAGACTCGGTCTTAAAGCGACGGATAACCCGTCGTTTCCCAGAGGCGGGTCTTATTTGGATCTACTGCTGTACGACGAACGTATACGACTGACAGGTACGAATTTACAAACGCTAAACTGTCTGCGCATATTCGTGTATGACAGCGACCATTGCGGTTTTAGCACCGAAATTACAGTTCCCAACGAAATTGCGGAATTGGAGGAGTTTGTCCAAAGATATTCTTACAACTACAGTAAGACTCGATGGACACGCTTCTCCGCAACCTTGACTAGAGCGCTCTCCTCGAACACGATCCACCCACCGTCCAATAGGAATTTGTCAAACGAGGAGATCGACAATTACCTAAAACAAATGGACGAGACAATTAAACAAACTATGGACACTATAATACCGCGGTATCGACGTACGACTAAAGAAGACCTGTTCCGCAATCCTACTATTGACGCACTGCACCGACAGAAAAGTAGACTTCTGACTAGACTTAAAAACTTGTACAGACAGTTAACTGACCGACAAGACCCGGAGATTAGGACACTGAAGTCGTCGATTAAAAATATTCAAACGCTAATAAGAGAGAATTACAGAATTTGTGTATGTTCATATTGGAACAAGAAGGTTCGGGCTATAAACACCAGCAACCCGAATATGTTCCCGCAAATAAATAAACTATTTCGGAGAAAAAATCAAAACGACCTTCAGTGTCTTAAAATAGCCCGGACAACAGACAACGAACGGTTACTGACAATAGCAGGCATTGATCCAAATGAGGCCGCTGATGATGACGACTTTTTTGTGATCGAGGATCCACAGGAGAAGGTTGAGGCCATAGGGGCCACTTTCCAAGAAGTATATAAGGCCATTGATAACATTGGCCCTAATTACGACCTGGACAATCGCGTCTTGGTGCACGACTTCTGCATTCGAAATGAAATAGGGAACTGGCGATCCGAGGGCTCTGGTTTCACCCGGTTTAGCGACGAAAATATGGCAAATAACGTCATTGCCAGAGAGGGTGGCCTACCCCCGTTCATTTCGAGGGCAGGACTCCATGAGATCTTTGACACAATCAGGGCTAAGAAATCGGTGGGGACCGATGGTATTCCGAACATCGTGCTTCGACATCTTCCTCTAGAAGATGTGGACATTTACACCACCCTGTTTAATAATGCAATGAATAATGCACATTATCCAGCACATTGGAAAACGGCGGTGGTTCAACCTATCCCCAAAAAGGGAAAGGATATATCCAATCCGGCGAATCTCCGGTCGATAAGTCTCCTTCCGAATATCAGTAAGGTTTTTGAAAAGGTAATCAATAGAGCTCTGTCTAGGTGGGTTGAGGACAAACATATAGTTCCGGATAATCAATTCGGTTTTAAGGCGGGACATGATATCTCACATGCCGCGTCTAAACTGGTGTTCGATATCCAATGGAATAAAGGCAAAAAACAATGTACTGGTGCCTGCCTTGTTGACTTGGAGAAGGCCTTCGACACCGTATGGTTAGAGGGTCTTTTCTATAAACTAACTAGGCTGGGGATCAGTAAACCACTCTTGTACATTCTTTATAATATGCTAACTAACAGACAGTTCATCGTGAAGAATGGTGATGTGACTTCTGTTGGAATATTTCAAATTAAAAATGGTCTTCAGCAAGGCGCGGTCAATTCGCCGATCCTATTCAACATTTTTACAAGCGACTTGATAGGTTCACTTCCCCATACTATTGCGTACGCAGACGATTTGATAGCGTATAGAACAGGTCCAAAAATCGAGGTCATTAATACTCTCTTGCAGCGTGACTTCGATAAGATAAGACGATTTTGCGATGACTGGAAGTTGAAAATCAACTTTCAGAAGTCGGAAACCATTCTCTTTAGGACGCCGTTGTCTAGAGCCTCAAGGGATACCAGAAAAAATTGGAGAAACTTCTCGATTACTGGACAACACGGACAGCCTCTTGCCTGTCGAAATGTAGTCAGATACATTGGAATCTGGCTCTATCAGTTTCTGTATTTTGGCAAAAATGTAGATGCTGCTCTGTCCAGAGCTAAAGGTGCTTTTGCCCTTACAAAGAAACTGTTTTATAGCAGCCAACTCGATGCGAGGGTAAAGGTAATCTGCTACATGGCCCTTATCAGGCCCATGCTGGTATTTGGTTGTCCCGTGTGGTTCAATGTACGAGCAAGCTTAATGGAAAAGATTCGGATGTTTGAGAGGGCTTGCCTTAGGGCTTGTCTTCGCTTGTACAGAACACCAGAGTCGGAGTACAAGAAATTTTATCCTAATGAGGTCCTTTACAATAGGGCGAACCTAATACGAGTGGACAACTTCGTAATTAAGCTGACTCGAGGGCACATTGCAAGAGCAATGACGTCGACGAATAACCTGATATCTGGGGCTTACTACCCCAATTACCTTTACCACGAGAGTGTGCGCTCTGACGGCTTTGTTCCACCGGAAGCATTCCTCTACCTAGATCAGAAAGGGTTGATCCAGGATAGATCAGCGGTGCCGTTAATCTTCCATGTCGCTCGGACAGCTGGGGACAGGCGACTCAACTACGACAGAGACGTCGCACACGGCAGTGTGGATCGCCTCAGGTTCAGTAGGGCGGTGGGGAATCGCGATAAGAGGGATGTCGTTCGGCAGCACCAGCATTTCTGGTGGTTGAATGATGGAGAAGATGTTTCGTCGTCGTTTCCGTCAATTACGGACCAGCCTCACTAATGAGGCAGAGCTGACCAATCTGTTTTCTCTGTAAACAGCGATGGCCGGCTTACATAGGTTTAGGTTAGCATTTAAGAAACATATACATATATCAGTGTATACAAAGGTGTATACTGATATATGTATATGATTGTGTATAACGTCTATGTGTGTTTATGTGTGTATTGTACATTTAGTTTAGGTAGGCTAAGGTTTATTTTAAGTTAGATACTAAGTTTTTATTAAAAATAAAAAATTATGTCCATATGCTAAGTTTTGCTAACAAATTTTTTTCTTAGCTTTAAGTATACAAAATAAATAGTTCTAAGAAAATGTAAATGAAGTCGAAAGACATAGATATAAGAATTTAGAGTAGCTTAGAGTGCCTGTGTGGGGCCAGTAAGTTTGTGTAAGATTATTAAGTAATTGTAAGCTAGCATTTTTTGTTAGAATGTAAGAGTTAGTGTTAAGAAAATAAAATGCATATAAACCTAAAACTAAACTAAACAATCCTTATGTGGATCTACATATTTGGAATTGCTGGTACAACTTAATTAAAAACAAGCATGCATTTTTACAATATTAATGATGAATATTGTTCTAAATGGCCAATCATATCCGCTTTTAACAAAATGAATGTTTTTTTGTTATGAATTCAAGGAAAGCAATTCTAAATACAAATTTTACTGGATCAGATTGGTGTATGGTAAACGCGAAAAAAGAGTAAACATATGAACTTACTTTATTGTGAATGTAATGATGATATAGAAAGATACGTATTATGTATATATTAAACATATTTCTCGGTTGTTGCGTAACTCATATTAAATTTGATAAAGAAAAACGAAAAGTCAAGTTTTTCTTTACCGTACATGGTGATTTTGATTCTATTTCCCTAAAGTCATTGCACTCCAAACCTGGAAACTTAATTTACATCAGATGTATAAAAACATGTTCCATGTGCGTTTTCCTGTTTCATCAAAAATTCCAGGTGATATAAAAATAATACCATCGAATAAAGAGAACTGTATTTATACTTTTAGTCAGGATTGTTCATTTGAGCTCCGGTGTTTAGATTCGAACAGAATTCTCCAATCAAGTATAGATTCATTAATCAAAAATTTATCTTCCAATCACTTATTGGATACAAGGGGAATTTTCAAGAATGATGATTTCTTTAATTTAATGCTTAGAAAATGTGTTTTTCCATACGATTATTTAGATTCGTGGGAATGACTTGAAGATTAATCTCTTCCAATAAGTGCAATGTTCTATTACAATAATTTGGTAGGCAAAGAGTGCTCTGAAAGTGGTTATAACCATTCTTTAAAATTATATACTATTGCATATTGCTACCTAACTCGGTCATTATAAATTAAAAAAATATATATACGAGTACAATAAGAAATGATTTATTTGTTTTTGATTCATTAATGTTTATGATGAGGAATTACACACGTCCGTACGAAGACAGAGAGTTATTATCAAGGGATTTGATGAGTTATGTCAGGCAGATTTAGTTGACATGATTCATTATATTGCAGAGAATAATGGTTACAAGTATTTATTAACCGTGATTGACAAAATACGTATGGGAACTTCCTTTGAAAAATAAAACTGCTGAATCTGTGACAGAATCAATGCAGAAAATATTCAAAAGTTCTCATAGGATACTAAAAAATTTTCAAACTGATGAGGGTATAGCGTTTTTCAATAAAAAAATTTCGTACATTTAACTAAAATGTACAAAGTTAACCACTATTCAACGTATAGTAATTAAAAAGCTTCACTTATTGAACGCTTTAATCGAACTCTTAATGAAAAAATGTCTTTAGAGTTCAGTTTTAATGGCAACTATAAATGGGGCTCCATTCAAATAAACAACTTGTTGAATACATATGTATAGTTATTCTATACATGGAACAATAAATATGAGATCAATTGATGTAAACAAAGAAAACTGGAAAGACCTATTATCTTCGGCTTACAATTATATTAAAACTGCTGCAAGAGGAAAATGCAAAGTTGGTGATAAATTCGAATAAGCAAGCTTTAACATGCTTTTGTGAAAGATTACACATCTGATTGCGCAACGGAAGTGTTTGCAATAAGAAAAGTTAATACTACTAATCCAATCACATATTTACCAAGTGCAAGCCAAGTCAAGTTGACATATTCAAAGTAGTTTTTATGAAGTGTCACCGCCATGTATTTCCAATAGGAAACGTGTTGAAAATTAAATACAATCAAGAAATTGTGAAATGGTTAAGATTTTAAAAGCGAGCACAATTCTCGGATTAATACGAGTACATTACTGTTGACATAAGACAGAAAGAAAACAAGTTTTATTTTAATTTTAATTTTTTTTTTAAGAAAAATTTTATGTTTACAGATTATTATTATTCATAATACAATTTCTATTAGGTATTTTTCTTTGTTTAATTTTTAATACAATATTTTATGTTTGTAGATTTAGATTCTGAAGTTGCTCCTTTCCCTTTAGAATGTGAATTAGTTTTAAATGGATTGCTTTTTAAAGCACATTCTAATTTCTTTTGAAAACTTTCTTTGATACTGACGTCTTTTTTTTTATTTCGGTCCATTTCATGGGGTCAGTGGGTTTTTTAAATGTCTAGCTCAGCATTTAATTATTTCATCATATAAACAAGTAACAAATCCCACAACGACTGATCCATTTGTAAACTTATCGCATCCTGTTTATCAATATTTTCGATTTGCTTTACTTCAGTCCTTCTTAAAATAACGTTATTTTTTTACTCTTAATATTTTGTTTCCGATCATACATATATGTACATAGCATGCAAAAGTGACTGGATCCTCTTTGGACAAATTTGAATACCTAGTACAGATAACAAAATGACAACCGCTAACAGATGTAGTAGGTATTGGATACATTTTCGAAATTTCTTATGCAATGAATTCAATCTATTGTATTGTATAAACTCAAGGAAAGAGAAACTTTGAAATTTGATTAAAGAAAATTGTATGCTGTGCATCTTTTCAGATTAATTTTCAATCTATTATACAATAGTTTATTTTTTAATCTGTTTAAATTGGTGGAAATTTCATTCTACTGTTGCTATTAGTCTTCTCAAGTTTCCTTCCTTAAACACTCAAATAAATTTATCAAGAGCATCAAGAAAATAGTCTTTTAATTTTTTCATCGGTTCAAGTATTTAGATCTTTTTTACTCTTAATATTTTGTTTCCGATCATACATATATGTACATAGCATGCAAAAGTGACTGGATCCTCTTTGGACAAATTTGAATACCTAGTACAGATAACAAAATGACAACCGCTAACAGATGTAGTAGGTATTGGATACATTTTCGAAATTTCTTATGCAATGAATTCAATCTATTGTATTGTATAAACTCAAGGAAAGAGAAACTTTGAAATTTGATTAAAGAAAATTGTATGCTGTGCATCTTTTCAGATTAATTTTCAATCTATTATACAATAGTTTATTTTTTAATCTGTTTAAATTGGTGGAAATTTCATTCTACTGTTGCTATTAGTCTTCTCAAGTTTCCTTTCTTAAACACTCAAATAAATTTATCAAGAGCATCAAGAAAATAGTCTTTTAATTTTTTCATCGGTTCAAGTATTTAGATCTTGCTGTATGTATGTCCTTAAAGTTTCATTATTGTTTGAAGTGAAACTTTTTATCGCTTGTTGGGCAGTAATTCCGAACTCCGATTAAACGAATATTTATTCCCTTTTGCACCCACTAAATGACATTCAAAACCGTGCGATAATAATGGTAAATGGCACTAACATTATCCAACAAGAATGAAGCGTTCGTTGGTTCGCGATGTTGTATCACTATTTCCATCATTAGTGCTCCTACGAAGCCAATGCAGTTATTCCACTTCAATGCTAAAAATTCGATAAAATGAAATGGAGACAGTAAACAGGAAGGGGTAGCGCGCATGATGAGGCAGCTTGGACAGAATGCTACATGGAAGAAGAACGAAAAGGCGACGAACTCAGAGTGGGGAACGAAAAGAGAGGCGGCACTAACTCGAACGAAATAAGTAAGGAGGCATCGTGGGTGAGTGCAAAGTGCACGAGTTATGTTCATAGCCACAACATCAGCATCGTCTTCATCATTGTTACCATCGCCAAAGAATAATACGAGTACCTACCTAGATATTACTTGGTAAAAACACCAAAATCATCATCAACATGTATCAGAAATTTCAGTACAGCCCAGCAACGGAATTGCTCCAGCGACATCAGTTGACCTAGTTCGGCAATAGCGGTAGTAGCAATGCAAGCAAAACACGGTGAGTTATCAACTCTTGCATAATTTTGTATAATATTTTGTATTATTCTGGGTATTATGGAAAGTTAGTTTAAGATAACAAGTCAGTCAAATGAAATACCTTGAAGTAAAAAGATATTACTCAAGTAAGTAAGTCGTGCGTGGGATACCTACGCTCCATCTCGTACCCGTACTATAAACCCAAGTATAGGCTGCTTCCTATGAGTGTGCTGAGTTCTCATGAGTATTTACATGGATATTAGCTATGTTGTAGTGTATCCTTGGCGTT
Organism: Volucella bombylans; assembly: GCA_949129095.1. Classification (NCBI taxonomy): domain Eukaryota; kingdom Metazoa; phylum Arthropoda; class Insecta; order Diptera; family Syrphidae; genus Volucella; species Volucella bombylans. The sequence continues at coordinate 14,513,994 of OX422145.1, read as the reverse complement.
TGTCATCAGTCGAGCAGATGGCCGTGGCTCAAGTGGTATTATATTGGCTTCCAAATTCGATGGTTCGGGGTTCGGGGACGAGAAAGACATTCGTTTTTTCAGGCAACCAAAATCACGCAAAATGCATGGTTGCCTAGAATACAACAACAAGTCCAACTACACTAATAATTTAGTCTCCCCATTAAATGTTGGATGCCACCCATAGAGCGAAAAAGCCCAAAAATTGCTAAAACAAAGGTTTTTTTTTGTTAAGTACTTGTAATCTAGGGCGAGCATCCTTATTTTAACTATATACGTACCTAGTCCTGCCATAATTTATGTTACACAAGCGCTTATGGTTCAAAACTTCTTGCGGGAGTAGAATCCTTAGCTTTTTTTCAGAACACATGCACTGATCAGTGAAGATTACTAATCAGTTTGATTTCAGTTTGCAAACTATTAACATGGAGCGGGGCGTTAAAGGGAATCGAGTAGCGGTAATAGCGTTGCGTAAGTGCGGAAAGAGTGCTGGCCAAATTTTCGAGTTGCTAAAACCATTTGGAATATGGAGAATATTCGTTTATCGGGCTATTGCTCGCTTCGGCAAATTGTCTGGAGTAGTAGTAAAAGGAGTGCGTGAACGAATACGGAGAAATCCCCTTAGGAAGCAGGTGATCATGTCCAAGGAATTGGATATATCAACCAGATCCATGTTCTTTTTTCATACCCACCATCGCACTCACGCATTAAAATCAGCAGTCACCTTAACAATGCAGAGTACACCAATGGAGAGCACACCACCGGGAGAGAAAGTTTAGCTTACTGTACGTAGCTATGAAAGCGGTAAAAAATATGTTTCATCATCAAGTTTAGTTTGTAAGAAAAATGTACAGCCATTCATTTCTTGGCTTTAAACAAATAAAGAACTTTATATTAAGGAGTGTTTCTTTTGAAGCCGATAATTGGCGCAGTCGGGGTACCAACTAAAGTGAATAAAAGTAGCTTCAGTGAAAATAAAATAAATATATATATATATAAAGTTCGAAAGAATATTGGATATATTTGTGTAATTGCAAACAATAAAAATTGCAATATAAAGTCAAAAAAATAAAAATAAAAAAACGGTTAGCAATCTGGTATAATACGTATACATGATATACATACATATATGAAAGAACATACAAAATTATAGTGAAACAAAAAGTTAACAGCACTGAACAAATAAAAAAAAAATTTATTTCGAAAAACTGAATGAAGAACAAAGAAAAAAATAACCAAATACACTATCTAGAGTAGACTATTTCCAAGCCAAGCTTTGAAGGTGAGTCCCAATCTGTTTTTGGTTATACATTTTTCCCGCCCTTTCCCTTTACCTTATGCCTTCATTTAAAAACCAATTTTGTAAAAAATCGCAATCTCATTTTAATCTACCTATAGCTGATAAGATTAGATTTACTTGTAGTTTGCAAAATATTGTGAACGGAGTGTTAAATAGTAGCAATTCTAATAAAAATAAAAATACAATGAATAATCAAACATCTGAAATCTGGCAACGCATTTTTAACTCGCTCAGGATTCCTGATGCCGTTAAAGATTTGCCTAACTTTGACGGTAATCCGAAACTCCTTTACGATTTTCTTTCAAACATAGAAGAAATTTTAAGTCTAATGCCGCAATTGAATGAATCGGCATATCAGAAAATTATACTTCGCGCTATACGAAATAAAATAACGGGACAAGCAAACGAGGTGCTTAATAGGTACGGCACTTCGTTAGTTTGGCAGGAAATCAAACGCAACGAAACGAGTCTAATATGTGACCTTCACCAACCTCGACAAAACAATAATACCGTTGACGCGTTTTACGCAAAAATAATAGATATATTCTCAGCATTGATTAATCATGTTAAAGTCCATGAGAACGAGCCTAGTGTTATTCAATGTAAACAGGTTCTTTACGAGGAAATGTGCTTGAATACTTTTATATCGGGACTCAGGGAATCACTAGGTTCTACCGTTAGAGCTATGAGGCCATTAAAGCTTACAGACGCTTTTAACTTTTGTATCAAAGAACAGAATAGCATTTACTTCCGCGATGCAAATAATGTTAATTATTCGCAGCGGCCATTTTCCCAAGCCAGGACAAGTAGAGAAAATATGCAAGAGTATACTCCTCAGAATTCCAAATTTTTTTCAAACAGACACCACAATTCTTATATTTCTAACAGTTCATACGTGCCAAATTATCACCAACAATTTTCAAATAATCAGCAGTTACCTAGCAATTCTAATTACCTTAACAAACCATACCACAACAATAGTAATTCTCAGTCTCCACAACTTTACCAACCACCCTAGAAAAACTCCATAGCAATAATAACTAAACAATCCAGACTACGAGACTCGTACGTTATCGCGTCCACAGCAATATTCAAATCGGACAAGATTGTCGCGTCCAGAACCAATGGATGTTGTAAGCGCAAATACAAACTTAAGTCGCTCGAATCCGCAGAACTTTTTACATAATATAGAGACTGACGACGCTTCTCACGACAATAGTGTCGACCAATTCCCGAATATTTCAACGAATTTTAAGCCTCAAGACCAACAAGCGTATTACCAAAACCTAGACTTTCCGAAACTTCAAGAATTAAATATGCAATCTTAAGAGATGGATGAGACAAATTGTCTTACACTTGCCTCGGAAAACCAGTAGGATATATTAATGTGAATAATTATAACACCTTATGTTTCAATAGACAGCTTCACTCCTTCAAGGCTAAAATTTCTTATAGACACAGGTAGCAATAGATCCTTTATTAACCCAATCAGAGCAAGAACATTGAATATACAGAAAATAGACCCCATAGAAATAAAAACAGTTTTCAATAGCCAACACATTAATGAAGAAGTTGTACTCGTATTAAACGGAATTGCCGAGTTAAAAACCAAAAAACCAATCTCTTTTTTGCTTTTTAATTTCCATAATTATTTCGGTGGTCTCATTTATATTTTTATATTTATATTTATTTGTAAATTGGAAGCATACACTTTAAGATTAAATAATTATCTTATATGTTAGTGACGCCTAGAATTAATTAAAATATTAAACACTACTGAATAAACGTAAAACAAACATATCAATAAGAAAACTAAAAACTAAGTATTCTTGTGAAATTAAGTGAACTAGGATAAAACAAAACCAAGACCAAGAACATCTCCATTAAATTAAATTTAATAGATATAAAAGAAAAGAAAAGAGAGAAAAAAAAAAGAATAGAAAATAAACAAGACTTTAAGCTAAATTGGGTTGTTGACAAAAAAGGACTTAAGTTTAACACGAAAACGTCTAGTGCCGCCGTGCTCTCTAACATGCCTAGGTAAAGAATTCCACAGGCGGACGACGTGAACGAGGAACTGGCGCTGAGAAGATAGGCAAGTAAATCTGGGGGGAATAAGTTGGAGAGTTCGGTTTGAGATGCAAGGGCGCAGTATGTTGAAGAGATAAGGGGGCTGATGAGTTTGAATGACATTGGATAGCAGTATAAGAGTTCGATAGCGAAAAAGATGGTCAAATGACATGTTGTATAGAGATTTGGAAAACAAGGATATTCTGTCAAAACGTTTAAGGTTAAAACCATAGCGGGCAGTATTGTTAAACGCAACATTCAGCTTTCTCCGGCACGCAGAATCGCAGTTGGAAAATATTTCGCAGCCATAACTAAGTATAGGAAATACTAAGGTTTTGGCTTGCAAAAAACGCGTTTTTAAGGGGACATAGTAATGGGACATCCAGAGCTGTCGCAGTATGCCATATACCTTACCAACTGTTGCATTGATATGGGTCTTCCATGTCAGGGTTCTGTTGAACACGATTCCTAAGTTTTTAACAGTTTCAACATATTCAATTTCAAGGCCATTAAGCACAATATCGGGAAAGTAAGTAATATCCAGTAATGTTTTGCTTATAACAATGCATTTGGTTTTTAAGGGATTGAGAAAAAGGCCATTGTTTTTTGCCCAGTTGGATATATTTTCTAAATCAGAATTAATTGCGCTCGAACAGTCTTCGATCATACCTAGTTGGCAACTACGGTAGAGTTGAACATCATCGGCATACATATGGATGGAAGAAGAAACAATAGAAGGAAGCTCATTTATATATAGGGAAAATAGAAGCGGTCCAAGAATAGAGCCCTGTGGGACACCTTTATTATTTAGAATAAAGTCAGATGTCTGAGGTCCGACTACGACAGCCTGTTTTCTCAGTTTCAGGTACGAGGAGATGAGTGATACAGATGAACTAGAGAAGCGGAAAAAAGTTTTCAATTTATGGCACAGTTGTGCATGATCAACGGTGTCGAACGCCTTAGAAAAATCGAGGAGCACCAAAAACGTCGCTTCATTAAAATCTAACTTCTCTCTAATATCATTCACAATTTTAATGGTTGCAGTGATACAGCTATGGTGTTTCCTAAAACCGGACTGTAAAGGAGAGAGCAAGTTATACTTTTGGATGTGAGAGCTCATTTGTCTTTGTAGTACTCGCTCGAATACTTTTGACAAATAGGGTAGAATTGAAATGGGACGAAAGTCGTTACTGTTAGGCTTTTTTTGGATAGGGATAATTTTTGACATTTTCCATTGTGTGGGATAGCAACCGGTCGTTAAAATAGAATTAAAGGAATAAACTAAGTAGGGAAGAATAACTGACAGGATGATTTTTATAAATTTGGGATGGATGTCGTCAAAACCAACGGCATTAGATTTGACTGATAACAGACATGAAACTAATTCGACATCATCGATGCAGGCGAACTCTAAGCTACCTACGTCATGTGAAGTTGACGATGTAGGACGTTCAACATTTAAGGATGTGAGGGGAAGATTAACAAAACTTTTGTTAAGCTCGTTTACGTTAAAATTCGGTATTGATATCATGAGAAATCTTGGAATCAGAGTTGATTTAAAGAACAACATTTTAGAAAGCGAAGAGGTAAGAATACCATTTTAATTCAAGCCTAATATCATCTCAAAAACATATTCGGCTCCAGGAATGAGTAAAATTATTTGTCGACTTCCTGTGGACGCCGAATTCGGTAGTATTTTCATAAACCCGACATTCATAAAACCAAATTTATTAATTCCCGAAATTTTATATGAGGCGAAGAAGGGGTTCTCTTTGGTTGAAGTTATAAATTCAATTGATACTACCCAAACTTTTACAGAGGAACAACCAATTAAAACCACTAAAATAAAACCAGATAATGTCATAGGAATAAACAACTTGACAATCAAAAATTCAGAAAATTTAGGTGAGTCAAATGTTGTTGATCTAATTCAAATTGAACATCTAAATCCAGAGGAGCAAATTGCAATTAAAACTCTGTGCAATAAATTTAAACATATCTTCTTTAAAGAAAGCGACAAGCTGACATTCTCTAGCGAAGTCAAACATCATATAAAAACTTCGGACGATATACCGATTTATGTGAAATCTTACAGGTATCCATATGTACTTAGGGATGAGGTCCAAAAACAGATTTCCAGAATGCTTGATGAGGGTATCATACGTCATAGTTTTTCCCCGTGGTCTTAGTTAGTTTAGTTTTAAATGCATTTTATTTGCTTAATCATTAACTCTTACATACTAACAAAAAATGCTTAAATGCTAGCTTAAAATTACTTAACAATCTTATACTAACTTACTGGCCCCACACAGGCGCTCTAAGCTACTCTAAATTCTTATAGCTATGTCTTTCGACTTTATTTACATTTTGCTTAGAACTATTTATATTGAATACTTAAGGCTAAGAAAAAATATTTGTTAAGAAAAACTTAGCATATGGACATAATTACGTGGTCTTTTCCGATCTGGATTTTGCCTAAAAAAAAGATTCTAGTGGCAAAGCAAAATGGCGATTAGTTGTAGATTATCGGAAATTAAACGAGAAAACTCTAGGCGATAAATACCCTATACCAAACGTCAATGATATCCTTGACAAATTAGGGAAATCGATGTACTTCAGTACTCTCGATTTAGCGTCTGGATTCCACCAAATTCAGGTTAATGAAAAAGATATCCCCAAAACCGCCTTTTCAGTAAACAATGGCCATTTTGAGTTTTTTAAGAATGCCATTCGGTTTAAAGAACTCACCATCCACATTCCAAAGAGTGATGGATCATGTTTTGCGCGAGTTACAAGGGAAAGTCTGTTTCGTTTACATTGACGATATAATCATCTTTTCAACATCGCTCCAAGAGCACATTGAAAATTTGGAAAAACTATTTAGAAAACTTCAAGACGCTAATTTCAAAATACAGCTAGCAAAATCGCAATTTCTCCAAAAGAAAGTATCCTTTCTCGGACATTTAGTAACACCCAAAGGTGTCAAGCCAAATCCGGATGGCCATAAAGAAGTTTCCTATACCTCGATCCCCAAAACAAATAAAATCGTTCATGGACCTGTTCGGCTATTATAGGAAATTTATAAGGGATTTCGCTAAGATAACTAAACCTATGAGAGAATGTCTCAGAAAAGTTCATAATATAATAAAAAATTCGAGGTATATAGATTGCTTTGAAAATTGTAAAACTCTTTTATGCAACGAACCACTATTGCAATATCCTGACTTTACCAAGCCATTCTACCTTATTACAGATGGAAGTAATATTGCAATCGGCGCAGTACTGTCACAAGGTCCAATTGGATCGGACAAACCGATTTGCTACGCAAGTCGAACTTTCTCAAAATCCAGAGAAAACCTTAGCACAATTGAGAAGGAACTGTTAGCAATTCATTGGGCTACGAAATATTTTCGCCCATACCTCTATGGCCGTAAATTCACAATTGTTACAGATCACAAGCCCCTTACTTGGCTTTTTTCCCTCAAAGAACCAAACTCGAAGTTAGTTCGATGGCGTTTAAACTTAGAATAGTTTAATTACACCATAGTACATAAAAGCGGGAGGTTGAATTCTAATGCAGACGAATTATCTCGTGTCAAAATTCATCTGAACGAAAATACCGAACTACCATCAGAAAGCTTAGACCTGGTATCTATTAACAATAATGTCGATGAACTAGAAACTTTAAATACCATCCACTCTGCGCAAGAGAATGTTAACGATGGTATTCCAATATCGGAAAGACCTCTCAATGAGTTTTCGAATCAAGTTATCCTTATAGAAAACCCAAATAGGGCAAAACTTCGTTCAACATTAACTATCCTCTTCAAAAGAAACAAAAAAGACACCGAATCGAAAGTAATAACTTTTGCGACGAAAAAGTTATATTTTTCAGAATTTAATAAATACTAAAAGAATGACTGTTATCCTTGCAAATGATACGACGTTCAAAGTCGTTCAAGAAATTTTTTCAAAATATTTTAACAATTCCCTTATAAAACTTGTTAGAAGAAAACTTCTACAAGGTGTAACTGAACGTGACGAACAGGAACAGATAATTAGAACATATCGCGCAAAATCTAATCACAGAGGAATTACAGAAAGCTTAGAACACATAAAAAGGACATTTTATTTCCCCAATATGAAAAACGTAATATCAAAAATAATAAACAATTGCGAAACTTGTCAAAGGTACAAGTACGATCGCCAAGCAGAGCCATTAAAATTTGAGTTAACAGAAACTCCATCAAAACCTTTAAAAATTTTGCATATAGATGTCTACTCCATTCACAATGAAAATTTTTGAACTATTATTGACAAGTTTAGTAGATTTTCGAGCGTCTACTTATTATCATCGAGAAATAGCATCAGTGTAATAAAATCCCTTAAGCACTTCTTTTCACACGACGGGATTCATGAGAAAATTATTACAGATAATGGAAATGAATTTGTGTCGTCACTTTTTAAGGATTTTATGACTATGTATAGCATACATTTACATACAATATGTGCCAAGAGCTCCACCGGTAACTCGCCCGTAGAAAGGTTTCATTCCACCCTCACTGAGTTGATTTATTAAAGCTAGTTTTCCCAATAAACCTATTAGCGAAATTGTGGATGAGGCAATTATAAGTTATAATAGTTCCATTCGCTCGGTAACTAAAATAACTCCTTTTGAATTACTTAATGGCCACATAGTAAAAAAAGACAATTTTTTTCCCAAAAACAACAATGACAAATACAGGACACGACTATTTAAGAGAACACATAAAAACATATAACATATTAAAAGGTATAGTGCACAATAGAAATATAGCTTACAAAGAAAAAGTAATTGAGAATCGTAACCAAACGCGAAAACGCCCTCCAGTAATCAAAGTGGGCGATAGAATTTTTGAAAAGATGACAGAAAAAACAAACTGGCATCTAAATTTATAGAACATGAAGTATTAAAAGACAATAAAATCACAATTCAAACAAATAGAAGAAAAGTACATAAACAAAAAGTTAAAAAGAAACGAAAATTCACTTAGTTTTTTTTACTAATCCATTCTACTTAATTAATACTTTAAATGTGAATTTAATACTAATAGATGCTCTATTAAACACTTCAAATGAATTATTCTTTAAGTTATTATACTCGTATATTTGTAAAAATTAGATAAATAAATAAAAAAAAATAAATAAATAAATAAAACATACATACATATATATATATAAAGAATACCTTGGAACAAGCTTCATCCAAAATCTAGTCCCATCCCTTTGCTTCCCTTTCAAAATGACCAATGCAGAAAAAGGGCAGACCTTAATTTCAACTGCAGAGCCATATACATCATACACATAAAAATGCATACACGAGTAATACATACACGAGTACAGTTCTTTATCACGAGGGTATGACATCAGTGGAAGAACTTCAACAACCGATCATGTTAAAGTTCACTCTTTGGAGGGAGGTGTTATGTGCTTTACATCCCCACCATCGCACCTCTTCCACCCACGAAGAGAACGACACTCGCGCATTAAAATCAGCAGACACCTTAACAATGCAGAGTACACAAATGGAGAGCACACCACCGGGAGAGAAAGTTTAGTTTACTGTACGTAGCTATGAAAGCGGTAAAAAATATGTTTCATCATCAAGTTTAGTTTGTAAGAAAAATGTACAGCCATTCATTTCTTGGCTTTAAACAAATAAAGAACTTTATATTAAGCAGTGCTTCTTTTGAAGTCGATAATTCGCGCACAAGGGTTTTATGTACCCCTAAGATGTTTGCAAAAAGAGAGATACCGATATGCGTTGGTTTCAAATGTTTGCAAGTTATACTGGCAAGGAAATAAAGAGCTCGGCAGGGCATTCCTTAAGCAAGTTGTACGGCTCAGGAAAGAATCACGACATTTCAGAGTACGTCAGAGTACGAGACGAATGTTACGGTTAAAAACATGAAGGGGCGGAATGCTACAGTGGATTTTGGTGGTGAAAATAGCGATACAACAAGGTGAGACTGGAGACATTACGCCGGTGTTCGAGGGTGTCAAATGTCTGTGTAATACTAGAAACACCTATGAGTTTTTTTGCACGATTTTGGATCCTATCTAGCAGGTGCAAAGAGGTCTTTGGGGCACCTGACCAGATGTGGGCGTTGTACTCCAGTTTTGGGTGGATAAACGCCTTATGTATTGAAGCCAGGTCAGAAGGGGTAAAATATTTTTTACATCTCTTGAGGAAACCTAGACATTTCGCGGCATTTTTGGTGACATCGTGGTGCCAGTGTGGAAGAACACCTCTTCAGAAGAAGGAGAGATATACCATCTGGACCAGCGGATTTCTGTACGTTGAGATTTTAGTACTCTTGCTACTACACGAGTGCGAAAGTGGATTCGTCCCATTGAAGATACGACGCACTCAAGTCTAGGCGGAGACAAAGCACAATCTGGAAGTGTTGAGCTAGCCGGAAAGTGTGTAGCTGGTAGATTGGCTTTATCTAAAGACCTGATAGCTGGAATGTCTTTGTAGACGAGCGTTGGGATGGAGGGTGACGCAGAATTTCTGATGTCTTTGACAAACGTCTAGGCTGATTCAGGATGATCTGCATATGAAAGCCTATCGTTGGTCCACGGGTCATCCTTGGTCGTCAAGGAGTCCAGATCTGAATCCACTGGATTATGGTTTGTGGTATTAATTGGAGAACATGGCCTGCAAGACTCCCTACAGAAATTTGGAAATCATTAACCAGAACAGCGTCCACGTTCTTCAGCTATAGCCCAATGGCCACACCGTTTGGAAGCTTGTGTTGAAGTAAAAGGCAGTCATTTCGAATGAATCCAATATTTTTTGATAATCAATATTGTGGTCTAATAAATGAAACAGTTTAGAATACAATATCTCTTTTGCCAGTTGCTGAACTTTGCTGTCCATTTCTTCGAATTTTTCGCCAGCATTCTTCTCTATTCTATCAAATTTGTCATCAACGTTCTTCTCTATTCTTTCAAATTTGTCATCGATTTCTTCGAATTTTTGCTGGAGAATGTTCTTTTGTTCTTCCAAATTATTCTTTTGTTCATTCATTTTCTGTTGAAGACCGTGCAGACTGTTGGTTTGTTCGTTGAATTTTTGTTCAATGCTGCTCTTCTGCTCGTCTAGATTTTTCTTTTGTTCATCCATTTTTAACAAGAGGAGTTGCATCATCGCAGCCCTGTCACTGCCCGTACTTGTCTATTCATCCTCGTCAACATCAAAGGAGTATGCATCAGGATCATGTCCACCGTTGTTCAAAGCCTCCTGTAGTCGGAGCACCAGGTCACTATTTTTCCTCCACTGGCGCTGAGGCTTCTCTTGTTCAACTCTGATTTAAGTTGGACGAGGGTCAACTGCAATAGTTTTCGACCCATTCTAGCTTTTTCAAATAGTCAGAAAACAGTGTTTTTTTTTCTGACACCAATGTAAAATGTATGTGTGGGTACAAATGATACTCGTAGAACTTATTCTTTTCAATAGAAATCGCTTTATTCAGTACAGTTACAATTCACTATTTAATTGTTTCTTTCAATACATTCCTATTTCTCAACCGCTTATACTTTTCTTATCTTTTACTTAAACCACTTAATAAATTCTCCTAATTAACACTTCAAATTCAACTGATGAACTCACTTGCATACCTTGGGGATGCTGGTATTTATACTCGAATGACATACTTCGAGAACAATCCTCGCCATCCTGCGTCCCATACAATTTCCAATTTGCTAGAAAATTCGATTCCACTCTCCAGTCATCAATGGTCGAGCCTTTGTTATTCAAGTATCGAAATCTTCTGGTCTTCGAATCTAGATGTCGCTGCTCACATTTAAATGGTTATCACAATACTATTTGTGCATTCGCTACGATATATCATTTCTCAATTTACTTTATTCTTCTCTTTTATTTTGGTCTCACTGCTGTGTTAACTATTCTTTTTCTCCTAGCTGTTCTCATTCAAGTTTTTTTAATCTTGAATATAAACGATTTGTTAGTTTATTCTTTTTTATATATATACAACACTCAATTACGTATTATAAAATGAAATAATATGCATACTTTGTTGCACCTTCCTGTTTGGATTTCATACTGCATGTTTCGGAGTTTCCCAAAACAATCAGCTTTTTTGGGATGATCGATGGTCGGTTTTGAACAACCGTATCTTTTATACAAATTCGCTTTGATATGAAACGGGCTTGATTTAATATTTGAAGTTTCTTTTAGCGACAAACTAGTTTTTGTATACGTAAATTCATTAGGAAATATAAAGTACATGCGCGAAACTTCCCAGATATAACACCAATCGCAGAAAACTGCTGGTTTCTTCCTTACTTTCTGAAGTTAAAAATTACAGAAGGGGGAGATGGGGCTGGTTGTAACAGGGGCAGGGTGTAACAGCCACGAAAAAAGGTGTCATGATTGAGATATAAAAATGTCTGAAAGAGAAAAATGTTTGCGTTGACCATAGCTACCGCAACATGCAAGTCAGTTTTCGTTTGGCAGTAGTTGGAAGACCTTGTAAGTGCAGCTGTGAAAAACACCGGGAAAGTAATTTTTTTTTTGTTGTTCTTCTTGGTTTTCTTTTGTGCACGTTCTAGGCACGATATTTTGTTGTTGGTTTGTGCATACATTCATGTTTTACCTGTGCATAAATATACTTGTCGATACTGTAGAAGTTCATGGATCTTTATGATTGTGCTTTGAACCTTCAATTTCTATGTAGGGGCTAAAAGTAACGTGTGACTGGGGCAGGTTTAAACATGAGCTACTTCCTTTAACCAGACGAGCGTAAATCCTTTCTTCGACCAATTGCCTTCGCTAATGCAAAAGCATAGTTTGTGACCATCCCGTATCTGGTACTGCTATGAAACGGGTGTTACTACAGTACAAAAGCCAAGAAAAGTTCTAGCCAAGAAAGGCTCTAAGCAGGTTGGATCCGTAACGTCTGGTGAAAGAGGCACATTAGTTACAGTCTGTTCAGCGGTGAGCGGTTCTGGAAACTCGATTCCCTGCATGTTTATCTTTCTTCGCCTTAAATATAAAGATTTATTTATTCGTGATGGACCACCAGAGTGCATAGGAGCCGGTAATGCTTGCGGTTGGATGACAAGCACACAGTTTACAAGATATATGGACCACTTTATAATGCATGTAAAACCATCTGCTTCGGAGCCGTTGCTTTTATTGCTTGACAACCATAGCTCTCATTTAGATATAGGTGTTATTGATAAAGCTAAGAAAAATTGTGTTTTAATGATATCTTTTCCACCACATTGCTCACACAAACTGCAACCCTTAGACGTCGGGGTTTATGGCGCTGAACCCAGCTAACATTACTAATGGATTCAAAAAAACTGGCATTGTCCCTTTTAACAGAGACATCTTCCAAGACTTAGATTTTTTATCATCTTTTGTCACCGATAGACCACTAGCTTACCCTAATTCATTAACTTTAGATGAAGGAGTCCTAAACTCTGGAGATGTACAGCCAGGAGTGATACCTTCACTTCACATGCCACTATCTTTATCTAAACCTGGTACAAGCAGTCTTACTACTGAAAAAATAGGACCTGGAAAGACAATAACCACTTGTGGCAGCTCCCATCCCCTAGGTGTTTCTGAATTGAGATCCACCTTGCCATCAGAATCAGGTCCATCAAAACTCTGTCAAATCAATTTAACATTTTCTCCAGAAACTGTTCGACCCTACTCAAAAACAGCGCCAAGAACGGCAAAATGTAAACGCAAATCTAGGAAAACCGCTATTTAAACGGACAGCACAGAAAAGCAAGCACTTGCATAAGAACAGGCCAAAAAAGCTTCAAAAACAAAAAGTTGTCAAGGTTAAAGCAAAAAAAAGTGACAAAAAAAATATTGAATGATTCTTCAGATGAAGAAGATGAAGAATATTGCTTAATATGCTGCAAACCATTCGGAGAAAGTTTGCCCGGTGAACACTGGATTCAGTGCACAACCTGTAAGAAATGGGCTCACACTAGGTGCACTAAGGGCAACATTTCTTATTATGTTTGCATAAATTGTGATTCAGATTAATTGCCTATTCTTTCCGAAATTTTCTAAAGTATGAAGTCTCTTTTTATGTTTATTCTGATTGTTATTTTTGTATTTCTTAAAATTGTAGAAATAAGCTTTTATGTTTATTTTGAACTTGCTTTCGTTTTCCAATTGCCAACACATTTTTTTTTGTAATTATCACTGTATCTACGAGATCTACTGTATCTCGCACATAGCAATTCATGTTTATTGTTATTGTTGTTTATTAAATAAAAGGTACATATGTATAAATAAAATAAAAAGTAAAAAAACGGATTGTTGTTACTTTTTACCCCTGATAGTGTTACAACCAACCCCAGAGACGGGGTTGAATGTAACAGCTATGAAAATTTATAAAATACCATATTTTTAGGAGTTCAAAGTGGAGATCTGCTAATATTCTAAAAGCACTTTATAGCCAAAGGATTAATCTTTTCAGTGACCAGTTTTCATTTGAATAATCTGCCTCTCATAAAGGATCGCAGTAAATGTTCTAAAAATTGTTACAACCAACCCCGGTCTCCCCTACTGGTTTTATCTTTTCTTACTTCCCCTATGGACAGGATGGGACCAAAAACGTTGCGCTATGACCTTTTCACAAACACTTTTCCTCACTTAGTGTCACATTAAAGTCTTTAAAAATATCTAACACCATTTTTAATCCGTCATCGTGTTCTTTTTCGGTGCTATTAGAAACTATATATCATCATCCAAACAATTAAATGCTTTTTCGTACGAAGCAAAAGGACTTTGCATAACTGAAATATTTCCGACGTCTAGTTAATGCTAAACCAGAGCCTTTTATATCTAAACATACTCTTGTAATCTACTCTTTTCTCCTGTTGGTGATATGCATTTTGCAAGCCCAGTCTTGAGAAGTATTTAGTACCTTTTAACTTTCAAATGAGGGCAGCGGGAAAAAGTCACTTTATGTAGCCGCTTTTGCCCGTCTCATATCGATGCAAAGCAGTCCATTTACTAAGTTTTTGCTTAAAATTTATTTTCTTAGTTTTAGTATTAATAAATGTAAAAATAGAAATATAATTAGACTGTAAGATTCGTCGAAAGACATAGTTTAAGTGTTAGGTTTGTGAGAGAAACGTTGTCGGGATAAAAGAAACACTGCAGCACACAACAAATAATTAATTTATTTAAGGAAAAATAATAAAAATCTCCCAACAGAGGAGAAACGTTATCAACCGTTTTTGTTTTCGCTAATCGTACGAGTGTCGAGTATTAAATTTCGACAGCGTTCTCTGGGGTGTGTTCGGGCTGTCCTGCGAGATGAGTGCGTTCAGTTGACAGCTCTCCCCTTCCTGACATGGAGTCGTCTCTGACTCCCAAACCAAATTCGTCTTCGTCGTCACCCAGCTCTGGTCCTAGCAAACACCACGGCTTCATTTTGTTGCTCGTAATCACCGTTGAAAACCTTCGTTGTTGGCGACCAGCCTCGATTCCAACCAATACATACCGATCCTGTCGGAGGCACTTCTCAACAACGTACGGTCCTTTATATCTCGCCTCCAATTTATGGGATTCACCAGTGGGCGAAGGAACACTCTCCACCACCACGAGATCTCCTTCGTTATACGTTGTAGGCTTCTTATGCTTAGCGTCGAACCTCAATTTCCACCTTTCCTTCTCTTCGCGAATTCTTCGGGATACATCTGCTCGTCGCTGCTGCATATCTACCGGCTCAACGTCAACTACATCGTCCTGGACAGCATTCAAAAAGTGATTGACACCGATATCCTTCAGCTTGAAATCAAAGATTATTTCATTCGGACTGTATCCTGTGGTTGAATTCCGCTGCGTATTGATCGACCATTGCAATTGTCGTAGTCCTAGGTCCCAGTTGCTCTGATTATCGGTCGATGTTCGAAGATACTGCAGAATGCTTTGATTCAGCCTCTCAATTTGACCATTTGCTCTCGGCGTTCGCACGGCAGTTCGTATGTGTCGGATCTCGTTATCGTTACAAAAAGTTTCGAACTCCTTCGCCGTAAAAGCTGTTCCTCGATCGCTAATTATGACATCCGGTAAACCAAAATAAGCTGTGAGTTCATTGAGCATTTCGATAACAGGCTTCGCTTTCGTGTCCTTTACTGCTTTGACTATCACATACTTGCTAAAAGCATCGGCAACGCCAATGATGTATGCTTTCCCTCGTCGACTACGTGGAAAAGGACCCAAGTGATCAACGTGAATGGTCCTGAATAGGATTGGAGTTACATCAACGACGTGCATTCTCCCTTCAACGGCTCCTGGCGCCCTTTTGTGATAGCAACACTCGATGCATACGGATATGTAGGATTTGACGAAATTCCGCATTCGCCTGTACCACAAATTCTCTTGAATTCGCTGCAGAACCTTCTCCACACCAAAATGACCCATGTCGTCGAGAAAGTATTTTACGATACGCCACCGCACAGCTGATGGAACAACTAATTTTAACTTCTCGTTCTCTTTTCGGAATAATCAACCGTCCTTTAAACAGAATTGTTGTCGTAGCTGCACATTTCCAACGTTTCCTCCATGCTCCTTTAGTGCCTCAACGATAGAAGCCTGATCTTGGTGTTGCATACTGGCAATCCAATCATCCCGGGAAATATTAACTCTCATCACAAGAGCAGCAGCAGTATCGGTTTCCTTCGCAACTTCGACGGGCATACGGCTTAGCGCATCAACATGTGCCATTCGATTGGCACTTCGGTGAACCACGGTGAAATCATACTCCTGCAAACGCAGCCACCACCTAGCTACTTGAGGAATGAGCGAAGATGTTGCCTTAATCGCAGTCCGTAAAAACCGAAAATTTTATACCCAGCAGGTACATACGGAAGTGTTCCAAACTCTCAACTACTGCAAGCACTTCTAGTTCGTAGCTCGAATATTTTGACTCAGCAGGCGTTCATGCACGACTATAGTAAAATACAGGTTTACGTTCAGCGGAATCACTTACCGCTTGAAACAATATGCCAGCTAATCCGTACGAACTGGCGTCGGTGTGTACCTCGTGAATTTTTCGTGGATCGTAAACTTGTAGAATCGGAACGGAATAGGAACGGAGAATCGATTTATTCTTTCTTTAGCATCGACGTCAGTGGTTTGGCTATGATTGCAAAATCTTGCACGAATTTTGGAAAATAACTCACCATACCCAAAAATCTTCTCAACTCGGTGACGTTGGTAGGTTGAGGGAAATCTTCGATGGCAATCGTCTTCTCACGGCTAGGCGTGATTCCGTCCTTCGTCAATTGATGTCCCAGGAAAGTTATTTCAGTTGCCAAGAACACACATTTGCTAATGCTCAGCGTTAAACCAGCATCTTTCAGCCGCTGCAAAAATTCCTTCAGGTTACTGAGTCCCTCCTCCTCGCTGCAGCTGGGAATAATGATTTCGTCGACGTAACCGAATGCTTTTCCCTTCATCGGTCCAACAAGCTTAGACATTGCTTCGTAAAATGTGCATGGTGCGTTAACTAGGCCAAATGGCATCCGATTAAATTCGTAGCGACCCGAATGTGTGATGAAAGCGGTGTAATGTCGGCAGTCATCGTTGATTGAGATTTGATAATAGCCTGACATAAGATCCAATATCGTGAAATAACTCTTTCCTGCGGTCATTGAGAGAATTTCTTCCACCGTCGGCATTGGATACGGCTTCTTTAGAGTGATGGCATTGAGCCCGCGGAAATCAACACACATGCGGTCTTCCCCTGAAGACTTTTTCACCAGAACGACAGGTGATGAATACGCAGACGAGCTGGGACGAATTACATCATGCTTCAACAATTCTTCGATGACATTGTCGATTATCTCCCTTTTCGCGAAAGGCACACGGTACGGTTTGTTTTCTATTGGCGTATCGGATGTGAGTGTAATATCCATTGTGGTTGTGTTGCATAGACCTAGGAGCTCGAGTTTCTCACCAAAACACATAGAGAACTCATTAATTATCTCGTTCAACTTCTCCTTTCCGTCTGGCAACAATCCTTCTCCCGTTCGTATTTCCTTTTCGGTAAATTCCTCGAGACGGCAGTTTTTTTTCCCGATGATAAGGCGCCTGTTGTCTTTGCAGAGGATATCGTTTCCGAGGAGGAGAGGATACGGCATCAACTCATCTTGAACGATCAAGAAGCAGTGAGCTGCCTCTTCCATTTGATCTATGTGTATTGGTGCGATAACACAACTGTTTCCACACCACCTCCCGCCAGCGAATCCATTTAACGTGAATGGGTCGTGTGGTTGGATTTCCCCTATATTTCGTGCCAGTGAATACCGTATGAGTGAAAGATCGCTGCCTGGGTCGATGAATTCCTGTACCGTATGGTTATTTATCGTCACAACCTTCGTACGGTTGTTGTGGCCATCCTTTTCGTTTGAAATCCTCAGCACGCTGTTCTTTGCACTCGGCGTTTGACCTCTTTCTGGACAGCTGATTTCTGAATGGGTTGTTCTTCGACAAATATTGCAACGCGGTTTCTTTTGTGGTTTCGTGCAGTTGAGAGATATGTGCCCGGCTTCAGAGCAGTTGTAGCATATGACTGGGGATGAGGACTGTCTAGTTGAGATGGTGGGCTGGCTGTCTGCTACGGTATTTGTTCTTGGTGGACCGTTGTATACGCGTCCAATCTGTGGAGTATTTGTTTTTGCTCTATTGACTGATGATCCTGATGGACGATTAGCAAAGAATCGTTCAATGCTGTTGCGCATATCATTTAATTCCGTGAAGTACGTGGCCGCCAGTGCTGTTTGTATTTCACTGTGATTGATTCCACAACGAATATATTTAATGATAGCTGCATCGCTCAATCGGTGTTTCTGCCCAAGCGCCCGCATGCGATAAAAGTAGTCGATGACGTTCTCGCCTTGCTTGCGTGTGCTCGAAGACAATTTGAAATGGATGTCTGCTTCGTTTTCGTTTTTGCCGAAATCTATTACAAGTCGTCGGGAAAACTCTTGCCAGGATTGTATTTCGCCTAACAACGAATCTGACCACTGCTTCGCTGGGCCACGCATTTTCGTTTGTGCGACGTAGAGTACGGTTTTTTCGTTCCATGCATAGAGTTGGATGAGGGTGTTAATACGATCAACGTATTGTTCAGCTGTTGGAGAGAGCTCCTCCGACGGATGGTATTCTGGAATGAGATTTTGTATTTCCGTTGCGGTTGTGGAAGGTGGCGTTGGTGTGAAGGTTGAAGTTGACGGTGATGACGGACTAGCGTGTGTTGCATTTCCAGTAATGGCTGTTGGTGACGACGTGGACCTGTTGGAATTGAAAGCTGTTAAAAGAGTAGAAAACTGTTGAGTCAAATTCTCTACCGCCCTTGTCAACTGTTGCATATTTTGATCGTTGCTGTTCACTTCTTCGTAGTTATCCTCGATGTTTCTTAGTTCGTTGGCGTCGATTTTGTCCATTTTGGTGTGCTCGAATATGCGTGCCAACAATTCCGCTTTGCGACCACGTGTCGGCAAATTGTTCGCTTCAATTATCGCCTTCAGTTGTCTCATTAAGAGAGCGTCCAGCTTGATGTGTGACATGATCAGGTATATATCCCACTTCTGAACTGTGAGAGAAACGTTGTCAGGATAAAAGAAACACTGAAGCACACAACAAATAATTAATTTATTTAAGGAAAAATAATAAAAATCTCCCAACAGAGGAGAAACGTTATCAACCGTTTTTGTTTTCGCTAATCGTACGAGTGTCGAGTATTAAATTTTGACATCGCTCTCTGGGGTGTGTTCTAGCTGTCCTGCGGGATGAGTGCGTTCACTTGACAGGTTTAACTTAGAGTGCCTGCAAGATAATTTTAAGTTGTTTAAGCTAATTTTTAAGTATTTTTTTGTATAGCATGTAAGAGTAATTTAAGGTGTATAAATAAAAATTCATATAAACTGAACTGAACAGAACTGATCGATGCAAAGCCAAACCTCGTCTTCACTTTTAAATGCTATCACAAGCTGTGAAATCCAAGAACTCGGTAATAAAAGGGGCTCTGTGATGTCTTGTTCCACCGTTTCTTTTAGCTTCACATCGACCGTCTATTCTAACGTGACTGGAACTCAGCGTAGTGGCTATTGAACGGGTTTAATCACTTCATTGATGGACAGTTTAAAGGAGCTCACACACCAGAGCGGTACGCGCTAGCGGTAACGGTACAACGGTACGTAATCCTATTGCGGTAAATATAGACGCACACACTGGCAAGGGTATATCGCAACCGGTATTGTGGTATTGCAGCGATACAATTTTGTACCGCAACAGTTGACCGCCGTGTACAGCGTACCGCATATCAAAATGTGTATTGAAAAACTTATGGAGTTGGTGAAAATATATCCTATTTTATTTGATTTAACTCATCCGGAGTACAAAAATACGGGGAAAAAGATAAAATATGGAAAAATATAGCAGAGGTATTAAACCAAGAAGGTAAGTGGCTAAGGTCAAAAATAAAAAAATGTAATGTGTTGGAAACGATGTACATATATATTAGTATGTACTTTTATTAAAGAAAAATAGTGTCGTTACAAAGTAAAAAAAAAACCAAGCAACTACTTAAGGTGAATACCGCATGCAAAATACCGCCCTCCAGTGTGAACGGATAAGCGGTATACCGCTACCGCCCTTCTACCGGTACCCGTACCGCAAACGCTTACCACTCTGGTGTGTGAGCTCCTTAATGTTGATCCCTTTTATTTGCGGGTGTGGCTTCGAACTGTGATAGTCAACATACATGGTCACCATCTAGTCCTAATTTCAAAACGCCAGCTGTGGTTTCGCGACCTAGTAACCATTGTTTTCCACACTCAACCTTGTACAATGCAGAAATCAGCGCTCCGGACGCTTTCCAATACGTATAAGAGCTTCAAATAGGGTTCTAATTTCAAGAAACTTGTCGCATGCATGAGCCCTAAATTGCTTTGTTGTTTCTTTTTTGACTTTCCACACAACAGAATTACGACTTTAGAGTATCTCCCAATCGGACTCGCCCAAAAGATTAAACCGAGACGCAGAGTCTATGACAATCCGATGCCCACCAATTTGACATCTATGATTTCACTCATGTTAATATCGCTCTCCGCTACAACCAATCGTGTTCTGCAATTCAGTATTTTCTTCGCTCTCAACTGTGCTTCTTTATTCCTCAATGAAACCTAGCCTTGAAAAATCCGTCTTCGGACATTTCGGGAATCTTTTTTCATTTCACGTTTCTCGGCGGATAGTTTGAAAAATTCCGTAAGTGGCACCGTCGACCACACTGACTATGTTACGAGTACATCATCGTCTTCATGTTTACTCCCGGAAAGAAATCTTATTGACATACCATATATACGAGTAGTACACGATAGAAGAATGGAAATATAAAATCTTGATAGAACTATGGAAATGTAAAATCTACCGTGTATTTACCCGCACGTCCGAACGCATTTACAACTTTTTCCGAATGTCGATCACAGATACTTTTCTTTTCCTCTCAATCATTCCACATACAATGATGGAACAATTTCTTACCTATATACGGAAACCAAACCAGTTACTCAATACGACAGTTATTTCAGCCTTTATGTGGATACGTTTCTTAATACATCTTTGAGCTCGTCCACCTATGCCAGTAAGAACCTTCAATGGTGATAGTCCTGTTTTATTGATGCTGTTTAATGGGTATTTACTGAGAGCTAAACCCGGCTAATGAAACTTATCCATTCAATGTTCACGTCCAAATTGGTTCTTAATAAATTTGCGGTTATATCTAGGTAAATCCAACTCCTGGCAATACATGGTAAGAGATCATTTTCTTTTTGGTTGATTTAAATGCATTGCAATCTGTAGCTAAAGTAAACCGTGTAGCAGGTGAGTTTTAAAGAGTTTTATTACGGTTTCGTTGCTTAGCTGTAATACGCCACAACGCGCAGCTAGTCATTAATTTGTTGGTAAAAATATTGCTCCGTATCTGATCGAGCGTGCGTTTGTGTGAAGCTCGGATGGCAAATGTGGATTAAATATGATCACTAGCGGTGTTTTAGTTAGTACCTTCACGATATACTGCCATGTTTCTTTCCATGCAGTCATCCATATGTCCTTAACATTATTTTTTATCAATGCCATAATCCATCGTGTTTTGACTGCGAAATCCGGTACAAACATTCTAAAATAGTTTTCTAGCCCCATGAATTGCCTGACTTGTTTAACGCTGTTGGAAATAGGTGTATTTATAAGGGGATCTGTCTCAGATTTATCAGGACGTATCCTATCTGCAGAAATCTCTCGTCCAATTTATTCAAGATGAATTTGCAAAAATTTACATTTATCCATATTTGGAGAAAATCGTTTACTAGTTAAAGCACTAAAGACTAAATCTCAGCATTTTCTTCCTTCGTCAATTGTGTTAGATTATATAAGAACGTCATGTAGGTAAACCAAAGCGACAGTATCTTCTAATTCCCCCCAATGCCATACTTATGGCACGCTGGAATACCGCTAGCGCATTAGCAAGTCCGAATGGTATACGGAGAAATTCGTATTGCCCATCGGGGGTCATGAAAGCAATTTTTTTAACTGAGTTTACCGCTATCGGAATCTGGTAGAACCAGGAAACCATATCTAATGAAGTAAAATACTAATTACCTCAGAGCTGATCTAACTGGTCCTCAATTCTAGGCAACGGATAACAATCTTTAACTGTAACATGGTTCAACGACCTATAATGAAGGCATAACCTATATTGACCATCCTTCTTTGCGATCAGTACGATTGGTTTAGCAAATGGAGAGCTGCAATCGCGAATAATATTATGGGCCCTTATTCGTTTACTATATGGTGTACTGAAATCAGAATTTTATCATTACGAGCAGGAATTATATTTGCTAAATCTGCCCTGATTAAGGAACAATCCGAACCAGTGCCTAAAAGACAAATATATTTTTTTCTATTTACTGATACTATGGTCTTATTTTCCTTTGACAATTTTCTCTGATGTGTTCTGTTAGCTCGCAACCCATTACTGCGCTTTTAGTTATCCAGACAATGGTGTTTTATGGGCTGAAAACGCTTCTGTACTCATGTTCCATAAGTTTTCAGCATGGTCTTTCGCGAATCGATGTCAGATGATCCCTCAGGTCTTGGAAAGATTTTAGCATTACGAACATTAGCGAGTTCTTATACTCCGTTTATACTCCGGGAATGATGTCATAATCTTACATACAGTCTTGTTCAATCCTAGCATTTATGTCGCCACACCACTTGCCTATGTCAACCCTTGAGTGGTCTGGATCAAAACAGATAGTTATGATCATATTTCCGTATTTCAGTATTTTTATTACAGTATAACAACGACATTTATAATAGACCATTCAGATCTTTAAGCTATAAATGTGATACAATTAATAAGTGATTTAAGATTAGACTAAAATTATAATTCTTTCTCAATAAGGTAAACTTTAAAAATATTAACATCTGATTAACATAAATTTGAGTACAAAGAGAAAAAAAAAAAAATTATAAGCTTTCTTGAACAATTAAAATAAAATATTTGTATGGTGTGAAATGTGTGTTCAGTATTCCTGCTAGTTGTTTGCTATATGTCGAGAGTTTCCCTAAAGCTATTTGTATTATAGAGTCGTCTTATATTAAGGGGGAGTGAATTCCAAAGGCGAATGGCGTGAACGAAAAACTGTCGTTCGGTAACTTGATAAGCAACACGAGGTACAATTAAACTTAAAGATCTACTTGAATGCGAAAACCTTAGTTTATCATATAAGTATTGGGGCTGTTGGTTGATTATAATCCTGTGTAGATATTTGATTGTGCAGTAGTCAAAATATCGGTCAAGTGTGCAACCAAGAATATTTTTGGTATAAGCCGACACATGAGCAAAACGATTTAGACCGTATACGTATCGCACAACATTGTCAAAAGCAATGTTGAGCTTACGTCTGGCACAGGCGCCGGTGGAACAAAAAACTTCGCAGCCATATGTTATCAGAGGAATGAGCACGGCCTTGACCAACATGAGCTTCGTATTTACTGGTGTGAAGCTTTGAGTTTGGGAGAGATTTCTAAGACATCCGTATATTTTTCCCACAACTGAGCAAACGTGGTCGTCCCAGGTTAATTTTGCATTGAACCAAATACCAAGATTTTTGGCTTTGTTTACAAATTCGATAGGTTCATTACCAAGGTATACTGAAGGAACGTTGATAAAAGATAAGGGGTTTCTGTTTATGAGAAGACACTTCGTTTTTCTTGAGTTAAGCTGCGGAAGGTTTTCATCTGCCCAGCAATGGATACGTTTTAGGACATCATTAAATTTCAAAGCAGCATGATCAATAAGATCATTCTCAAAGCTTAAATAGAGCTGGATATCGTCAGCAAACATGTGAAAATTAGAATTTTTAATGCTTTTAGGAAGATCGTTAATAAAAATTGCGAAAAGTAGGGGACATAAAATGGATCCTTGTGGAACACCAACTGAAATTGCACTGTAATCTGACACAGCATTGCTTACATGAACTGCTTGTTTTCTTTCAACCAGATAGGACCGTATGAGATTAGCGGCTGATGCAGAGAAGTTATAGAAGTTCATCAATTTTGATACAAGTAGTTCATGATCAACGGTGTCAAAGGCCTTAGAAAAATCTAAGAGAGCGATAAGGGTGATTTGTTTTTTGTCTATTGCAACTCTCATGTCGTCAGATACTTTTAGAAGCGCTGATGTGCAGCTGTGGTGTTTCCGAAATCCAGACTGGTAGGCGCAAAGAAGTTGTTCTTGTTGAAGAAAACTTGATACTTCATGGTGTATAACTTTTTCAAATACTTTTGACAAATATGGAAGTATAGCGATAGGTCTATATTCAGTTGACGAGTTGCCTACTGTTTTCCTTTTTGGGATTGGCATAATCTTGGCTTTCTTCCAATCACACGGAAAAGTGGATCTTGTTATTATATTATTGAAAATATATGTTAAAGCTGGAAGTATATAGGGTAATATTAATTTAATAAAAGTTGGATGGATGTTATCGACACCAACAGCGTTAGATTTAATTTTTAGCACAGCTCTAGCAACGTCGATTTGTTCAACTCGGCCAAATTCGAATAAGCCAGCGTAGTTAACCTGCATTTCCTGCAGCATTTTCTGCTGCCTCTACTGGTCTTGGAGAAGGTGATCTTTCTCCGTTATCGTCGTTTGAAGGCGTTTCAACAACAACATCAACAAAATTATATTGGCAACGTAAATACCTCATCCTTGTGGCGGTGTGGTGCGTGTTTCAGGAGTTTGACCAAATATATAACACGATTTTACACAAAGCAGATAAGGAAAGGTTTGTATATACATCCACAGGAATGTTGATTATAAACTATGATTGTTATGGGCTACACAAACACAACACAAACGATAATTTGTCAGCGGAACAGACTTGGATAGATATATCTACACGAACGTTGATTGTATAATATGGTTGCTACAGCCCGTCTCCACGAGACAGAATTATGTCAGACATAACATCTGATATTTAGCTTACCATATGTTTTTCTGTTTTGGCTAGCCAAATTATGTCAAAACATTTCATTTTCTGATTAGATATTCCTGCTACAACATGGTTCCCGATACGGGTACGTGTAGGGACACGGAACCCATACCCATGCTATCGGCGGAATGTACTTTACCAACTCTGCCACCGTTGTGCATTTTAGCTTGATGCCTTCCCAAGCATTGCATACTTCCAAAATGAAGCGTCTGAGGAAGTCCACACAAGACTTATTTCTTGTGTCCGCCTTCCCAACCAGTACCATCAAATTGAAGTTCCGTGTTTCCTGTGATTTTTTATTTTATTTTTTTTATAACGACCGGGCGCTCAAGGGGTTTGTGTACCCTTAAGGTGAGTGTTCACAGCGCGGGCAAAGGAAATTTAGGGAGGAAGAAAAGAGAGGTACCGATGTACATTGCTTTTAAATGTTTGCAAGTTATAACGACCAGGAAATACAGAGATCGGCAGGGCATTCCATAAGCGAGTTGTACGGCTTAGGAACGAATCACGATATTTTAGAGTACGTCCGAAAATGGGCTTGAGGGTATACTGATGAGCATTCATAGCGAGACGGGTGTTACGGTTGAAAGTTTGAATGGGCGGAATGCTACTGGCGATTTCAGTGGAGCACTGGTGGTGGAAATAGCGATAAAACAAAGTGAGACAGGAGACATTACGTCGGTGTTCGAGCGTGTCAATTGATTGACTGGTATTAGTATCATCAATAAGTTTTATTGCACGGTTTTGAATCCTATCTAACAGGTGCAGAGATGTTTTAGGAGCACCTGACCAGATGTGGGAGTTGTACTCCAATTTTGGGCGGATGAATGCCTTATATATTGAGGCCAGATCAGAGGGCGTAAAATATTTCTTACATCGCTTGAGGAAACCTAGACAGCATTTTTGGCGATATCAAATATGTGGTCATTCCAATGTAAGTTGTCATGACAGCCGACAGCATTGTGTTTGGAAGCATTAAATTCCACTCTGTTGATAGTTCCCCAATTGGTTATGCTGTTGATATCGGAATTTAATGAGCTTAGCATACGCTGCCGTTCTCGTTCTACAGCCGAAGAGCAGGGCCGTGAGTCCGGGAACGAATATGAAAAGCAGAGAGTACTGTCATCAGCAAAGGAATATATTGGATTAGAATAGCAGTCAAGAGATCATTAATGAAAATTAAAAAGAGTGTCGGAGACAGAACAGAGCCCTGGGGCACACCAGCATTTATTTTGTGAATATCAGACTTGAAACCGTCCAAGACAACTTGAATTGTACGTTCCGAAAGGTAATTTCTAATCCATTGAAGAAGAGAGTCGTCGATCCCAAATGCACGCATTTTCGACAAAAGAGCTTGATGCCAAACTCTGTCAAATGCCTTAGAAATATCAAGTGCAACTATCTTGCTTTCGCCAGATTGATGTACGTTTTGGTTCCACTTTTCGGTGAGACATGCCATCAAATCACCAGTGGACCTGTTGCTACGAAAACCGTACTGCCGGTCATTGGGAAGTTTTCGTGTTTCGAGATATTTCATGAGCTGACGATTTATCAGTGTTTCCAGGACCTTGGAAAGAAGGGACGTAAGTGCAATGGGTCTGTAGGAGGAGAGAGAAGATGATTCGCCTTTTTTAGGGACGGGCTGGACAAATGCTGTTTTCCATCTGCTCGGGAAGAGTCCTAAAGAGTAGGATTGGTGAAAAGGCTTACGCACTGATTTTGCCAGCGTGGAAGAACACCTCTTCAGAAGAATGGGAGATATACCATCTGGACCAGCAGATTTATGTATGTTGAGATCTTTAGGTACTCTTGCTACTACACGAGTGCGAAAGTAGATTTGTTCCATTGAAGATTCGACGCACTCAAGTGTAGGCGGAGACAAAGCACAATCTGGGAGTGTTGAACTTGCCGCAAAGTGTGCAGCAAGCAGATTGGCCTTGTCCAAAGAGCTGACAGCTGGAATGTCATTGTAAATGAGCGTTGGGATGGAGGATGAGACGGAATTTCTAATGTTTTTGACGAACGACCAACAATTTTTACTGCCTTTGTGACATTGCAATATTTTTTGCCTCAGTTTTTGGTTGTATTGGAATTTCACACGCTTAAGAAAGGCGTTGCAGTCATTTCTGGCTCGTTTGAATTTTTTTCGGTTTTCCTCTGTCGGGTTGATCTTGTAGGACCCAAATAACATTTCTCTAACCCTGACGGCCTCTTTACAGCTCGAGTCGTACCATGCCTTTTCTTTTGGTTTGATACTCTTCAGCCGATGAGGAATAAAGCATCTCATTCCAAAAAGAATGGTGTCTGTAATCATATCAGCAGCGGCATCCACGTCGTTATCGAGGAAGCATAACGACCAGTTAAAATTCCGAACGAAGCTGTTAAGACCGCTCCAGTTGGCTTTCTCGTATTGCTATACGGTTCTTTTAGGAATTTGTTCTCTAACTGTGTGGTCGGTGTACGAGAAATTAGCTGATTTGACACAATGGTCCGACGACCCTAGAGGGGAGAGCACATCAATGGTGTACTTATGATGTATAATTCCTTCCACAGGACGTCTTGGAACTTCTCCTCGAAGTTTTTCCACTGGTCGATTGTTAGGCGACCGCAAAGCTATAGCCCATTAATCACGGCAACGAGAAGCTCATCTTTCAGGTCGCTTTGCTTACGACTCAATGCGGATAAAGTACCAGCCGTCACCTTTTTTTGCATCGTTCGGCTCTACGACGCCGTCGGATCTGCTTCTCTTGCTGCTGAAACTTGCCTTCTTTCTAGAGACGCTAGCCCCTCCTTTAATTTTGTGGCGTAGGAGGTAGAGGGCGCCTGATCCCGCCTTTGCAGCTGCACCCTCCTTGCTTGCCGCCTGTTGAGTAAGCGATTTGTTGGCCAGGATGGACTTCGCTCTTTTAAAGGCGGCTTTTTCCCATTCTCTTAAGCTGCTTTGATTGCAGCCCTCTTATTTCGCTACCTCACACCTAGCCTTACGTAGCAAAACCCTTGCCATTTGGTGTGCGTTCTTCGCACTCTCAGCAGCGGTGATGGAGGCAGCAGGAACGACTGAGCCAGCACCGCAGCCTTGCCCTTATTTCCTTGCCTCTTGGAGGTAGCTTCGGCAGCGCATGTTATACCTGCCTTGGCTACCCCTTCGACCGAGTTTCTTTCGAACACTCACTATCGCTAGCCAATAGCTCCACTTCTTCCATTTCCCCTACCAGGAGGGAGATGGGTGAAATCGAAATTTCGTCTTCAGTCACCTCTAACTCTTCCTGAACGGGGATGGTCTGACTTGTGTTTTGTTTTTCCATTTTAAAATTTAATCTGGTTCCCACGAGTAAAAGATCAGCTCAGGCAGGGCTGCCATACCTGGATAAGGCTAAGTATAGCAGGCCTGCGCCAAGGCGCCTGAGAAAGGGAAGACATTATACAAATGGGTGACTTTAATTTCAACGTTCATGACTATGATAAAAATCACATTGAATGTTACTTAGAGATAGTGTCGTATCTGATTATCTGTCATATCGGATTGACTAACGCGATAAAGGTAAGTACCAGAGTCGATCTGAACATCAAATTTATTATACCGCATTCTAAAACGCAACTGCATTCTTAAAATGCATTCCACTGTTATTGAGTGTGATTTGTCCGATCACTACTCACTTTTGTACTACGATCGTATAAATTCTCCAAGTAATGAAAAACTGGATTACACATTAGTGGTGTTTTTTGTACATGCAATTCCGCTAAAGAAATAATAAATTAAAACACAACAATAACACAGCGAAGTGGGCTTAGTCAATTCATATACGCTATATACTTAGCAGATAGAAAACAGTGCTTAAAAATACTGTTGTGATGAATTGTTGCCATTAATTCTCAGAAGTGCCAAATATTTGACATATATCGCCAACACAACTTTTGAAAATAAATTTAATTTGTTTATCAAACGACATATGGACTGCTATTAAACGTCTTAGATAACTATGCTACCAAGTTCTTTGAACTTTTAAGCGGAGTTGGTGGTCTTTTTTCTTACAATAGCTAACATACGACCACAAAAACATTGTTATTGTCTTGCATCTGTACAATCTGAATCTCTTTTACAATTAGTTCAACAGATATTGACCTATTTTATGATCATTTTTGAGCGAAATTATAACAGATTTACGAGAAGTCTGCAAAATCGATGCTACTGAAAACCAAATACAAACAAATCTTGTCGTA
This sequence comes from Volucella bombylans, assembly GCA_949129095.1. Classification (NCBI taxonomy): domain Eukaryota; kingdom Metazoa; phylum Arthropoda; class Insecta; order Diptera; family Syrphidae; genus Volucella; species Volucella bombylans. The sequence continues at coordinate 14,484,782 of OX422145.1, read as the reverse complement.
CGACGTGACTTAATTTAGGGATATTAAAAAAAAGGTAGCCTCTTCGTAAATGGAAAAAACAATTGTATAAATAAGCAATTTAAAATGGAATATGTTGAAAAAACGTTCAAATAGAAGGCTCCTTTGAGTTTCATTCATTTATTTCACCTTATCATAATAAAGATACAGTCTACTTTATTGTTCTCTGGTTTAATTTTTGCGACCATCCGCTATGGATTTGAAGGAAGAACTGAACTTACATTTACCACAATTGCATGATTTTAAAAGAAAGAGACAAATAATATTGGAAAAATTTAGTTAGATGGTGTGATTAAGACGAAGAAAGAGAAAAGGTAAAAATGCGTATTGAATTCAGTTTTATGTAAATAAGAGACTATAAATATATGTATGTTTGTATCCTTACATTTTTGACAGAATATAAAAATTTTAGAAATCAAATAAATGAAAAATACAAAAAAAAAGGGTTTTTAGAAAAACAAATTGAATGAAACGAATTCAAATAAACACTAAAGACGGAACCTTATAAATAAAATTCGGAAAATGTGTTAAAAAACGAATTTGCTGAAGGTTTTTCGGAAAAATCAATCCGAATTTTACAAAACTTTAACGGAGTAACTTGAACTCATGCTGGTGTTTCAATACAAAACTCGATTTACGTTGATGACACAAACGCTGAAGAGATGCATAATATTATTAACAATCTTGATATCAATACGTCTCTTCAAACTGATAATAACAGAGTAGGTGGGTGGGTCGCCGTGGTTCAAGTGGTAGTGGACTATCTTCCAAATCGCGTCCGAAAGACATTCATTCCTTCAGCTAGCAAAAATCAAATAAGATAAGTAGTTGATTACAAATTAACGACAAACCAACTTCCACTAAGAATTTAGTCTACGTATTGTAAAATGTTTGTGTGGGTACAAATGATAGAACTTATACTTTTCAATACAAATCCCTTTATTCAGTACAGTTACAATTCACTATTTAATTGTTTCTTTCAATACAATCCAATTTCTCAACCGCTTATACTTTTCTTATCTTTTACTTAAACCACTTAATCACTTCTCCTAATTAACACTTCAAATTCAACTGATGAACTCACTTGCATACCTTGGGGATGCTGGTATTTATACTCGAATGACATACTTCGAGAAAAATCCTCGCCATCCAGCGTCCCATACAATTTCCAATTTGCTAGAAAATTCGATTCCACTCTCCAGTCATCAATGGTCGAGACTTTGTTATTCAAGTATCGACATCTTCTGCTCTGTAAATCGAACAACTTCGTCATTCAGCATCCCATTGAAATGACACATTCTATCCAAATGGACCACTTTCAATTTTCCTCGATCCCCACGCTGGATCCGGTAGACAACGTCATTAATGCGGGTTATCACCTTCTATGGACCTTCCCAGTCCTGTTGCAATTTTGGTGATTTGCCTTTCTTACGCTGAGGATTATACAGCCAGACCAGATCTCCTTCGTTGAAACCGGAAGATTTCGCCTTGATATCGTACCTAGTCTTCATGCGGCTACTTGCTAGCTTCATCTTTTCTCTGGTGTCTTCATGCAATTTACGACTCCTGCTGCGCAAGTCATTCACGTAGTCGTTCACCTCTTTGGGCTCCGTCGGTGGGGATACGAATTTTGCTTCACTTGGCAACCGAATTGTTTGACTAAATTAAGATCTCGGACGGTGTGTGCCCAGTTGAGCAATGGACCGCGTTTCGGTAGGCCAAGAAGAGGGGTATGTGTCTATCCCAATCCCGCTGGCAGTTGCTGACAACCTTAGATAGATGCTCATTCAAGGTCCGATTGAATCGCTCGATCATTCCATCAGATTGAGGGTGTAGTGGCGTTGTCCTTGTCTTTCTTATTCCCAAATATTGGCATATTTTCTGGAAGACTTTTGATTCAAAGTTTAGCCCTTGATCAGAGTGCAGCTCCATTGGGACCCCAAATCTGCTCACCCAGTTGTTGACTATCTGTTCGGCTACGGTCTTAGCCTCTTGATTTGGGATGGCAAACACTTCCGGCCACTTACTGAAGTATTCCATGACCACGAGGGTATATCGGTTACCATTAAAGGTTTCGGGAAACGGCCCAGTGATGTCGATGGCTATTCGTTCGAAAGGTGCTCCGACATTGTATTGTTGTATTTGTCCATGTGGCTTTACTTTTGGACCCTTGGTAGCCGCACATCTTATGCACTTTTTGCACCAATTTTCGACATCTTGTTTAGCGCTTAGCCAATAGAAACGTTCCCTTACATTTTCCAACGTCTTGTTCATACCCAAATGGCCTCCTGAGACTCCGTCATGTATTTCATGGGGTACTTGGCTGACTCTGGACCGTGGCACTATTAGCTGCAGACGAGATGTTGTCCCATCTGCACTTTCCCATTTTCACTTCAGCAATCCATCTTGCAGAAAAAGCGAGTCCCACTGTGCCCAGTATGCCTTCAGAGTTTGGCTCCGATCTGATATCTGCTGCCAGCTTGGTCTTTCCTCGTGTTCCTTCCAAGCCAATATTGGTTCGATGTCATTGTCTGCCTGTTGGGAGGAACGGATTTCGTCTATACTCCAACCCTCTATTGGTTCAGGCCTGATCATTTGGATAGTTGCCTAGTTTTTCGCTTCTTTACTGTTGCAGTGTTCGCATTTTACACCGCACGGTCGACAAGAGAAAGCATCAGCATTTGAATGGAGTGTTCCCTTGCGGTGTTGCACTTCAAAGTCGTAGCCCTGCAACTGCTCGATCCATCTTGCTACTTGGCCTTCAGGGTTCTTAAATTGGAGTAGCCATTTCAGAGCTGCGTGGTCTGTCCGGAGAATGAACTTTTGTCCGTAGAGGTACTTATGGAAATGCTTCGTATCCAGAATTAAATCCAGAATTCGCGCCGCGTTACACAGTAGTTCCGTTCATTGCTAGCGTCTGCGTCCACGATGAACATTTTTCCGGGCGTGGGGTAACCCAAGATGGGGGCATTGCACAGCTGTCGCTTCAGTTCTTGAAATGCTTTTTCACATTCTCCAGACCACCTGAGCTGTCGGCCTTTTTCCGTAAGTTGATGCAGGCTTTTTGCAACCTTCTGTAATATGTGGCGAGTCCCAAGAAGCTTCTCAGTTGGTGTTTATCTTTTGGAGAAGGCCAACTTTTCACGGCTTCGATTTTGTCACGATCCGTTCTTACTCCTTCCGCTGATATAATGTGACCCAGATATTTTACTTTCGGACGAAACAAGGCGCACTTTTCTGGTTAGTTTAGTTTTATATGCATTTTATTTTCTTAATCACTAACTCTTACATACTAACAAAAAATGCTTAAATGCTAGCTTACAATTACTTAATAATCTTATACAAACTTACTAGCCCCACACAGGCACTCTAAGCTACTCTAAATTCTTATAACTATGTCTTTCGACTTCATTTACATTTTCTTAGAACTATTTATTTTGTATACTTAAAGCTAAGAAAAAAATTTGTTAGCAAAACTTAGCATATGGACATAATTTTTTATTTTTAATAAAAACTTAGTATCTAACTTAAAATAAACCTTAGCCTACCTAAACTAAATGTACAATACACACATAAACACACATAGACGTTATACACAATCATATACATATATCAGTATACACCTTTGTATACACTGATATATGTATATGTTTCTTAAATGCTGACCTAAACCTATGTAAGCCGGCCATCGCTGTTTACAGAGAAAACAGATTGTTCAGCTCTGCCTCATTAGTGAGGCTGGTCCGTAATTGACGGAAACATCTTCTCCATCATTCAACCACCAGAAATGCTGGTGCTGCCGAACGACATCCCTCTTATCGCGATCCACACTGCCGTGTGCGAAGTCTCTGTCGTAGTTGAGTCGCCTGTCCCCAGCTGTCCGAGCGACATGGAAGATTAACGGCACCGCTGATCTATCCTGGATCAACCCTTTCTGATCTAGGTAGACTCTCGTGGTAAAGGTAATTGGGGTAGTAAGCCCCAGATATCAGGTTATTCGTCGAGGTCATTGCTCTTGCAATGTGCCTTCGAGTCAGCTTAATTACGAAGTTGTCCACTCGTATTAGGTTCGCCCTGTTGTAAAGGACCTCATTAGGATAAAATTTCTTGTACTCCGACTCTGGTGTTCTGTACAAGCGAAGACAAGCCCTAAGGCAAGCCCTCTCAAACACCCGAATCTTTTCCATTAAGCTTGCTCGTACATTGAACCACACGGGACAACCAAATACCAGCATGGGCCTAATAAGGGCCATGTTGCAGATTACCTTTACCCTCGCATCGAGTTGGCTGCTATAAAACAGTCTCTTTGTAAGGGCAAAAGCACCTTTAGCTCTGGACAGAGCAGCATCTACATTTTTGCCAAAATACAGAAACTGATCTAGCCAGATTCCAAGGTATCTGACTACATTTCGACAGGCAAGAGGCTGTCCGTGTTGTCCAATAATCGAGAACTTTCTCCAATTTTTTCTGGTATCCCTTGAGGCTCTAGACAACGGCGTCCTAAAGAGAATGGTTTCCGACTTCTGAAAGTTGATTTTCAACTTCCAGTCATCGCAAAATCGTCTTATCTTATTGAAGTCATGCTGCAAGAGAGTATTAATGACCTCGATTTTTGAACCTGTTCTGTACGCTATCACATCGTCTGCGTACGCAATAGTATGGGGAAGTGAACTTATCAAGTCGCTTGTATAAATGTTGAACAGGATCGGCGAATTGACCGCACTTTGCTGAAGACCATTTTTAATTTGAAATATTCCAACAGAAGTCACATCGCCATTTTTCACGATGAACTGTCTGTTGGTTAGCATATTATAAAGAATGTACAAGAGAGGTTTGCTGATCCCCAGCCTAGTCAGCCTATAGAAAAGACCTTCTAACCATACGGTGTCGAAGGCCTTCTCCAAGTCAACAAGGCAGGCACCAGTGCACTGTTTCTTGCCTTTGTTCCATTGGATATCAGAAACCAGTTTAGACGCGGCATGTGAGATATCATGTCCCGCCTTAAAATCGAATTGATTATCCGGAACTATATGTTTGTCCTCAACCCACCTAGACAGAGCTCTATTGATTACCTTTTCAAAAACCTTACTGATATTCGGAAGGAGACTTATCGAGCGGAGATTCGCCGGATTGGATATATCCTTTCCCTTGTTGGGAATAGGTTGAACCACCGCCGTTTTCCAATGCGCTGGATAATGTGCATTATTAAACAGGGTGGTGTAAATGTCCACCGCTTCTAGAGGAAGATGTCGAAGCACGATGTTCGGAACACCATCGGTCCCGACCGATTTCTTAGCCCTGATTGTGTCGAAGATCTCATGGAGTTCTTCCCTCGAAATGAACGGGGGTAGGTCACCCTCTCTGGCAATGACGTTATTTGCCATATTTTCGTCGCTAAACCGGGTGAAACCAGAGCCCTCGGATCGCCAGTTCCCTATTTCATTTCGAATGCAGAAGTCGTGCACCAAGACGCGATTGTCCAGGTCGTAATTAGGGCCAATGATATCAATGGCCTTGTATACTTCCTGGAAAGTCGCCCCTATGGCCTCGACCTTCTCCTGTGGATCCTCGATCACAAAGAAGTCGTCATCGTCAGCGGCTTCATTTGGATCAATACCTGCTATTGTCAGTAACCGTTCGTTGTCCGTTGTCCGGGCTATCTTAAGACACTGACGGTCGTTTTGATTTTTTCTTCGAAATAGTTTATTTATTTGCGGAAACATATTCGGGTTGCTGGTGTTTACAGCCCGAACCTTGTTGTTCCAATACAAACTTACAGAAATTCTGTAATTTTCTTTTATTAGCGTTTGGATATTTTTAATCGACGACTTCAGTGTCCTAATCTCCGGGTCTTGTCGGTAGTTAACTGTCTGTACAAGTTTTTAAGTCTTGTCAGAAGTCTACTTTTCTGTCGGTGCAGTGCGTTAATAGTAGGATTGCGGAACAGGTCTTCGTTAGTCGTACGTCGATACCGCGGTATTGCAGTGTCCATAGTTTGTTTAATTGTCTCGTCCATTTGTTTTAAGTAATGGTCGATCTCCTCGTTTGACAAATTCCTATTGGACGGTGGGTGGAGCGTGTTCGAGGAGAGCGCTCTAGTCAAGGTTGCGGAGAAGCGTGTCCATCGAGTCTTACTGTAGTTGTAAGAATATCTTTGGACAAACTCCTCCAATTCCACAATTTCGTTGGGAACTGTAATTTCGGTGCTAAAACCGCAATGGTCGCTGTCATACACGAATGTGCGCAGACAGTTTAATGTTTGTAAATTCGTACCTGTCAGTCGTATACGTTCGTCGTACAGCAGTAGATCCAAATAAGACCCGCCTCTGGGAAACGACGGGTTATCCCTCGCTTTAAGACCGAGTCTGTACATGACATCGTGCTGACCCCACCAATCGAGTAGTAGGTTCCCTCTAGTATTTGGCAAATTATTTCCCCAATCTCTGTGTCTAGCGTTGAAATTCCCGCCGATTATAAAATAATTCTCCCAAGATTCCAGCCTCAGAAGTCGAAAAAGCGTGTCGAGCTCTGTAATGAATAGGGTGGATTGTGGAGCCTCAGGTGCATAAACAGAGGCCAATTACAGCCGCTTTCCACTGCGGAGCGGTATGTAAACGACGACTTCCTCCAACACCCGGAACCTGCTCAACACGCCCTTGTACACTCTGTGAAATTTTATACCCTCTTTAATGAAGATCGCGACACCGCCTCCACGTTTGGATCTGGGCCAGTTTCTTCTTCTAACAATATAATTATTGTACTCCAGTTTGTGCTTATCGGTTAGCTTGGTTTCGCTAGCGAAAAGCACATCAGGAGTTTGGTCTTGTAGCAATTTAATCATCGCGGCTCTTCGTTCGATCCCAATCAATGAATTCACATTCACCGCAATTACCTTCAAAGTTTGCTCTACCATGTGCGTACCCATTACGACATGTGTTGCGTTAGGCCCGGCAGCAACGCGTAGATCTGGTCTACCCGTTTGGCCTGTTCTTGAACCTGCTTTTGCAGCTGAGCCATCTGCCCTTGGATTGCGAGCAAGATGGCTAGCATGTTGGGTGCAGCTTCCGTTGTTCTCGGCATCGGCGCCGGAGAAGCAACAGTCGCTTGCTGTACCGTAGCCCCCCTACCTGACGCCATTTGGGCGTAGGAAATTTGGGGCGTGACGGCTGGTGTTTGAAACCTCACAGGTGAACGTTTGACCTCCACCTTCTGCTGCCGAGCCAATTTTGCTTTTTTAATGTCGGTGAACTTAGGACAACCGCGATAGTTTGCGGTGTGTCCCACGTTCCCACATAATACGCACGAGAGCTGCGACCTATCGGATGCTCCGTCAACACCCAGAGCACACTCCTCGGAACTGTGGTTCTTTGCGCACTTCACTCATCGAGGCTGCATTTGGCAGTTCGACGCGGCGTGCCCGAACCTCTGGCAGCGAACGCATTGTATAACGCCTTCGCTCCTTTTTAATTTTTTCCAGTGAACCACCTGGTAGTCTAGGACATTGATACTCCTTAGACTATCCAGACGGCTTTCGGGACTGAGCTGCACCAAGAAGAACGGCAGACTCCGTTTCTCCCGCCTAGCTCTGGCTGTGGTAAATGGCTTTACCCCCACAAACTTGAGTCCTTCGCGCTCCTTCTCTTTGAGCAGTGCTAGGATCTCTTCAGGATCAGAAGACGGTTCCAACCCCTTCAGCAACATCGATTGCTGCTTTTCACACTTCGGTGTGTATGAGTAGTGCTCCGTCGTCGTTTCCTTTAGGAGCTCTTTCACTTTCGCGTAGCCCTCCACTGTATTGCAGTGGATGGCATGGCGATCGTTCCCCAATCGCTTAATATGAAAATTACTTCCAATGACCAACTTACACAGGTTCTTGGTTGCATTTACCTCCAATTTATAGGTGTTGATAGGAGGCACCTTCTCCTTCTTCTTCGTCTGCTGCTGCTGCTGCTGTTGTTGTTTTTGTTGTTGTTGTTGTTGTTGTTGTTGTTGTTGTTGTTGTTGTTGTTGCTGCTGCTGCTGCTGCTGCTGCTGATGTTTTTGTGGCTGCTGTTGTTTTTGCTGATGCCGTTGTTGTGGCTGCTCTTGTTGTTGTTTTTGTTGGTGTTTTTTACGCTTTTGTTGGTGTTGTTGCTGGGTCTGCTTTTGTGCAAGCAGCGTCTGCTGTTGTTGCTGGGATTGCTCTTCTTCTTCCCTTCTTATCATTTGCCTTCCTTTGATGGCAAGTACCCTTTCTTGTAGCATTTTTATGCTGCTACTTATGGCCTTCATCTCCTCCTCTTCATCTTCAGATTCGCTCTGTTCCAATGAAGCGAAACTGTTCCCTTCCCTCGCTCCACCAAGCAGTTTTACAGAGGAAGTTAGTTGGGTGGGACGTTGGATTAAGTTTGAAGTTGGCCTAAGCTTCCTCCTTCTCTTAGCCGTTGGAGTTTGGCTTGAACCGCTTGAGGCCTCGCCTGATAAGTCCGCAGGTCCCGCTATTGAGATAGCGGACCGCATTCCACAATCCATCACGTGTGTTTGATCTCTTTTTTTTTTTTTTACACTTCACTTATTATTTCAGTAAAAAAAAACAAAAAAAAACAACGTCTCCCCGTTGGGAATCGAACCCAGGCCCCCGAATCGCCACACCAAGTATGATGTCGTCCGAGTGTTTGCCACTTCGGCTACCGGCCACTTGATGCTTTTTTTGTTTCAACGTTTACATTTGAATTTTTGTCTTAACCCCATTTATATTGCCGCTCATTACAGATGCATTATCTGTTGCCATTCCAATTATATTTGTCATTGGAATATTTCTGTTTTTAAAAAAAAATTCAGGTTTGAAAAAATTTCATTCAAGTCTGATGACGAAAGTTCTATAAGACCAAAAAAATTATCTCAAATCCTCTTGTTCTGTTCATCGAAACAACGCGTAACTATAGCTAAACATTTTCTAGTTGAAACATCTGTTGTTTCGTCTATTATAATAGATAATTTTCGAGTTCTCAAAACGTTACTTATTTGTCCTTGGGCAAAAGGCCCCATAACAAAATTAACCATGGAACTAGCTTGGGTATGCCCACACTTTATACCTTTAGCGATGGAAGAATCTGGACATACTGCTTGCAAAAAAATGCGAACACTATCCATTAAGGAAAACGGCAAATTATGACTAACACAGTACATAACATAAGTAATATCTGCATTAAGTTTTGAATTATTATTGTTTCTTGAGGAAACCTGAGGAAACAAATCTGGAATAAGGCCTGTATTTTTGGACTTCTCCAAATGAAATCTTGATGCACTATGCCCTTCCAAATTTGTTTTGTTATTGTCAAATTTTACAAAAGCTTTGCTCGTCAACACACTTGAGCCAAGAATACTCTCGCTGCCATGCTTGCTTGTATTTTTGTTTGCATTTTTTTTGTTTCTGGTGGACTTGTACATTCATTTTCTTGAATCGAAAAAGGGTTTTCTTTTCTGTTATTTAGTAAATAAAAATGAAAGAAATTAAAAACTAGAAAACTAAACTAAAACAAAACACTCACGGGCATGATATTTACATTTGCATTGCATTTAAAATTAAACAGTTTAGAAATTCAAGATTAATAAAAAAATAAAAAACAATGCAGTAGATTGGATTTAGTGGCAGCAGATTTATTTTTTGCGAAAAGTGCAGTAGATCTACTGCTATTGCAGTAATGTGGCAACGCTGCTCAGACGTGTGATTTGTACAGCCATCGAACATCCAGGACAAATTTTTGTTCATAGAAATTAAATTGTGGGGGCAAGCTGCCTCCACTGCAATTGATGGATTGACTAGATATCCTTGTCTTTCTCCGATTAATTCTTTGATTGCTTTCGCACCATTTTCAATCCCACATTTTGGCCTTCAGATATATCCCATGTGAAAACTTTTTCATTTGCGATATTTTTAATTTCCGTGTGTTTGACGCGAATTAATTAACCTCTTATGGTTAATTGGAATAATTTTATAGTCTTTGATGGTAGTATTTAGTTATTTGAATAACTAACCACTGTACGATTTCACTGCACAACTTGAAATAGAGATTCACCGCACAATTTTGAATAAAAAAATACAATTTACTTTTGTATTCTTATCGGCTACACATCTGACTATGCATTAGGCACTTGTTCTTAATTCTATTCTGTTTTTATACTACTTCTTATCAGTAACATTTCGTCTTATATTCTATATTCTAATCTGAGTATTGACATAGGCATGTACATATATTCTAATCTGAATGTCAATATGCATGAATTATTTATTTTCCTAATCTTAATGTGTACATATATTTTTCTTACATCTTAACTCTCCTCATCTTCAAATAAAAGTGTCCTCACTTTTTCTTATTTGTCTAAATAAACTTTACTACTCGTATTATACAAATGTTCTGCATCATTGCCTTTTAGAACTTGAAAGTACACTTTATCTAATTTTTGTCTTTCTTTTAAATCTTTATACTCATTAAATCTTTTACAGGCTTTGATTGAAAGAAAGGTAAATATATTAGTATAAAAACTTGAACACAACAATTACACGAATCTATGGTCCTTTGGGGAGACCTTCACGTTCGGCCTAGTCCAGCCAGAATCCAACGTAGTTGTGAACGTTTTTATAGCCAAGAGCTGCAGCGAGTTCAGCTCCTTTTTGAGATCTTTTACCACTGCGACACTGTACTATGATGTAGGAATCGAGATCAGGTTTCGTACGTCCATACTTTTTGAGGAACTGCTCTGACGGAACGTTAAGTGCTAGCTCCTGTTCTATAGTTGCAAGAGGAATGTTAATTGCTGTGGGGATAACTCCAGATTCTTGTAATTCCTGTGGTTCACGTACTTCGATCAGTAATTTCTCTGGGTGATTGGGTAGATCCTTGACCTCAGCATACTCGACAGCGGGAATATTGTAGGTTTTGGTTGAAGTACTCATGGCGGCTGGTATCACTTCACTGATACTGGGTCTCAGATTGGAAACATGATTAAACGCTGACACTTTACGAGCCGCTACCGAACTCAGACCAAGTATGAAGAGGTTACGCATTAGTTGGTGATTCTTGAACGCAATCTGGCGTAAAATGCTTGTTCTACAGCAAGCTCTTGCTATGGAATTCATGGCGGGTATTGATTGGACTTACTTTTTTTGATACAAATAGAGAAAAATGGACAAAGTTATCTTCTTAACTGAAGACGGTTCGATTGGGAATTATGATTTTATTGAACAGAAGTTATGTCACTTTGGAGAATAATTGAAATAATTGTTAACATAGTATACAAAGTTGTAGTTATAGGTTTTTCTTCTACTCGAATTAAGAGTTTACTTAAGGATTGAATATTTGAAAATGTATATTCTTCAGTTTCAAAAATGTCTAATATTTTGACATGATTTTATTGGAAATCTAATAAAATTTCCTTTGCTTGTTAATCATAATTTGTATATAATTCTTCACCAACTATTACTGAATTAGTAAAAGTTATAGAGTGAGTACCTTCAAATGATACACTATTAATTTTATAAATACCACTAACTATAATAGTACCAGCATTTATACGATTTATAGGTTGGTTTTTTTGTTGTATAATATTACAATGAGCTGGATATCCTTTAATAAGTTCGATTGTACAATTATCTTTTGATCGGGTATTTATATACAAATAAATATTATTACATCTTTTATTCTTATAACATGTATTTTTGCATATTCTAAAATATTAACTATTGGTATTTTTATTTTTTCATTTTGAATAATTTTACGAGTTTCTTCAAAGATTAATATTGTAGAAAGAAAGTTATTTGAACATGCTAAATTGATTGCTTCTACTAAATTCTTTAAATCAATATATATTTCATTTAATAAAAAACTATAATGCATTTCAATATTTTGCAATGTTTTGATCTTTTCGTCAAATTTATTATTTATTACGCGTTGTTTTTCATTATTATGTATCAATTGGTTAACCGCGCTTTTTGTTTCAATCATGTCATCATGATCAGGGTTTACAGCTATAAATTTTATTATCGTACCTAAGAGATTTAAGGATCTCCTTTCTCTCTCGTGGTCGTTCAGTTGTGTTATTAAATACTCGATTTTATCGATACCGGAATGGGATATCTATCACTGATCGTTTGTGAATTTAATTACTGAAAATTAATGACCATTTTACGCTTAGGCTTCCCTTTATCATCGGTGATTTTTTTCGGTACAGTCCATACTGGGGAATTATATGAGCTTCTACTCGGTCTGATAGTAACCTTACTTAAGAGATCTTGTATCTTTTTGTTCACAAAATAATTGTCGCTATATGGATTTGGATATTGTTTAGTCCATATGGGATTCTCACCTGTAGGTCGTATCGTAGCTTCTATTCTAGTTGTGAAGGGAAGTGAGTCATTTACTAATGTAATTACTCGTATGTTTAAATATTTCGTCCATTTTTTTCCTATATTTTTCATTTACAATAGTACGAGTATAATATATTCTTTGTGGATTTACGTGATTTTTCATATTATGTCTTTTATAAGTTATTTTATTTGATTCAAGATCAATGCTTACTTTTAATTTAGATAGTCCATCTACACCTAATAGTGCATCATGTCCTTTTAATTCATTTATAACAAAAGATACTAAATAGTGACCAAAAACATTGATAATTCGTTTAAACTTTATTATTGAGATGCCATTCATCGTTTGAGTTGATATTGTTCTTGCTAATACTACATTTTTTCCTATCGTAGAATTATTACTAATATAATTATTAGTGCTACCACTATCAACCAACATATTTAGGTTGGACTTGCAATCCAAAATTTTGAGGTTTAATATCGGCAAGCCCCTTAGAAAATCTAAAAAAGCTGCAGGTGTATGTTCTGAGTATTGTTCTTAATTTTCTGATACATTAACTTTAATTGATTCATTATCTGCATCCTCAACTTGATTTATCTTTTTATTTTTCATCGAAGGTTTGAATCTGGCTGAAGAGTCTCTTTCTTCTTTGAATGGTTGTTGCATAGGTCTTGTGAATCTAGAAGAACTAGAAGAACCGATTTCCCTTGGTTCTATTCCGTTAGAAGGTTGGAAATTTCTAAATTGCTTCTGAGGATATTATGGATTCGACGTTTGTGTTGTAGTATTCAAATAATTCCTGCGCGGATTATTATTACGATTTTGATTTTGATTTTGTCTCTTAAAAGGCTGATATTCGAGTTGTTGATATTTTATATCATGGTAAGCGGTTTGTGCTAATGCGAATGCTTAGCTCAGAGTTTGTGGTGCTTGACCATATAATAGGTTTCTTGTTGTCATACAATTTGTTCCTATTATGAACGTTCTTATAGCTTTTAATTCAGCTTCTGAGTTTAATGCTCTCACAGCATGTTCATTTGTATATGGAGTTTCTATTTTATTTAACACCAAATTTAATTTTTCATTAATTTTATCGTGATAATCAGTAAGTGTTGTACTTCTTTGTCGTATTGAAGTTAACTCATTTTCCAATACATATAGAGGTCGTTCATCATCATTGAATCTAACCTGGCTATAATAGCATTAAAGTTAAATGTTGTATAGTTATTTATAAAAACTTCTGAAGCTGGTCCCGATATCTTACTTTCCCGGATTGCTATTGCTTCTGTGAAGATATGATGATCTTCAAAATTCTTTAAAATTTTGAATGCCCTAATTACAATCCGTCTCCATGAACGATATTCTTTTGCATTACCAGAAAAATGCGGTAAACTTTTGAATACTTCCAGTTTAATTCCTTTAAGATCGGTATATCTTGTTTCACGATCTGTATAAGTTTCTATTTGTATTTGTGTTTTTGAGTATATTCAAATCCGTCTGCAATGCCTTTACTTGTTGGCTTAATACTTCTATTTGTGCCATCATTGCTGCTTCCATTTTGTCAGGTTTTAACCCGTAGTGGAAGTTATGCTTCCACTTTGTATTTGTATTAGCTACCTCGACTATCTGATAGAAGGGTAGAAGGGAATTCTCTGAAAATTCTCCTTGCAGCCTTACAAGATGATGATAGATGCTGGGTTTATCCTTGCTGTTTTTCGAAGCCTTCAGATGATCGATCTGCTTGGATTCGCCTCGATGCCTGCTCCTTGGTTCGATGTTTTCAGCTAACATTGTCCAAAGTTCGGAGTGGATAGAGAATTTTTAACTACGAAATCGTAACCTCTATCCCGGTTGAGCCCCCAATTAATTAACCTCCTGTGGTTAATTGGAATAATTTTATAGTCTTTGAGGGTAGTGTTTAGTTATTTGAATAACTAATCACTGTACGATTTCACTGCACAACTCGAAATACAGATTCACCGCACAATTTTGAATAAAAAAATAAAATGTACTTTTATAATTTTGCATTTTTCTCGGCTACAAATCTGACTATGCATTAGACACTTGTTCTAAATTCTATTCTGTTTTTATACCCCTTTTTTATCAGTCTACTTATAAGTAACATTTCGTCTTATCTCTATTGGTACTTATATTCTAATCTGAGTACTGACATATGCATGTACATCTATTCTAATCTGAATGTCAATATGCATGAATTATTTATTTTCCTAATCTTAATGTATACATATACGAGTATTTTTCTTACATCTTAACTCGCGCAAAAAAATTAAAAATGCTATCAACTTCTTTCTTCTATGGTGAATTTTACCCGGGAGGCCTTTACGTGCGCTGATTTGTGTGTTTTTTAATTTACGCTGGGAATTGCATGGGGTCGACGTTTTTCTCTAATAAGTCAATCGGGGGAAGTGTCGTACAGTATTCTTTTGTTCATAAGTATCAGATTTTACTTTAGAGTGGTGTACTATATATATATTGTATATGTATACGATGCACTTAGACAATATGTTTAATTTTATCTTCTCTTTTCTAGTTAAATAAATTTAAATTTTACTTATTAATTCTTTCGGGCATTTTTTTAAACACAAGCACAATCCTCGTTGGAGATTACTGAAGCTCTTTCCAAATGTCGATGTTGATGATCAAGAAAGAGAAAAAGATTCACAAAAACTGTGTACGAAAAAAGAGTGAAAGGAATTAACTCTGAAATATCTGACACAGATATCTCGCCCATTTTCACCTGATCCGAAAATAGGACGTTACCAAGTTAAAAAAGAATAAGTTAGATATTAACTGAGTATGAGTTGGATAAGCAGTTGTAAATGTGTCACACAAAAAAATTAATACAAAGCCGAATAAATGTATGTTTATGTTTTTATGTTTTTATAAAGTAGAGCACGCTCAAGGGGTTATAGTACCCTTAAAATGTTTGCACACATAAAATATATTTCCCAAATCTCGGACCATTTCGTCTTCTTTTGTTAACCGTTGAAATAATGTACCAAACTGTAAATTTGAATGCAATAATAATAGAACTAAAATGTAATCCTTGGACTATAAAATATTGTTTAAATGCTATATAAGGAACATTACCTCAAAAATTAAAATCGAATCATATTATAGTTTAACTATTTTTTATAAATAGAAAATGGGATTGAATCAAGAGACATTTTATATGGATGACCGAAATACAGTTGTAAAAAAAAACTATTATATGATTTGAACGTTTGACCTCACATATTAGTTGTTTCAAGCTTTTTCTTTTCTTATTATTGCAGAGATTTCTCGATGAAAAGTTAACAAAATAAAAAGCGATTAAATTCTGATCCAAAATCTTTGAAGAATAAATTTTTTCATTTAATTTGCTTCTTCGCTCATCCCTGTGCGATGATTTTTAATCAACATACGAATTAAAATCTTTTTACGTTCGATCTCTTACAACTCATTCAAAAATGATCGTACAACAATAATTTACAACACATATAAAACTCAAAACCCCTTCTCTAAGATTGTATTAATGTTGTTTTTTTTTCAAAAAAAAATATATTGATTTTGTAATTAACATTCTGAAATGACGATACTTTTCTATTTTTTGTCAGCAGTGAATTTCTCTAGAAATATTAAATTCGAACAAACTTCTAGATTTTTTACAATACTGGACAATTATCAGAAAAAAAATTGGGCAAACCAAATGATCACATATTTTTCCAAATTATGGTTGGAAATTCTACAAGTTTTAGTCCGTTATTAGAAATGAAACAACATTTTAGTTTTTCTGAAAAAAATTGATTCAACATTTGTTATTTAAACAGTCCCTTTCAACATCAAAAATACAATTTACAACTTCGTAGTTGTAAGATCAAACTATTTATTGTAGAATCAACTTAGAATTTGAACTTGCTTTATTTTGTATATATTACACATGAACATAGCCATAAAATTTTAAAAAAAATCATTGATAATTGATGGGTTTCTAAGTATGAAAAAATTACGCAACCCATGCAGAATTCTGTAACTACCGACATACGAGTAGTCTTAAAAGTTATGTATAAAGTATTTTAAAATGTTTATGTTGGTACAAATGATAGAACTTATTCCTTTCAGAACAATTGTTTTATTCGATACAATTACAATTCACAATTCAATCGCAGGCTCAACGCAATACCAGCAAAATCCTTTACGAACCACCTGTAGTACGTGGCAAGTCCCAAGAAGCATCTCAGTTGCTGTTTGTGTTTGGGTGCAAGCCAACCCTTCACGGTTTCGATTTTATCAGGATCCGCCCTTACTCCTTCCGTTGATATAATGTGACCCAGATATTTTACTTCCCGATGGAACAAGGCACGCTTTTCACCTTCAAGTGAGCACTTCGCAGCCCCTCAAATACTTCTTTTCGATTTTGGTGATGCTCCTCGAACGTCTTGTCAATGATAGTAACATCGTCCAGATACACTAGGCAAGTTTTTCACATGAGGCATTGCAATGTTCGTTCTATAAGTCGCTCGAAGGGGGTCGGAGCGCTACGCAGACCAAACGATAGCACTGTAAGCTGCCAAAGACCGCTTCCTATAGTGAAGGCAGTTTTCTCACCATCTTAACGATTAGTCTCTACCGGCCAGTAACCGCTCTTCAAGTCAAGAGTTGAAAACCAAAGCGTATCTAAAGTGTTATCGATTCTCGGAAATGGTTAGCTGTGCCTTTTGGTGTCAGCATTGAGACGTCGGTAGTCTACACAGAATTTCGTACTGCCATCTTCTTCACGAAGACCACTGGAGAAGCCCACGAACCCTGCAATTCTTCAATCAAGCCTTTAACTTTCATCTTCGATACTATTTCGGAAACTTCTGTTTGCTTCGCCAATGGAAGACGACTTGCAGCTTCACGGATTGGTTGGACGTCTCCGGTCTCAATGTGGTGTTGAACACGGCCATATTCTCCGTCTATCAGCATACTCACCGATTAGTTTTTCTGCCGCGATACACTGCTCTTGATCCAGATTACAGAGGCTGAGGATTTTGTTCTTGGTTTTCATACTCTGGACACTTGCAACCGGTATTACACGACTCGTTTCCGTTGTGGTCGTTATAGCTTCAATAAGTGCACATTTTCCAACTATCTTTCTCTTTTTCACATTTATACTGAATGTCTTTGTATTTAGAATCCTTACTGGAACCATGTTGTTTTTCGGTTCCACTAAGGTCTTTCCCACTATAAAGCCTCTCCTATTTTCTGGCTCCATCAAATAGAATCGGTGGCTACCAAGACCACTCTCCACTTCTGCCAAGCAATTGCTTCCGACGTAAGCTCTAGAATCTGATTTTGGCAGACGACGACTTCTAAGATGGAAGTGTTGGCATTTTCGTATATCATTAGTATCTCCAGGTTTCCGTATTTCAATGGGACTTTAATGATGGTCCTGGGGCCCTCGACTACTGCCTCGTAAAGTTTGTACTTAAGCATTTCCCAACTGCTTCTGCCGGTTTCTTCCTCTATTTGCTTGTAATTTCTCATGAATCCAGCTTTCTAACTCATCGGGATCACGCTTAAAATACTGAAAGCGACGTGAATCTTCGTTTTCTCGTTTCCCTATAACTCTCCTCACTGGTTGCATGTAATTTCTTGTTCAACTCGGATTCGAGTTAGACGAGGGTCAACTGCAATAGTTTTCGACCCATTACAGCTTTTTCCAACAATCACAAAACTCTTCTTTTTTATATACACAATACACTTCTGACACCAATGAAAAAGGTTTGTGTGGGTACAAATGATAGAACATATTCCTTTCAATACAATCGCTTTATTTAATACAATTACAATTCACAATTTAATCGCTAATCTCAACTGCTTACACTTTTCTTATCTTTTACTTAAACCATTTAATCAAATGTGCTAACTATCACTTCCAATTCAACTGATGAACTGACTTGCATACCTTTTGGATGCTCATATTTATACTCGAATGACATATTTCGAGAACAATCCTCGCCATTCAGGGTCCCATACAATTTCCATTTTGCTGGAAATCTCGATTCCATTGTCCATTCGCCAATGGTTGAGTCTTCTGCTATTTAAATATCAAAATCTTCTGCTATTGAAATATAGATGACTCTGTTCACATTCAAATGGATTTAACAGTATGGTTGGCAATGTGGATTGTCGTGCATCAGTAAAATTATCAAAAATAATTGTTGCGATTAATAAATACCATAAATGTATTTAATAATCTTAAAGAAGCAATCTCAATACTTTACAAATTTAATCGGAAAAATTCTGAATTACTTAATTTCAAAAAGATGTAATTTATTTTGACGAAAAGCATTGATTTCATTTACATTGGCGAAAAATCACAGTTCTTAGCACATGCAAACAATTTTAAATATGTTTGCGCTTCTTTTACTCTTGAAGGCTTTAAAATAACAAGTGAAGAAACAACTTTATGTTCTGAAAAGTCCTAATCATAAAAATACTTTTTTTACGATCGTTTTCCGGTTGGTTCTTTTCCGTACAATTCTTTAAAAATCCACTAAAAGTTAAAGACATGTTGCTGTAAAAAAGTGTGTAGGTATAAAGTCTGTGACTTCTAACAGTTCAGGATGTTTATTGTTACCCGAAAATCCTATATTGCTGAATGATATTGCATTGCACCAGGATAGTGCTATGTCGCTCCGGATACACGCGCCGACATGAAATGGATGAGTCTGCATATTGGATGACGGGAAATGAAGTAGCTCTGAAGTTAGTCTAAGTCCTAACTTCTGACGGGATAGTAATAAAGTTTAATTTGATATTAATAAAGTTGAATTTATTTCGAGTGATTCGAACAGTCGGGGAGGCCCAGCCTCCCCGTTCGAGGTTTATTTTGAGAATCCCCTTAAGGGATTCATTAACTTAGACCATTGTTAACTGCTAAATAAATATTGTGATAATTGCTTTCACAACAGTAGCCGAGTTTTTTTGCACATTCGCTATCGGCTAAATAAGTAATTGTAAGTAAATGAATTACAACAATGACATAACGATGTAAGCTAAGTCAATTTGTGTACGCAATGCCCTTAGCGAATATAAAACAGTGCTTCCAAATACTATTTTCTTCGTTTGCGATTAACTTTCCAATGAATTTTCGGAACTGTCAAACATTTCCCAGCAACATTTTTTCAAACAGATCAAATTTGTTCACCAACCGACGAATGAACTACCGTTAGGTTAAGTTAGGTTAAATAGGGGTGTGATGGATATGCTATCATACAGACACTAGGCACCAAAACGGGCCCATCGCTATCCCTGTGGAACCAATTGAATTTGTCGTCAAATGACAAAAACCTAAACAATCGCCCTGGTGAAACACTCAATTTTCTGGCAAAACCCAAGAAGGCCTTTGAAGTTCGTGCCGTCTATTTCCTCTAGGTTTTCGAAAAAGGATTTCACTAAAAATTTTCTTCTACTCCGCGATATTGCCTCGCATTCACACAGTATGTGTGTTATGTCCTCAACAGCTTGCAGATCACCACAGAATCTGCAGATATCCGTATCTGACAATTTGAATCTCTTTGCTTGCTGCCGCGGGAGACGATGTCCTGTCAGGATTCCTATTACAGTCGTAAGCTTATCCCTGTTTAGTTTTATTAACTTCCTGGATCTTTTGCAGTCATAAAGCGGCCAAAAAGCATTGGATGTGTCCTTCAAGGCTTGATCACCTTAGGTTGGCAGTCTTTGTGATTTTTTTCTCTATGGTGCCCCTATGCAAAGGGGTGGTTTGATATTGGCAACCTCATTATTGTCGAGTAGCCCTCCTTTGCTTGCAATCTCGTCCGCTTGTTCATTTCCTTTAATACTGCAGTGTCCTGGCACCCAACACAGTCTTACAGGGTTCGGTCTGCATAGTGCCTTGAGCACTGTGCGACAGCCCAGACTGTATCAGAGTTGACGTTGGTTGATTCCATTGCCTTGAGTGCGGCCTGGCTATTGATAGCGATATATCTTTCGGATACCGATCTCATCTGCATTAGCTCAGCCGCCCTGAGGATAGCCAGAACCTCTGATTGGATAACACTGCTTGCGTCCGGTAGTCTTATAGGCACTCTTAGTTCTGGGTCTTCTGAGAGGATAGCAGAACCTGTTCCTTCCTCTGTTTTTAAGCCATCTGTGAAAATTGCAATTTCATTTGACCTGATTATTGCATTCTTTTCACAGTCCTCCCCCTCCGGATAACTTATATCGTACGGGATGTAAGGAATTTCATGAATTTCCTGAATTTCAATACTACCAGTAAGCGTCATAGATATATCTGTGCTACCAAGTTTTTTAATTATATTAACAGGTAATCACAAACATAACTCAAACAAATGTCAAATGAAATGTGAAATATTTAGCAATATGTAACTTAGCTGAAATATAAGAACATACACAATACAGTAAAAAATACAGAAAATAAAAACTGAATTTTTAACGTTTGAAATATTATCACAGAACCCTAAATATTGTACAATATATGATTATGCAAATTTCAAAAAGTTCAAAGTGACTAAGATTTACTTATTTTCTCAACACAAATCACAAATCGAGACTTGTGAATTTAACTAAATTTTAAATGTTGGTCAAACATCATGGCAATACCTAAAAGGAACAATAAATTTAATCAATTTAAATTAAACAATATTTCAATTAAACACAGTGTGGCTACTGTGTGCGCGACAAGTCAGGAAAGAATACAAGGAAAATTTTCAACAACACATCCCGCGGTAGCCAATAGTCAATCAAAAATATACATATGTATACATTTTTTTTTTGCAATTTCACATTTTGTAACATTTCTACGTTTATCTACAAATTTATACACATATACAGACAATATGTTAAAATAATATAACAAATATACATAATGTCGTAAGGGAGACTGCAAATAAACCCACTGGCACAGTTGAGAGAGATTTCCAAAATTCCGAAAAGGTAGAGAAATGCAACAGGGAGATCATCGTTGCCGGAGAGTTAGAGGAATGCTTGAAGATGCAGGAGTTAGAGTAAATTCTCAAGCAGATCCAAGAAGTGTATGTATACTGATTATCGCATAGATATATTAGATACATTGGATAAAATACACTACCATCAATCAATTTTTTGTGCATTCAAAATAACCGTGAAATCATTTCGAAAGATCAGTGAGTTAATTCTCCTAAAAATTGTTTCCCTAATTCAAAAGTGCAAAGCACTACCTCACTAGAGTCAACGGCGTGGTGGATAGATTCTTACAGCATCTGACAATCAATAAGGGAAATTATAAAAAAGCGTGGGAAATATTGAAAGACCACAAGAGAGTGTAGGTGAACACTCAGTTGAAGGTTTTTTTGGCCAGCCAACAGCAAACTGTGAGTCAGTAGCAGGCATAAAATAAATTCTCGACAGTTCTGAGCAGGTGATGATTTCCTTGAAAAATTTGGAGCTGCCAGTAGCTTTGCAGTTAACAGACCCAACATTCCACTTGCTAACCAGAGTGGACGTATTTCTAGCTATTGACGTCTATGCCGAAATAATGAGAAATAAAGTTATCCGCAACAATCAGGGCCCAGGTCAAATAGCACAAAAGACGCAGTTAGGTTGGCTACTGATTGATAAAGTCTCAATAGATGAATAGCTTCGTAAGCCAAATTGAACTCGACACTACGCTCAAAAAATTTTGGTAAATAGAAGAAGAACCAAACAGTACGAGGACCATTTTACAAAAGTATACGCCACGCTTACCTGATGGACGCTACCAAGTTCGCTTGCCGTTTAAAGGTGAAGAGTATCTCAGCATAGGTTCATCGTACTAGGGTGCAATCAGGCGATTGTTGCAATTAGAGGAGGAGCTCCATTGCAACACATCACTACACAGGGAGTACTTCAAATGCATAGCCGAGTATTAAAAACTATAGAAGAATCCGATAACATATTTAGTGGTCCAATCCACTACATCATCCCACATCATGCAGTTATTAAAGAATCCGGTACCACAACGAAG
This sequence comes from Volucella bombylans, assembly GCA_949129095.1. Lineage (NCBI taxonomy): Eukaryota > Metazoa > Arthropoda > Insecta > Diptera > Syrphidae > Volucella > Volucella bombylans. The sequence goes on along the minus strand of OX422145.1, from coordinate 14,462,405 downwards.
TTGCGGGTCGTATTGGATGTAAATCTTAAATCATCTTTGGTCTCTTCTTTAAATGACACACTGTTCATGGGACTTAAAGTATAAACGAACGTGACTGATTTCATTTTAATATGGAGAAAATAAAAACATACCTTTACTGCTGATGTGGAGAAAATGAACTCCCTCTAAATTGAAGCGGTTTATTTGTATGTTTTGACATTGTCGATGGTTTTCGTTTTTAGAGAGTTTTACAAATTTGATTTTACTTGTGTTTATTTTAGGTCCTATCTCCTCAGCACTTTTTTCTAATTTTTCGAATACTTCTTTCATTTTATTGTATTTTACAATAGTTTCTACTGACTATTATGTTGTTATGTTAATGTATTTGGTAATATTTGTTAAAAATGTTTCCGTTGCTCTGAAGTTTACATATTGCATAATGTAGTACTATATTGAATATGAGGGCAGATAACGCCTTCCCTTTTTTGACCCCAGAGTTGATGTTAAACGTTCCTTGTATCTTATATTGTATATCGACTTTAGCTTTGGTTTTTTTAATTGTTATTAGGGGTCCTTATACTCATAAGCTCTTCGTTTATTATGTTTCTTTTGATGCTAGCGAGTGCTTGTTTAAAGTCAATAAAGAGCATATGAAGATCTATGTTGTAATCGTAGCACTTTTCTATTGTTTGTTTTGGTATAAATATTTGATCTGTTGGCGATCGTCCAGTTCTAAGGCCACTTTGGTATTCTTCTATTTTATTTACTGCTATTTCACTAAGTTTGTCGAACAATATATTTGTCATAGAGAAGAAACATATGTTGATGATATCATAAGTGGCATAGATACCATCGAGGAAGCCCAGCTGAAACTCCGTGAAGGTAAAGACTTATTGTCACAAGCTGAGTTCCCTCTGCGAAAACACATCAGCAACACCGAACAAATCTTAAAAAAACATACTAGACGGACAACGTGACGTCGATTTCAATACTCCAGGGACAGGAATTATTGGAGCCAAGAACCTAGGCATAAAGTGGAATCCTATTTCTGATGCGTTCTGCTTTCAGGTATATTTGGTCAGGAATGAAGACGTGACTATAAGAACAGAACAAGGTCTGTCGTCGATTCAGAAAATCCAAATCCCACGTTCGATGAACACCATAACCAGTTCAAAAATTGAAGTTCGAGGATTCCGTGATGCATCAGAGGGAGCTTACACAGTGGCGGTCTTCCTACGCGTTCTCGATGTGAACAATGTGATGTTGGCAACACCATCCAAATGGAAAACGTTTATTGAAAACAGGGGATGCCGGATTCACCAACTGGCAAACTGTGCAATTTGGAAGCACATTCCATCAGATAGGAATCTAGCAGATGTAGCATCATGTGGCATATTACCAACCACACTCATTAGCAATACATTATAGTGGCAGGGACCAGAGTTCCTTAGGTGTCAGTGGAACGCGATTTTTCCAGATCAGCTGACGTGTTTAGAAACGGAGCAACACGTTCGACCAGTAAGAGTCCATCTTTGTTCGAAGGAAAAAGAAGAAGGTTTGATCGACGACCTTCTCAGAAGAAGATTGACGCTTTCAAAACTCATAAGAGTGATAGCGTGCTGTCGCAAAATGCAATGTCGCAACACAGTCGAGCAATAGATTGAATAACTATCACCAATAAAACCCTATAAAACAAATAAAGGGCTACACAATTCTATCGTAGAACCTTTTACAGATGATATGTACGAACATTCTGCGAGTAAGAGAAGGATTATCAAACTCAGGGCTACGAAATAGTAGAAAGTGCCCAATATTGCTAACGCCAGCCCATGATTTTACCATATTGGCAATTCGAGACTTCAACGAAGAAACTTTGCATGGAGGCAATCAGCAGACAATCGCATATACATATATACTCGTACGTCGACGATATTGTGTGCTAGGCTTGAAGAAAGCGGTGAAGAAAATGGTTCATAACTGCAAGGTTTATTTCAAGTTTTGCCATAAAAAAAATTCAATAATGGATGTGGGCAACCAGCAACTATGTCTCGGAGGAATATGAAAGACAGGATATGAAAAGGACGCACTCGAAGGATGAGTGCAGTTGTTTTCCGGCTTCTCATCGTGGCAGTTCTTGCAACAAACAAATTCTTACACTCATATTTTATCAGTTATTTTAAGTAAATGTGAATATATAATTTTAACCCATAGAAAATAAAAGTGTTTTGTGTTACCTAAGTGAACAATCTTACAAATTTGGGGATTCAACCAGAATATTGAAATAGTGTTTTTTTTTTTTTTTTTTTTTTTTAATATTACGAAATGACGTGCTTGGAAGACATAAATGAGATAAAAAGGTTTCTAAAATACGACAAAAAAAACATTGTGATGACCCTACACAAATATGTATTTGAAGACGAAGGCGACAGATCCAACAGAAGAAGACTCAGATTGTTTCAAGGTTTCGACTTCGATAATAACGACGAGAGGTATAAACAGAAGCAAAAGTACGTCGATGAACATCTGTGTGCAGCTGACCTGATTACGATCAGCAACGCGTTAGGGATCAATTACGACGTAAAGGATGTGAGCCAACACATATTTGATAACTTAAGAAAAAAGCAAAAAGATGAAAGTGTCCAAGAGTATTTGCTGCATATGAAAGATATAGCCTCTTAGGGAAATGTCGAAGAAGATGCTCTTATACAGTACGTTATTGACGGAATAACAGATTCGAATATAAATAAAATTATTTTTTACGGTTCTAAAAATATTAGAGATTTTAAAGACAAACTAAGATGTTACGAAACTATCCAAGAAAAAGCTGGACCAAAAAATGAAATAAGAAAGCCCGAAAAAGATTTTGCTAAAAGTGAAAAGAAATTCGAAATACAGTGTTTTAATTGTGGCGTAAAAGGGCATAAATCCATAAACTGCAGAGATAAAGAAAAGGGTGTCAAATGCTTCGAATGCAATAAGTTTCGCCACATTGCGAGAGATTGCATATCAAAAAAGTTTACAGTACCAAAAGCAACATGCGGATTCTACATTCTAACGATGACATAATGAACAAGGAAGTAAAAATTGGAGATAGGAAGTGGTTAGCTCTATTTGACACAGGCAGCAAATTCAATATAATAATCGAAAAAATCTATAAATATTTGAATATGCCGAAGCTTTCACAATCCAATTTTTATCTTGTCGGGTTTGGGCGGAATAAAAATGAGAATAAAATAAAACCTTTAGGCCATTTTGAACAAGAAGTCGAAATTGATTCCGAAAAATTTAATTCAATATTGCATGTCATACCATCCGACTGTTTAGATGTTGAAATAGTTATTGGAAAAGAGTTTTGTCGACTAGCCGAATTATGAATTACTCCAGAAGGTTTATATTTCCAGAAGTTAAACAAAGATGTCAATGATGAGTTCCACGCGATAATGAAGATAGATGCCTTATCAGAACTCGAAGAAATTGACATCGGAGAAACTGCTAGTACTTACGCCAAGCAACATGTGACTGAATTGATTCAAAACTATCGCCCAAATAAGTTGGTAAACGACTTTGAACTGCTAGTAATACCACGAGGCATGCAGATGGAAATAATAAGACGCGCACACGAAAAAGGACACTTCGCTGTTAAGAAAACGATAGATCTAATTAATAAAGAATATTTTATACCCAAACTTGATGAAAAAGTACGAAGACTCATTGCTAACTGTATACCATGCATCATAATAAACAGAAGGCAAGGCAAACAAGAAGGAGAACTACATCCAATACATAAAGAAGAGCCACTCCACACATACCACGTCGATCATCTTGGCCCCTTGGAATCAACAAGCAAAATGTATCGCCATATCTTTGTCGTTATCGACTCCTCCAAATTACGGACGCAAAGCATGACATTTGGTAATCCGGTTCAAATCATCTCGAGGATCCGCTTTTACTTCGGATGATTTTCGAAAATCTTGTAAACTGAAGAACATTAAACACATCAAAATCACTACCGGTTTACCACGCGCAAATAGGCAGGTCGAACGCCTCAATAGCGTCATCATATCCGTGTTGTCTAAGCTGAGTATCGAAGATCCAACTAAGTGGTACAAGTTTGTCGAACCCGTTCAGAAAACCATCAACTTAACCTTTAACCGAAGTACCAGTTTGACACCATTTGAGGTACTTGTCGGAATAAGAATGCGCGCCAAAGAAGACCTTCACATAAAGGAGCTGATAGAGGAGGAAATAAGAAAAAGTACTAAGAAACAAATAATAAAGGCTCAAAACGAGAACAGGAAAAGTTATAATCTTCGACGAAAGACAGCCACGAAATATAGGGAAGGTGATATAGTAGCCATCAAAAGGACTCAGCTTGGAGGTGGATTGAAACTAAGGCCAAAGTACTTAGGGCCGTATGAAGTTACGAAAGTTAAGCCGAATAATACTTACGATGTCACAAAAAGAGGTTACAACGAAGGTCCGAAACAACATAGTAAGGCACCACACTGAGAATTTTTTCACCGTGAGAGGAGAATGTAGAGGGATAGATCGATCATTGTTAAATGCTAAACAAGTATCATGATAATTGCTTTCACAACAATGTACAATAATTACATGCTTTTTTGTAATCACAAACATACAATACCTCAAAAAAATGTCAAATAAATTGTGAAACGTTTAGCAACATGTAACATAATATACAAAATACAAAAACATACAGAACACAGTAAAAAATACAGAAAATAAAAACTGAATTTAAAACGTTTGATATGTCAACACAAAACGGTTGCGGTTTTATTTTAAATATATAATTATAAGAATTTTAGAAAGTTTAAAGTGGTTAAGATTTTCTTATTTTCTCAACACAAAACAGTCGTTTTGACTGGTACCTACTTTATAAAATTCGCAAGAGTTTAGTCTCGTAGCTGCTATGCTGCCAAGGTCAATACTAAGGCCTTAGCATAAAAAATTTCACACCGTTTTTTTCTTATATTTGAAATGTCGAACAATAACTGAATCTCCCACATCGCCCTGAAAAGAGCATCCGCTATACCGAAGACCAACCAGATTCTCTCAAAATCTAAAGTCGCACCCAAAATCGGGGCGTCTGGTTTTCATGACATTTCTAAAGCCAACAAATAGATGAATTTAGCAGCATTTGCTTTTCGCAATGACGCAAATTTCTCTGCACAATTTTCCGTGTGGATGAAATAGTCGAATACAATCCCTGAGTTTTTTTTTTCCTGATGATATGTCCATATCCAATATAAAAAAAATTTCGGAAAAAGAAAACTTGGTGCTGTATCATTCTTCTGAAATTTATAGAATTAGATGATTTGCGGAAACTTTTTTCTTTTTCTGTGAATGAATATATGACTGTAGGTGATAATAGTAGTGCTCTGGGAACTTAGCTTTAGCACAATCCTAAGCAAAATATTACGTTAGCATTCTCTAGTCATTCGAATACTACAAAAGTTTATGACATGCTTCATTCATCACTGTCACAAAGTTTCAGACGCATTTCATAGATCTATTGGTGTTGTTGCTACAGTCTTTTACTATTTCAAACGGATGTTGAATTTCTCGTGCTTAGGGTTAATTTATATTTTACCTTCAATAAGCCTCTTTGTTATTTTTCAATTTTGGGAAAACAAAATAATTTTCATGCGTAGTTTTAAGTAATTATATCTCCATAAAATCGTTGGGGCTTCCATTCGTTCAATTTTATTTCCGACTCATTTCAACTTCTTTCAACGGTTTCTTCCAACGTAAGGTAATTGCGCGTTTTACAAAAATTGGTTGATTTACTTTCTACTCAGTTAATCTTCTCCCCGTTTATGTGTACTACTAACAGCTGGATCCTGAAGAGAGACTAAAGAGAGTTTTTTGGTCATCAATATTTCAATAGCTGTTTACTTCAAATTCATATGACATAGTTGTTTAGTTTAAAATCAGATCAGATGATATTAAACGTCACACTACATACTCACCACTTATTGCCTTGTTGAAAAGCTTTTACGAGATTCTAAAAACGACCTCCTATTTTCCATAGTATGTCTTCTGGACCAAAACAGTCAAGATTTATAACGAATAACACCTTAAGGATACATAAAAACAAAAGTGAATAAATATGTGTGCTATGTATGTAAAAGTCTGGTAAGTATCAAATTATTTCTAGAATATTAAAATTTTGTTTATGTTCATACTGTTCACTTTCCTAAAGGAGTCATGTTAGAGTTGAATTCTTCCGTTCACTTGCCCGAGAAATTTTTATATTGTATATTGATCTATTTTTTTTTCTTTTTTCAGATGTACTTATTGCACGAGAATATGGAGAGTTTTAGGGATATGTTATGACATGAATAATAATGATTATATATATAATAGTAATGTGCAAAATAAATTATTATTTATATGCCAATTTAATCTCTTCTGTCTTCTTGACAATTACTATTTGATTATTACTTGACAATTTCAATTTGTCGGCCTAACACATATGTGATATATACTCGTATAAACTCAGGCAACTGGTTTATGTTTCACCATGTTGCAGTTTTGAAAAGAGATACCCCTCTTTGTTTTGTTTTGTTTCCGCCTACATACAAAAGTATTTACTATACAATACTACGCGACCTGAGGAAAACACTCAAATAAAGCAATAATTTCTAAAGGGATTATTAGTCGTTTATATTGCTTTTTTTATTATCAAATAAAAAGTTCGATTATTTTTGATAAATGAATAACATTTGTTTTACTTTATTTAATATGCGTAATTGTTCTCTGCTTACAGGTAGAATATATAAGAAACATCGACTGGTTGAATTTAGTCCTCCTTCAAATAAGATTCCAAAACAAAAACTTCAAATTCGTAATGCTGTAATTCATATAAGGATTGAGAAGGCTTCAACAGATTCCAGTACGATAGCAGGCCAATTAGAGCATCATAATATACATCGTCACAAAAACTCAGCCCCAAGAGAACCTAATCTCAAAATTTGGATTTTTCAACTGATGGGAAACGATTTTGCTAGTAAGGTGGGTCTAAAATGTTGCCATGAATTGCCTTATATTTAGTTTTTGAGAGCCTTGAACTTGTTAAAAATAAATAAAATATGTTAAAAATATAATAAACAGGGCTTCGATCAAGTCGCTACTCTTTGCACATCTTTAAGAGTTGACCATAAGGTGCTTGGATGGCAAAAAATTGATATAACCGAGACTGTTCAATTTTGGTACAGCAAACATCAGGAGGATAAGCTTAGACTACTTATTGACTGTACTGGATGCGGAAATCGATATATTTTACACTTATTCGATAGAAAGCTGCAACATTCCTTATTTTCACCAGCTGTAATGCGTTTTCAACAATCGTTCTCACAAGAAATGGAGGAATATAAGAATTTAAAAAAATGTAACACTTCATTAAAATTGCAACAATCTAATGAAAATAAGAGTAAACACTACTACTATCACTACAAACGGTATATCCATCATCGCTTCAAACGAAAAAGCAAACCACCAACTTCAAATATTCAAAACTTTGATAAGTATCAGCTGAAACCAGAACAGGAAAGTTCACCACACTCATGGTCCTTGAATAAAAATAATAGAAATATTCGTGCCACGAAAAATCTCTTATATAGCCACAAAGAGCTCATGGGTGTGTCCTATGAAGTTGACGATGAATACCATATTGAAGACCGTTTAAATCCTAATCGACCGTTCTTAGTTTTACATACAGAACCTAATCGCTCCCGAAGAGTAAGAAGACGTGCAGTAGATTGTTCTGGAGCACTCCACGGGCAATGCTGCAAAGAATCATTTTATGTTAGTTTCAAGGCGCTGGGATGGGATGATTGGATAATAGCTCCACGTGGATATTTTGCAAATTACTGTCGAGGCGATTGCACTGGACCTTATAGGACTCCGGATACATTTCAAACATTCCACGCACATTTCATTGAAGAGTATCGAAAAATGGGTCTTTTAAATGGAATGCAACCATGTTGTGCTCCAGTAAAATTTTCCAGCATGTCACTTATATATTATGGCGATGATGGTATAATAAAACGAGATCTTCCAAAAATGGTCGTGGACGAATGTGGGTGTCCATAAAAAGGTACTTCAAGTTAAGTTAATTATTAGAATTTATATATAGTAGAAAAAAAATGGAATAAAAAAAATTATTTGTTAACAAATAGTACGAATATTTTTTTATCAAGTGTGAACAAATAACATAAGCCTAAGTAACAGTTATTGTAAAATAGTATAAAAATACGCAATTTGTTTTATAAATGTTAATATATATCTTTCTAGTGTAAATTACCTCATTATTTTTATTTATAATTCCTAAATGATATCTTATAGCATGTAACGATTTTGTAAGAACTTAAAATAATTGAAAAATAAGACAAATGATCAGCTGAATGTGGTGCATTTTCTTACCATGGGGAATTTTATATATTATCAATTTATTTGTTATAAAAGGCTTGCCAGACTGATTTTGTGTGCTTAATGATGTCTTCAGGTAAAAAGCCATTAATATGTGCATTTAGACAGAAAACTATTAGTTTATCCTTAAAAAAATCTTTGTCAAGCTTAAAAAAAAATTGGAACTAGTAACATGAAATCGTATGCTCAAACTAAAAGTGTCATATTTACATTATTACATGCATAATTAAAATCCTATCTTTTCCTTACTCAAAAATGCATACTCAAGTTTTAAATAAATACAGCTTTAAGAATTGACAGTTATCAGCTAGCAGTTTATTTAAGTCTTTCTTTTTGATAAAAGCTGAAAAAAGACAATTTAAATAACTTTTCGGGTTTTATGTAACTAATAAATGCTTTTTCTTTACAGTCTCAATCTTTAATATTTAAAACTTTTACTAATTCCTGTTTATGAAAATAAATCTCATTAAACTTATAAGTTTCTGTGGAACATTTTCTTACATTTTGAAAAAAATAAAAAACGAAAAATTATACAGCCGCTACAGTTTTTGCTCATATGTATATACTTAGATCTATGATTTTCTTCATTTACTTCACAAATAAAAAAAATTATTTATTGCCAATTTTATTGCAAATATGTTGTAGTAAATAAAATTTCTAAAAACACACAAAATTAGTTCTACAGAAAAATAAACAATGAAATCTTAATTGCCTTTAAAATTTAAATAAAAGTAAATTCAAACAGGATCCGTCCAATCTTTTAATAAAGCCAAATAAAAGAAAATTGTTTTTTTTTTATGATTTGTGTTACTAAATGTGTGTCCTAGATACATATTTTTTATATTTTTAACCTTTACACAGACTTCTTCTACATACATGTTGTCCAAATAAATAAATGAAAAGTGCGGTTTTTTCTGTAAGTAGACGTTTTTTATTCTTAAGCGAAAGGAATTCAACGTGCAAAACGCACACGTGAAATATAATTCACTGAATTTTTTGTAATTTTTTAGGACAGAATACGTATAGTTTAACTCAATTTTATGTATAGAAAAATAAAATCAAATTTTCGGCAGCAGCCTGTACTTTTACAAGGTATTGGGAAAAGATACTTATTGTATAATACACATGCCTTACTAAGAAAAGGTTGGCTCATAAAAACTAAATAGTGAAGTTGCGGTAAAAAATTTTACTACTTATGCGTTTGTATATATCATAGGAAGTATATGGCTATACATATAGCAATTTTGTTACATAAAAAGAGGATTGTCAGTGCAAAATTTCGAAAAGCAAAGCTTTCTAAAATAAATGTATTTAGCTGAACCATGGGTGACTTTTTTTTCAATAACCTTGTGATTGGTTATATAACAAAAACTATTCAATTGTGAAACAATATTCAAAATTAAGTGAAGAAGTAACGATTTTTCATTCTTCTGGATTACCTAACTACGAAAAACGAGTGCAATTTCATATCACATAGGAGTATTTTCTTTTAACATGCAAGCTACATGTTTTTCCCAGCAATTTTTGGTGGCTCTTTATAGTCTAAGTACAATTGAACGTTTTACTTACCTCAATGAAAATTTCATAAAGTCAGAAAAAATTACTCCGTGCATCACTCCAAGGATAATTGTTGGTGCAGTTTACAGTTTTTAGATTAAATACGATTGCAGCTATTAACGGACCTGTTAAGCTGTTTTTTTACATTTATCCTATAGTAAAAAGTTATTAAGTATTTTCAAATTTTGCAAATTAACAAACAAACATGTGTGTGTGTGGTTAATACTTTAGACTTCGATACCCCCATTTTCAAACCTTTCAAAAAAACTCAAAGAAAATACACAATTGCGTTCCGAGCTCTGAGAGAATTTTCACACATAAATTGACCTTTTTGATGTACTCGTATAACATTTAGAAATATTACACTTTAAATTTCACCCTAAAATAGCAAAATCAACTTTATATCTTACTAGCTAGTGTACCCGCTTCGCAGCGCATACAAAAATATTCTCTTTCTACATACGTATATGTTTTTGTAATAAATCAAGTAATGATTAGTTTTTTCTTAAAGAAAATCATCATAAGTATTTTTTTATTTGGATAAGGATGAACAAATAATTTTCAACGACTCGGCCACACAAACATTAGAAATCCCAACGCTCATTTATTGTACAATGACATTCCAGCTGTCAGCTCTATGGACAAGGCCAAACTACTTTCTGCACACTTTGCGGCCAGCTCAACACTCCCAGATTGTGCTTTGTCTCCGCCTACACTTGAGTGCGTCGAATCTTCAATGGGACGAGTCTACTTTCGCACTCGTGTAGTAGCAAGAGTACCTAAAGATCTCAACATACATAAATCCGCTGGTCCAGATGGTATACCTCCCCTTCTTCTGAAGAGGTGTTCTTCCACGCTGGCAAAACCACTGCGTAAGCTTTTTCATCAATCCTACTCTTTAGGACGCTTCCCGAGCAGATGGAAAACAGCATTTGTCCAGCCCGTCCCTAAAAAAGGCGAATCATCTTCTCTCTCCTCCTACAGACACATTGCACTTACGTCCCTTCTTTCCAAGATCCTGGAAACACTGATAAATCGCTCATGAAATATCTCGAAACACGAAAACTTCTCAATGACCGGCAGTACGGTTTTCGTAGCAACAGGTCCACTGGTGATTTGATGGCATGTCTCATCGAAAAGTGGAACCAAAACGTACATCAATCTGGCGAAAGCAAGATAGTTGCACTTGATATTTCTAAGGCATTTGACAGAGTTTGGCATCAAGCTCTTTTGTCGAAAATGTGTGGATTTGGGATCGACGAATCTCCTCTTCAATGGATTAGAATTTACCTTTCCGAACGTTCAATTCAAGTTGTTTTGGACGGTTTCAAGTCTGATATTCACAAAATAAATGCTGGTGTGCCCCAGGGCTCTGTTCTGTCTCCGACACTCTTTTTAATTTTCATTACTGATCTCTTGACTGCTACTTCTAATCCAATATATTCCTTTGCTGATGACCGTACTCTCTGCTTTTCATATTCGTTCCCGGACTCACGGCCTGCTCTTCGGCTGTAGAACGGGAACGGCAGCGTATGCTAAGCTCATTAAATTTCGATATCAACAGCATAACCAATTGGTTCCATAACACAATGCTGTCTGCTGTCGTTAAAGCGAAATTTAAACACCCAGCCATTATCCATGAATGGCACTTGCATCGTCGAAACCGAAAAACTTTCCATTCTCGGTATGTGTGTCAATGACAACTTACGTTGGAATGACCACATATTTGATGTCGCCTAAAATGCTGCGATATGCCTAGATTTCCTCAAGCGATGTAAGAAATATTTTACCCCCTCTGATCTGGCCTCAATATATAAGGCATTCATCCGCCCCAAATTGGAGTACAACGCCCATATCTGGTCAGGTGCTCCTAAAACATCTCTGCATCTGTCAACCAGTCAATCAATGGACACCTTCGAACACCGACGAAATGTCTCGTGTCTCACTTTGTTTTATCGTTATTTCCACCACCAATGCTCCACTGAAATCGCCAGTATCATTCCGCCCATTCAAACTTTCAAACGCAACACCCGTCTCGCTATGAATGCTCACCAGTATACCCACAAGCCCATTTTCGGACGTACTCTAAAATATCGTGATTCGTTCCTAAGCCGTACAACTCGCTTATGGAAAGGCCTGCCGATCTCTGTATTTCCTGGTCGTTATAACTTGCAAACATTTAAAAACAATGTACATCGGTATCTCTCTTTTCTTCCTCCCCAAATTTCCTTTGCCCGCACTGTGTACAATCACCTGAAGAGTTCTCAAACCCCTTGAGCGCGCGCTGAGTAGAAAAAAAAAAAACACATTTTGGTCGCAACGGCCGCTATTTCGCGTTCAATGTTGGCTCTGAGCTCTTCGAACGTCGTCGGCGTGTTGGCATAAACCAATGACTTAACGTAGCCCCACAGAAAATAGTCAAGCGGCGTTAAATCGCACGAACGAGGCGGCCAATCGACTAGCTCATTTCTTGAGATAACACGCCCACCATACTTACTCTTCAATAAAACAATTGAAGCGTGTGCTGTGTGGCTTGTGGCATCGTTCTGTTGAAACCACATGTCATCCAAGTCCATATCTTCCAATTCGGGCCAAAAATAATCGGTGATCATGGCGCGATAACGCTGACCATTCACAGTAACGTGACAATCATTATCGTCGACGAAAAAATATGGCCCAATAACGCCGCCGGCATGCAAACCGCATCAAACAGTTATTTTTTGTGGATGAAGTGGTGATTCATGCAGCACATGTGGATTTTCACCCGAACAATAACACATAATTTGCTTATTGACGAACCCATTGAGCCAAAAATGAGCTTCGTCACTGAAGATGATTTTGCGATGAAATTCCTCATCTTGGCGCATCTTCTCCAGAACCCAATCGGAGAACGTACGTCGCTTCAAATGGTCCATCGGTTTCAATTCTTGAGTCAGCTTGATCTTGTATGGGTGTAAACCAAGATCCTTACGCAAAATACGACATAATGTGGTCTGAGCGATGCCCGATTCTTAAGAACGCCGTGGAATAGACTGATTTGGATCGTTTACTATGGACGCCTGAACGGCAGCGAAATTTTCGACACTTCGACCAACCTGTTATCTCATTGGTACGGCAACATCGCACAACGAATATATAGACTCAAATTTTTGCACTAAACTTGTTATTGCCTGTCTACTAGGGCGATAATTACGACCGAAAATTGGAGTTAACGCTCTTAAAGTTGCAGTCACCGACTCCGAATTTCGGTAGAAAATGTTTATATACGAGGGGCGTTCAATATATTCTCGGTATCGATATGAAGGAAAATGCGAATTCAATTTAAATTGTTTTTATTTTTCAATATAATCTCCCCTAACATCAATGCATTTGTTACATCTTGAGATAAGCTTTTTTAAACCCTCAAAAAAATAAATTTCCTCTTTCTCTGCAAAATACCCATTTATTGCCGACTTGAGTTCTTCATCATCCGAAAATCTTTTTCCACGAAGACATTTTTTCAAATCCGGAAACAGGAAATAATCACTAGGGGCAAGGTCTGGACTATAGGGTGGGTGTTGGATTTCTTCGAAACCACAATCTCGCGCAGCAGCCTTGGAAACTCGCGCCGTGTGAACAGGAGCGTTGTCATGAAGAAGCAACACACCCGCTACGAGTTTACCTCGTCTTTTCTTTTTAATTTCCTCCCGCAAATTATGCAAAGTGGAAGGGTAGGATGTGGCGTTGATGGTTTAACTTTTTTTTTTGTACTCAATGAGCAAGATTCCCTTTGAGTCCCAAAAAACTGTGGCCATGAGCTTCCCGGCAGACGGAGTGACTTTGAACTTCTTCGGGGGGTCTGTTCCTTTTTTATGCCACTGCATGGACTCTTGTTTGCTTTCAGGGTCATAGTGGTGGACCCATGTTTCATCCCCAGTAACAATTCGATCCATAACACCGTCCGCGTTCTCACTACACATCTCCAAAAGCTCTCTACAGCATGCGATTCTCACTTTTTTCTGAGGCGCTGTGAGCATTCGTGGCACCCACCTTGCACTGACCTTTGAAAGGTTAAGATGGTCATGAAGAATGGTGTGAATGGTACCAATTGAAAGCGTGGTGATATCTGCCATTATTTTCACCTTTATTCGGGCATCCTCAAGAACAAGTTTTTCGACTTCTTTGATGCTTTCTCCCGTACAAGCAGTAGCCGGGGCGCCGGAGCGGGGGTCGTCTTCAATGCTCTCTCTGCCTCTCTTGAACTCACTTGACCACTTTTGCACAGTTGATAATGAAGGTGCGGAACCCTGGTAAACAGCCACCATCTTCATGAATAGTTTTTTGACTTTTTCCTTGCTTAGTGAGAAATTTAATTACAGCGCGATGCTCAATTTTCACCATCATCGTCTCAGTTGCCGTTATGATTCTGTTTAACTAGAGATAAAACGCGAATTAATAAGCACATTTATATGAAATTTTACATGAATGCACTAAAATAATAATATTACTTGATAAATAAGTCAATTTATATATACAACCACAGCTTCACCCCTATACCGAGAATATGTTGAACGCCCCTCTTACGAGTATATGTTAATTTGCAGACGTTGCTCGTTCGTGTACTTTACCATGATGAAAATGTTGAGTTTACTGAATAAATTGACAGTGACAGTTTGATGATTAGTAAAAGAGTGCGTTCACAAATTAAATTCAAAGTTGTCAAGTCCCTTTAGAACTCGAATGCGAATGTATACTTGACTAATGCATATGTACGAGTACATATGTACGTACAGATATATCTTTTTTTCAGCTAAAGTACTTCTTGCCGTGTTTCTATTTGGATGCCGAATCATCTGCATTAACTGCAGTGTCGACAGATTTATAAAGGTGAAGGACACCATTAATCTTTGTCAAAGTTAGCTCATTAATATTGGCTGCAGAATCATTTTAGGATGCACGGACAGCCCATGATAGGGTCTCGCTCTGGATATCTTCAATTGAGGGATATATCCGATCTAATTAGTAATCAGTTTTACTTAATCGGTTTCCAAAAGCAGGAGTAATTTTCCCATTTTTTTCCGGAAATGTTTTATTTCCCATGCGCAGCAGAGTTTCTACAAATGCTTCAGCATTGTCTTCTCAAGTTCTGCGAATTATAATAGGCAACGTTTGATGAAAGTCTCCTGAAAGACAGCATTACTCCTCCAAATGGCGCATCTAATGATCTTGAGTCCCATAATGTTCTGTCAACAGCTTCTACCTAAATTTTTTTGAGCCATTGTGCATTTATTCCAGACAATTAAGGTACTTTCCTGTAATTACTTCCCCGTCGCGCTTTGCTTAGAAGTATTGCTAACCGAATTACTGAACGCTGCATTGTTAAGTGGTAATTTGAATGCAGTATGTGCTATTCGTCCGCATTGTAGAAGAGTTGCAGCAATACCAAAAAATGGAACCGCAATGACAACTTTTGCCATTTTTGCTAAAGCTAAATTAATCAAAAATGTTTGGCCCGTTCCTCCTGGAGCATCTAAAAGGTATATCTTTTTTCGGTTTGTTCAATGCCGCTACGAACGTTATTGAGTACGAATTTTTCCTCCACAATAGGAGTAATATTCACATATTGCAGAAGCCTTTTTCTGTTGTATGAGGTTTCTCTAATGAATTCAGTCCTCAGTAATGAGTTTCCATTATTTAGATCGTTTAGCAGCGGAAGCCTAAAATCAGTAATAATTTTGTTACTTATTTATTGATCTATTTGTTCAATTGGAATCAAAACTTTATTGAATATTCTTTCTTTATTACCAATATCTGAATGAACATTTCACACGCGATTGAAGATGTTTTCGACCAAATTATTTTTAAACTGCTACCATTAAATGACAGCGAAAAGATGCAGTAATAATATTGATGATCTAGAGATAGATGCATCAGATAGACATTCATGAATCACTTGTGAATCACCTTCGAGCAATACAAAAGCTTTGCAAGCAGATAGGTAGCTGCGATGTGATATGCCGTTAACTATGTGCAAGTCTTGCAAAAGATGTTGGACGTGTGATGTGATGTAGGAGCATATGCAAATAAAAGCATTCAGAATTGTTGGGATGTACTGTGTACATATGTACGTCCTATAGCAAGCGCTTTCCTTAAACCGAGATAAGCACTTACATATCTCATTGTATAAACGAGTTCGTGCGAAATTCTCTATAGAGTTTAAAAAAATATGTTAATGTTGTTTCACGCGGTGTTTCGAGAACAGCGTTGCATTAAAGAATGCCCTTTGGTCATTTTCAAGATCTACTGGAAGGTGGAAAACAATATGCGAGCGTTCATGGATACTAAAGGACAATATAAACAGCCTCCGAAGTGCCTATGTATCACCCATTATACCCATCTACCTCACCTTGTCGATTTTGCAAAGAAAATGTTGCTTGATCATTTCTTTTATATATGTTAATACTTCTAAATATATGTAATAGATTTATCTAAATTGCATAGCTAAACATTAATATCGGCATTGAAAGTGTGGAGCAAAACCGGATTGTATAATATGTACTACTCAACTATAAATATATCTATAAATATATTTTGCTTGTCTGTAGCAGTTCTCCAACCTTTTTATAAAGCACATCACCTATATTTAGAGTATCCATCATATTCAGTAATGGTCAAGTTAAGAAAAGGCATTGAATATCTGTTAGTAAAAACATTTGCATTCATATGGTACATGGCGACGCTGTGTTAAGAGGATCACATTGATCATGAATCACATTTTTTATAGCGATATCGTGTAATTCTTTATCTTTTTCTGGGTCGAGAACTTCAACATATATTATGGAATCAATTTCGTTACTGCGAATTTTTTCGTGAAAGCCAGAGTAGCACATGTACGAGTACATGGGGTAGAGCTCTCTTTTGCTACCCAATGCTGTACATATGTATCGCATATGCATTTTCCAAAAATCTTTCCTTTAGTTTCATAAGCTTCTTTACTCTCGCAATGATATCATACCGATCATAACTTTTGTTACCCGGACACAAATTTGATTTTGAATTTGATGTTGCATGTCGTTGTTATAAAGACATTAGGGCGCCCACAAGCGCTAACGTATATCATTGCATCCTGTGTCTTGTCGTGCATATATCCCGAACTACCGGTGACTGTAAACGGCAAAAACTATAGCTTAGTAAAATTTTAAACATTTTCATCGGCACGCAAAACATCGCGTAGATGTATTGTATATACTTCTCAGATCTAAGCTTTTTCTGATTAAGGCAACTAGAGGTTAGCCATTCTGTTTCAATTTCGGCGTACACTTCAACTCAATACTGATTAAGCAACTAGCTAAATCGATTGAGTGAATTGAACGTATCGTGGATATTGTAAGGCATCATATGATCTATGCGTTTCACATATTCTGCGTAAAGATTCATTTCGACCAAGCAAAATAATATCTCTACTCTTCAATTCTTGTCCAGCCAAATTTATTCGTTAAAGGTGCATTATCAACTACGATGCTGCCCAACAGGCCATGGCTCAAGTAGTGAACTGGTTTCCAAATTGGAAGGTTCGGTGTTCGAATTTCAACCGCGCTGCAAGACCTTAATTTGTTCAGTCAACTAAAATCAAATAAGAGAGTAGTTGACTGGGAAACAACAACTAACAATTTTGTCTCCCCATTAAATGTTGGATGCCACCCATGGAACGAGATAACCACTGAGCCCAAACACCTTTCTTCTCTCTCTGTTCAATTTTCCAAAAAACTTAACACATGCTGAGGCATTATACAAGTAAGTGTATTCATACCCACTTGGGTGTTAAGTTCTTTAAAAAAATTAATAGCTATCCGAAGCTCGTCGTTCACATCGTGTAGTTACTTGATTGTGCATGTCAGATATACTCGTAAAATAAATTTGAAGGAAGTTATAGGAATTGTCTACCGGAAAGAGATTTGCAGCTAAATGCTACACTTGTCCTCGCAACTTAAAAGTAGGCATAAATCTTTGCTCAACAAATGACGTTATTTGGAAAGGATCGTATAGACTGAACGAATTGTTTCGATAAAAGATTTTCCATAGATATTCAAGAAAAAAGTGGCTCTGGTGGGTAAGCACTTTCTCCAAATCTAACTTTTCCAACAACATAGCGACACGAGTTGCTTGCATGTTCGAGCTTTTGCAACTGTCGGAATAATTTCACGCGTGGGCTGCGTGTTCTATCTCTGTGGCGTTATCTCCCCCGCCCTTAAATTCGAACGTCCTCGTGAGATCTTACTGGCATTACTAAGCGAGGAATATCTTCAATACCAATTGTGGTTGATGTTGGTTTATTGTTGGTTAATACTATATCCCCGTTTGTTACTTTTTTCCTGTTATTGGTTCTCCTGCTCGCCCGCTCTGCGTACAAACACTGAGCGCGCGCAAATTATAAAAAAAATTTAATGGTGTTTAAAATGGTGATTATAAGAATGATATTTGATGATAGGTTAATGTTGAGCTTAGTCTCAAGTAAACTAATTTTTTCGGTACTGTTTACATATTAAAGAGCTATTCTTTCTAATGATAAAACATTTGGTTCAAATAATGGTTGCAGTATTGCTGGTAGGGTTTGGTATTTGGTAACTTAATTTGCCACTGTTGGTTTTCCTTTTATCTCGATAGTGGTGTTGAAATACTTTATGATGAAAGTACCATGAAGGATAACTTTTTCGTTATTTACAAGGACTGGTACATTGAATTACTTTAGCACGAGTATTCCGGGTGAGACTTCTTCCACTTCTAGGACATGTTCGTTGGTGACGATGGTACAATTTGATTTTTAGGTTCGTATTAATATTGGGATATACTGTTGATACGATGAGTTTGTTATATTCATAAGAATATTCTCGTTACAGATTGACAAACAGTTACATGTTTTACACTTATAGGAAATACCATAGATATTTTGATTATATTCTAATATTGAATTATATTTTACTTTATTTATTACTCTTTTTACAGGTTTTAATATTGATAGGCTACAATTTTCTTTATTTGCTGTTGGAAAATTATGAATATATATAAGATTTTTATTATTTGAGGCAATTTTAAACCATATATACATACATATATGGTATGTTTTCGGCTTTTAACAAAGTTTCAATAATATTTATTTCTATATTTGGGAGTATAAATGAATTGGCCATATTTACTTTTGCCCAGTGAATGGCGTATCCTACGTTTACCAAATCTTATTTTATTATATCTAGTTTATATATTATTTTTAAAATTTCATCAGTATACTATAATTATTTTCTTTTTTTAAATACCTTTATTATATTCTTCGTTACGATAGTTAGTTCATTTATCTTATCTATAGTTATTTTATTGATAACGGTTTGCTTACTACTATTTCTAAGGATTTATTAATTTTGTTTGAGATAATTTCGTGGTCGTTGTGGCCCGGGTTACCTGCGATCCACTTCAAACATACTATCTTTTCTTTTTTGTTTTAAGAACTTAACACTCATTAAAATCCGATATCAACAGCATAACCAATTGGGGAACTATCAACAGAGTATAATTTAATGCTTCCAAAACACAATGCTGTCTGCTGTCTTTAAAGCGAAATTTAAACACCCAGCCATTATCCATGAATGACACTTACATCGTCGAAACCGAAAAACTTTCCATTCTCGGTATGTGTGTCAATGACAACTTACGTTGGAATGACCACATATTTGATATCGCCAAAAATGCTGCGAAATCTCAAGGTTTCCTCAAGCGATGTAAGAAATATTTTACCCATTCTGATCTGGCCTCAATATATAAGGCATTCATCAGCCAAAAATTGGAGTACAATGCCCACATCTGGTCAGATGCTCCTAAAACATCTCTGCACCTGCTAGATAGGATTCAAAACCGTGAGATAAAACTTATTGACGATACTAATACCAGTCAATCAATTGACACGCTCGAACACCGACGTAATGTCTCCTGCCTCACTTTGTTACATCGCTATTTCCACCACCAGTGCTCCACTGAAATCGCCAGTAGCATTCCGCCCATTCAAACTTTCAACCGTAACACCCGTCTCGCTATGAATGCTCATCAGTATACCCTCAAGCCCATTTTCGGACGTACTCTAAAATATCGTGATTCGTTCCTAAACCGTACAACTCGCTTATGGAATTCCCTGCCGATCTCTGTATTACCTCAAGTGGGTATTATTACACTTAAAATGCCTGAAAATGTGTTAAGTTTTTAGGAAAATGGGACAGAGAGAGAAAGAAAGATTTTTGGGCTCAATGGTTATTTCGCTCCATGAGTGGCATCCAACATTTAATGGGGAGACTAAAGTATTAGTGTAATTGGACTTGTTGTTGTATTATAGGCAACCACATTCGTCTTACGTGAAATTAAATTGTCTGAAAATGTCTTTCGGCGAGGCTGGGATTCGAACACCGAACCTCCCGATTTGGAAGCCAATACACTACCACTTGTGCCACCGTCACCCACAAAATCTATAAAATCTAATGACCTGATGAATCTGTTGTTAATTCTTAATCTAATTAAGTGTGTTTCGAAGGAAAGATTGGATATAAGGGATGACTCTTTTCAGCGGATGGTCCTAGCAAAGCTTCCAGTTTGCCTATTGCTCGCTCGTAAGCTTTTATCTCGATGTGTTGGATAATTTTAAATGATCCGTTTTGCAATTTTGCACGACCTGTACTTATTTTAATCAGCTGAGAATGGCTTTAGTCCAAGATTTGAGCGTCTGCGTTGCATAAAGGTAGTAAAGACCTATTGGGGAAAAATAAATTTTTATCAGACTCTTTTGAATAATCCTAATCAAATTACTGTTGAATTTTGATTTCCTACTATTGTACTATTTTTTTCTTATACCTAGAGTCTAATTTATTTCCTGTTCTTCTGTTTATTTTACCATAAATAGTTTCTACTGCAGAATATGTTTTTAAAGGGCTTTTCTTTGATATTGTGGCATTCTAAGTCAGGTTGTTGTTTGCTCTGTATTTCTCCATATTTTCTTGTCTAAATGTCAATGGGTTTTTATTTGTAGTCGAATGTAGAGATCGGTTATATTCGTAAATACATCTATCTAGTAACTCACAGGTAGAAGAATGGGTGTTATCTGTGTTAAGGCAACAAACTAATTCGGAAAGGGTCGAATGAAATCTGTCGGCTTGCCGTGTACACAGCTTGCGTAAGGAGGTGCTTTAAAGACAGTTATGTTAAACATATTTTCTAACATCTAAATGATAGAACTGGAACTTTTCGTTGTCCATAACTGTGGTTTGTGGAACTCCAAAGGCTGGTATTAATCCTCTAAAAGGTTCCTTAATTTCTTCTGTGGATCTTAATTTTACTATACTTTTATTTACAGTATTTGAGCAGAGTATCCTGGAATAGGGGTCATTTGTAATTCGAGCTTGTTCGTGTGCCTGTCATTCTTGTGTTCTTTGCAAATTCTGCAAAGTTTTGCAATTTTTTCTATTTTTGGTTTCTTCCGGGGGAAATAGTAATTATATAAAATTTTGCACTTTATTCTCGCGAGCATTACGATTTACGGTTATGTTCGTCGGTAAGATCAGTAACCATATTTCTACCGACACGTGTTCAATATTGCTTGAAAATTCAAATTCAAAAAAATTTTTCTTCGGTTTTTATAGCATTAGTGACCGATTGGTTAAGATACTTCTTAAAGATGCCTATTAACTATTCTTGGTTGAAACCGGTTTCAATTATGGTGTGCTTGTAATAGCATCAGCAACAACATAAGCTTTTCTAGGCTTATATTTTATTGTATAATTATACTCTTCGAGTATAGCCTTTCTACGTTTCACCTTGTTATTCGTGTTTTTGTTGCCTTTTACATAGGTTAGAGGCTGGTGATCTGTAAAGAATTTTAATTTTGTTTGACCATAGAGGTAATTCCTTAACGATTTCGCAACACGTACCATAGCCAGCATTTCCTTCTCATTACCGGCATAGTGCCCTTCCGCTTTATTGAAATGAAAGTTATCGGCTAATTATATATATCGGCTAATGATAATTATACAGCTCCAATCACGTAATCCAACGCATCAGTTGTTATATTGACTTCCTTGTTGAAATCTGAATAGGTTAGAACAATGTCATCAGAATAAAGAGAGAGTTTGACTTTATTAAATGCTTCTGTAGCTGTTTCATCCAATTGAATAGATTTTTTACCTGATGTTGTTTTGGATACTTCCTCCCCTCTTAAGGTTTTGCCAGATTGGGGTAATCTTCAATGAATATACGGGAAAATCTCGACAGACCATGAAATGATCGCAGATCTTTAAGGGTTTTTTGGTATGGAAACTTTGTTATGGTTTGTCCATCAATAGGATTAGCTTTTATACCGTCCGAAGATAATACAAAAAATTCTCCCTCTGGCTTCAAAAATTCACACTTGTCAAATTGGACTCTGAGATTAGCTTGCTCAATCGTTTTGAAAACTTTGCCTAAATTCTGGAAGTGAGTTTCAACATCTTTTGTGAAAGTTGAAAGTCAGACTCTTTTTTGGTTCACCAAATAGGCCGCACTTAGTCTATCTTTTTGTTCTTGAAGCATATGACTTGTTCTGATGCAAACCTTGTGCAAACGTTGGACTTTGACATTTTTAGTCTGGAGCATGTAATTTTCGTTTGGGAAAATTGCGGCAGATAATTCCTTGAGGCTTTTGTTTCCGAGAATAGCGTGAAATAATTTTAAAGATGGTAAAAGAAAAAAAATAATTGTTGTATCTAAGCCAGTTATTTTCGTTAGGAATGGGATTAAGTACAAGGGTAGGTTATACATAATTTTTATTGGAACCAATGGCTACTAAGAATTTAAGTATTCAGTTAAGGTAAGGACGAGTTCGTTAACCTAAAAATAGACGTCGACGAAATTTGTTTGAGTTACAAAGTTTTCGATTTCCTTGTTCATCCGTCATAGCGGATATCATGTCATTATATTTGTTAATTTCATTTTAGGAATTATGGGTGGTGTATTTCTGCAACTTGGGATCCAGTTTGAGGTAGTCCTTCCGAAGTTTCTACATGGAAGTTTCTTTGTATATTATTTGGTAGCACATATTATTGTGATTCTAGTGAGGTGAGACCGTTGCACGTTTAGGGGCAGATGGCCAGTCTTTTGCTTGTGACCAGTTAGCGTAATATACGTTATTCGTCTTTGTCACATCCATGGGTCTTGGGGGTTTTGGTGCTGAAGTATTTTGTTGTATGTGGTACTGATGATGAGGATTGGATTGATGATTTTTTCGGTGATTAGGTGGATAGTTAAGGGGATAATTTGGTAGATAAATAGGTCTTTGGGGTACTAGAAACTGGTTATGTTGAATTTGGGGTTTGCGGTAAGAATGCACCCGGAGAATAAAATAGTTAACCCTTGCAGAGAGCAATTGGTGGAGTAATTTCCTGTTTGGACCGGTACTATCTTTCGCGTAGTTAAGGTAGAGGTTAAATGCAGTCGGGAGGTTTGCTGGTTCCCTTATACCCAGGAGCCTTGGCACGTCTCCGTTGTAACCCCCCTTTTGCGCCAGGAACTAAATTTACACGGAGTTCCAGAGAACTCTCCTAAACCAGACTTGTATCTAGGATCGATGGTTTGTTCAATGCCTCTATGGAAGGGGTATCGGCGTTAATTATTCAGTTAACAACATTCCTGCACTCTTGTGTGACATATAGCTTTAGTGACTATATTTTTGATTAGCATTTCATGCTTGAGGAACTTCTTCCGGATTATTTACGTTCAAAACAGGTGATCGCAAAATGGAGTTTGCCATTAGGATTTTATATTTGACTTGATTCAGGGATTTCACTTTGTTCAAATACAGTTTCTTTAATTTAAAAAATATTGTTTTTCTAAAACGAAAAAATTCGGTTGACTTAAGCTATTATAATTCTATATTATTATCTCTAAATTTCTAAATTCACTTAATTTTTTTTATATAGGGTGTGCCCTAGTTCGTCAAGGATAATTTGGTAACTGATCTTTGGGTATATTCTAAAAAAATTGTTCTACAGTAAGGGTGTAACAACAAGAAAAATAAATCATCAACAAGTTTGCAGAAAAACTGATAGACTTACTATACTTGGGAAAACCTGCAGGGAATTGTTGATAGTTTAGTTTTATTTTTAAATGCATTTTATTTTCTTCAACATTAACTCTTACATACTAACAAAAAATGCTCAAATGCTAGCTTAAAATTACTTAACAATCTTATACTAACTTACTGGCCCCACACATTCACTCTAAGCTACTCTAAATTCTTATAACTATGTCTTTCGACTTTATTTACATTTTTTTAGAGATATTTATTTTCTATACTCAAAGCTAAGAAAAAAAAATTGTTAACAAAAACCCAGCATATGGACATAATTTCTTATTTTTTATAAAAACTTAATATCTAACTTAAAATAGACCTTAGCCTACATAACCTACATACACAATACACACATAGACTTATATATATATTAGTATACACCTTTGTATATACTAAGATAGGTGTTGCGTCGTCACCACAACATAGGTTGCATGTGCGAACATTGCCATGCACATGCACCTAGTCAACACCGCCTATGCAACAACGCCCCACTCAAGGAATTTTGACAGCTGTGACTTTACATCTAAAGGTTAAATGCATGTAATTTTTTACAGAAGAAATAAAGCGGCAATTCAAGTTTAAGGATCAAACGGTCGTGTCTTTATTTTTTCACAGACATTTTTTACAGTCCATTTACAGTCCATTCTACATATCATAGATCTCCATCGACACACATACGGAGTGCAAGAAACCTGTTCAACGACGAACATTTGGTCACTTCAAGCCGGATTTACGAAATTCAATTTTTCCTGTTTCTTGCCTTTGCCCAAGTGTGTGTGCAATTATAAGTAATCTGCAAAGACAATTAAAATTAATTTGCCAAATTCAATTTACCTGCCGTGTGTGGAAAACCCATCGTGTGTTGTGTAAAAGCAAAACCAATCGTGTGCTCTGGTTTGAGCCTTGAGACTACAGCAAACTTGGATCCGAAAAGTGCCGATCGCCAAAGGAAAACTTGGAACACCTTCAAGATTGGACCAGCGCGCTTTAACAAATAAGTGATCTTGTTTTATTTTGTTCCTGTTTTTTTTTTTGTGCATTTAATGACTTAAATGACCACATACTTGGCGCAAACTCGCAAGCAGTTGGAGAAAGATACTCGTATGACCAATTTCTCCAAAGCTGGTTCTGCAAGGCGAACGGCGAACTACATAGCCATGCGTCTGTCCGATCTGGAGAAAACTATGGAGACAGCAACTGCACAGTTTCAGAAAGCGATGGATGCCTTAGACGCTAAGGAGTTAGGTCAAGCGGAGACAACGTTCGACGCAATCCGAGAAATGTACCTGGAGCATCGGTGCAACTTATTGGACGCAAGAGACAAGATTCAGCCACCTGAAAAGAAAGTAGGGGATAGTCAAGATTCCAAGGAAAAGCTTGACATCCGGCTGCCTAAGATCAACTTACCAGTGTTTGCAGGGAGTTACTAGTCGTGGCGAGCCTTCCACGACCTTTTCGTGTCGTTGATCCACCACAACGCATCGCTGTCTGAAATACAGAAGATGCATTATTTGAAGACAAGTGTGTCAGGTGAAGCTGAAAAACTTTTGGCTTACCTGGGGATCGACAACGGCAACTATGCCAAGGCTTGGACCATTCTGAAGGATCGTTACGACCATAAACGATTCTTGGTGCAGAGTCCATCAAGGAGTTGCTTGACACCTCAACGGAAGTTGTCCATAGTCTGGAGAACCTCGAGGTGCCGGTGGAGCATTGGGATGTTGTGCTCATTTTCGTTCTTCTGCAAAAACTTCCGATAAAAACGCAGCATTTGTGAGAAGAAAGGCTTGCAAGTAAGTCGGACAGCAAGGAACTCCCTAAGTTTGTTGACTTCACACAATTTTTGGAAACGAGGTTCCGTTCACTGGAAGCGGTTAGTCAACAGCAGTCTCGACCAACAACGAATCCGGTAAGGAATGTGCCACAGCGGAACAGCTTCCATGCGACAGCAACCATCAAAAAGGTTTCCTGCAAGATCTGCAACAGAGGTCAACACTCCATTCATCAATGCGGACGCTTTCTAAAGATGGGTACTGCGGAGCGATGTCAGAATGTAGCGAGACTTGGACTTTGTCGGAACTGCTTAGCATATAGCCATACCTTTGAGCAGTGCCCAAGTACGCGTAGGTGTTTTATCTGCCAGCAACCACATCACTCATTGTTGCATGCCAACTTTTCTCAGCCGTCCACTGCGCATCTGCATAACTCCAACAATCCTGTACAGCAGAACCAACAGAACTGCCTCACGAAGACGATGAATGCTAAAGCAACACCCTTTTTACCGAACGACGGAGAACAGCCCTCTTGCAGCTCGGTCAAAACCTTCCACTCTCGTCCGAGTTCTTGCACGCAAGTGTTGCTGGCCACGGCAATGATAAAGGTAAGATCTTCGTCAGGTGGGATTTATTCACTTCGAGCCTTACTCGATTCAGGTTCGCAGGCGTGTTTCATCACTGAATCGGCTGTTCAACTTTTAGGTTTGCAATCCAAGTTCAAACACGTTGAGGTTTCCGGGTTGGGTTTAGTCAGCAGTGGCACATGTCAAAGGGTTGTTAACGTCACCCTCTCGTCACATCATTCAACCTTCAAAACTTCAACCCAGGCGTTCGTCTTTAAGTCACTGTCTGGCCATCTTCCAGCCCAGATGCTCTCCGTTGCTCATTGGGAGCATATTAATGGTCTCATCTTAGCAGATCAGTCGTTCTACCAGCCAGCAAAGATTGATCTTCTTTTAGGAAGCGATGTTCTCGCCGAAGTCTTGCTTCCTGAGTTGATAAAACCGAAGGAAGAGGATATGCCAGTTGCTCAAAACACCAAGCTGGGCTGGATTTTATTTGGTAAAGCTGCAATCCAGGCCCAACCTATCCAACGTTTTTTCCAGACAACGGATGTCGACGCACAACTTCACAAGTTTTGGGAACAAGAAGAACCTCCATTCGAGTCACACGAAACTTCCGACAACATCGCTTGTGAGAAACACTTCGTGCAGCATGTGAGGCGTACAGGAGACGGCCGTTATGAAGTCGCTCTTCCTTTTAAAGGAGCCGCATACCCAGTCTTGGGCAGGTCATACGAAGGTGCTTTCCAACGCTTTAAGAGTTTGGAGAAACGTCTTGTAGCCGATCCTGAACTGCGAAAACAATATTCTGCGTGTCTGGAAGAATACATAAGCTTAAACCATATGATTGAAGTGACGAAAGAAAACTTACCCAAGTCAGCTCACTATTTCCTGCCTCATCACGCAGTCATCAAAGAGACTAGCTCGACAACGAAGCTGAGGGTGGTGTTCGATGCTTCAAAACTTCGAACAGAGTATCTTTGAATGACCAGCTTAAGGTAGGACCCCAGCTTATGGTAGGATACAGCACAACGTATCTGACATCATCCTTCGATGGAGGCTCTACCAGTTCACCCTTACAGCTGATATCGAAAAGATGTACCGCCAAATCTGGATAAGAGATCGGGACTCCTACTACCATTTAATCAACTGGCGCAAGGATCCATCGGAAGAGCCCAGAATCTACCGCCTTAAGACGGTAACCTTTGGGACGGCGTCTGCTCCGTACCTGGCCATCCGTACGGTCAAGAAGTTAGCAGAAGATTCCTGTCATCACTCTCCGCTTGCAGCTCGAATGATCGATGAGGAGATATACGTCGATGATCTCATCTCAGGCGCTGATACTTTGAATGAAGCAGCTCTAAAGATGAAGGAAGCTAAAAGAACACTCCAGTCAGCTGGGTTCAACTTGAGGAAGTGGACTTCAAACAGGAAGGAACTTTTACCGGATATTCCAACCCAAGATTGCGAGGCGTCATTCTCGGTACCCGAAGAAGATTCAGATCGATTCAAAACCCTTGGGATCCACTGGCTTACAACAAACGACGTCTTCTGCTTTAGGTGTGTGCCTCCCAACAATTCGCTGCCCACGAAAAGATTTATACTCTCTACGATCGCACGTCTTTTCGACCCGTTAGGCTGGATTGCGCCGTGCATAGTCAAAGCGAAATGCTTTATGCATCTTCTTTGGGTCAAGAAGATGCATTGGGACGATCCCGTCGAACCCGCCATTTTAGACGAATGGAATACCTTCTTTGATGACCTAATCAATATAAACCATCTGCGTTTGCCTAGGTGGATACACACGATAGGTAGGTCACAGAAAAAAGAGTTACACGGTTTCAGCGACGCTTCGGAGAAGGATTATGGGGCAGCTATATATTTAAGGGTTGAAGATGAGCACCACAAAATCAACATGCACTTGCTGATATCCAAATCCAAGGTTGCGCCATTAAAACCAATAAGTCTCCCGAGGCTGGAACTGTGCTGGGGGCGAAACTACTACACTACGTCAACCGAACTCTAAAAAGAGACAACATTAAGATGTACGCCTGGACTGACTCCACCATAGCACTTTGCTGGATCTCGGCACCGCCTTCCAAATGGGAAACGTCTGTGCGAAACCGGGTAGGAGAGATACAGAGACTCACCAACATCGACATTTGGAATCACATACCAACTCAAGACAACCCAGCTGACCTAGTTTCCAGTGGCATGCAGCCATCGGCGCTTCCAAAGGCTACACTGTGGTGGAACTGCTCTTCTTTTTTAAATCAGAAGTTTGACTTCGAACTTCCTAAGCAGCCTACTAGTCTAGCCACCAATGAAGGGTGCAGATCAATACATGTGTTCCACGTTAATCCAGTGACAGATCTATTACACGAACTACCGCATGAATCTGAAGCACCTGGCGAGGTTATTAGGACACTGTAGGCGTTACATTGGCAACTTGAGGAAAGTGTCCAAGGGAATTTTCAAAAGGCCACTGGTAACACTCAGGCCGACGGAAATAAGGGCGGTTGTTGAGGCACTTGGTCCGCTTAGCCCAACGGAACTTGAAGGTGCTTTAAAGGCACTTGTTCGCTCCGCCCAACAAGATACGTTTCCTGGAGAGGCCTGCAAATCCAAGGGATTAGCATCTTTAAATCCATTTCTGGACGGTGAAGGCATTTTTAGAGTCGGCGGAAGACTTAAAAATGCAAATCTGTCATTCGACCAACAGCACCCCATGATACTCGGACCCAGACATCATTTGACAGGACTTATTATCCGGAACGCCCATGCATGGAGGGATCCAACTGATGATAGCGCACACCAGAAGTAAATATTGGATCATACAGACCAGGAGAGCCGTTAAAAAGCATCTTCACGCATGTGTGATCTGTCATCGGTACAGGAATAAGGTATCCCATCAACTAATGGGAGATTTGCCAGCTGCCAGGGTA
This sequence comes from Volucella bombylans, assembly GCA_949129095.1. Classification (NCBI taxonomy): domain Eukaryota; kingdom Metazoa; phylum Arthropoda; class Insecta; order Diptera; family Syrphidae; genus Volucella; species Volucella bombylans. The sequence goes on along the minus strand of OX422145.1, from coordinate 14,433,022 downwards.
ACAGCGAGTCGACCGTTCACCCATACTGGTGTCGACTACGCTGGACCAATCACCATACGGTCTTGGAAGGGTCGCGGGGCCAAATCTTGCAAAGGATGCCTAGCAATATTTGTATGTCTCACCACCAAAGCGATTCATTTGGAAGCAGTCACAGATCTTACCACCCAAGCCTTCTTAGCTGCCTACCGGCATTTTGCAGCTCGAAGAGGTGTCTGCAATCAGATCTACAGTGATTGCGGAACAAATTTCATTGGGGCTGAAGCTGAACTCAAACGACTCTTGAAGGAAGCTGGTCACAACTGGAAGGAAGTTACGGAAGTGCTAGCGATGGATGGAACGAGATGGAATTTCATACCTCCTGCTTCTCCCCACGTTGGAGGATTGTGGGAGACTGGAGTGAAGAGCGTCAAACACCATTTCAAACGGGTTTTCGGCAATGGAACACCAACGTACGAGGAACTAGCGACGTTACTTACACAAATTAAGGCGTGTCTGAATTCGAGGCCGCTTTGTCCACTCTCCGAAAATCCGGACGATTTTCAAGCACTGACCCCAGCTCATTTTTTGTTAGAAGAATCACTTTTCACCGTCCCAGAACCAGATCTGACTATAGGAAAACGAGGCTACAACGACCGGTGGAAGAATATTCAAATGCAGACCCAGACGTTTTGGAACCATTGGCATCAGGAATATTTAACCCGCCTACAACAAAGACCGAAATGATTAAAACCTCAACCGCAGCTGAAGATAGGCGATTTAGTACTCATCAAGGATGAGCGCTCACCTCCAGCCAAGTGGAACCTCAGACGCATCACCGAAACATACCAGGGGAAGGATGACTTAACACGCGTCGTCAAAGTACGGACACAACAGGGAGAGTACAAACGGCCGATTACAAAATTATGTCCATTACCTATCAACAAACCCGAAACAAACACAACCGACAGCGGAAAAATCAACGACGAATGCGACTCAACAAAATAATACCTTGCTTCAAGCACACCATTCAGAACACATTAAACTCAAGTAAAAAAAAACACTCAACCGATTTACCCAAGCATTCCACACACACATCCGCGAACCTAACCCAAGCGGTGTCAAACCAAAATCAAATTACACACACACACGCGCGATCCCAAGCCGTAGCAAAAAAAAAAACACACAAAACACAATAAATTTACACAAATATAAAAGGAAATATACTTAATCAAACTTTATCACAACAATTATAATGTCTAATTAAATACTCACATGAATTCTAAACAACATAGGTTGCATGTGCGAACATTGCCATGCACATGCACCTAGTCAACACCGCCTATGCAACAACGCCCCACTCAAGGAATTTTGACAGCCGGGGGTAGGTCACCCTCTCTGGCAATGACATTATTGGCCGTATTTTCGTCGCTGAACCGGGTGAAACCAGAGCCCTCGGATCGCCAGTTCCCTATTTCATTTCGAATGCAGAAGTCGTGCACCAAGACGCGATTGTCCAGGTCGTAATTAGGGCCAATGGTATGAGTGGCCTTGTATACTTCCTGGAAAGTCGCCCGTATGGTCTCAACCTTCTCCTGTGGATCCTCAATCACAAAGAAGTCGTCATCATCAGCGGCCTCATTTGGATCAATACCTGCTATTGTCAGTAACCGTTCGTTGTCTGTTGTCCAGGCTATTTTAAGACACTGAAGGTCGTTTTGGTTTCTTCTCCGAAATAGTTTATTTATTTTCGGAAACATATTCGGGTTGCTGGTGTTCACAGCCCGAACCTTGTTGTTCCAATACAAACTTACAGAAATCCTGTATTTCTCTTTTATTAGCGTTTGAATATTTTTAATCGACGACTTCAGTGTCCTAATCTCCGGGTCGTGTCGGTCAGTTAACTGTCTGTACAAGTTTTTAAGTCTTGTCAGAAGTCTACTTTTCTGTCGGTGCGGTGCGTCAATAGTAGGATCGCGAAACAGGTCTTCGTTAGTCGTACGTCGATACCGCGGTATTGTAGTGTCCATAGTTTGTTTAATTGTCTGGTCCATTTGTTTTAGGTAATTGTCGATCTCCTCGTTTGACAAATTCCTATTGGACAGTGGGTGGAGCGTGTTCGAGGAGAGCGCTCTAGTCAAGGTTGCGGAGGAGCGTGCCCATCGAGTCTTACTGTAGTTGTAAGTATATCTTTGGACAAACTCCTCCAATTCCGCAATTTCGTTGGGAAACACGAAAACTTCTCAATGACCGGCAGTACGGTTTTCGTAGCAACAGGTCCACTGGTGATTTGATGGCATGTCTCACCGAAAAGTGGAACCAAAACGTACATCAATCTGGCGAAAGCAAGATAGTTGCACTTGATATTTCTAAGGCATTTGACAGAGTTTGGTATCAGGCTCTTTTGTCGAAAATGCGTGCATTTGGGATCGACGAATCTCCTCTTCAATGGATTAGAAATTACCTTTTCGAACGTTCAATTCAAGTTGTTTTGGACGGTTTCAAGTCTGATATTCACAAAATAAGTGCTGGTGTGCCCCAGGGCTCTGTTCTGTCACCGACACTCTTTTTAATTTTCATTACTGATCTCTTGACTGCTACTTCTAATCCAATATATTCCTTTGTTGATGACAGTACTCTCTGCTTTTCATATTCGTTCCCGGACTCACGGCCCTGCTTTTCGGCTGTAGAACGAGAGCGGCAGCATATGCTAAGCTCATTAAATTCCGATATCAACAGCATAACCAATTGGGGAACTATCAACAGAGTGGAATTTAATACTTGCAAAACACAATGCTGTCTGCTGTCGTTAAAGCGAAATTTAAACACCCAGCCATTGACACACATACCATTCTCGGTATGTGTGTCAATGACAACTTACGTTGGAATGACCACATATTTGATGTCGCCAAAAATGCTGCGATATGCCTAGGTTTCCTCAAGCGATGTAAGAAATATTTTACCCCTTCTGATCTGTCTTCAATACTCGTATATAAGGCATTCATCCGCCCCAAATTGGAGTACAACGCCCACATCTGGTCAGGTGCTTCTAAAACATCTATGCATCTGTCAACCAGTCAATCAATGGACACCCTCGAACACGAACGAAATGTCTCGTGTCTCACTTTGTTTTATCGCTATTTCCACCACCAATGCTCCACTGAAATCGTCAGTAGCATTCCGCCCATTCAAACTTTCAAACGTAACACCCGTCTCGCTATGAATGCTCACCAGTATACCCTCAAGCCCATTTTCGGACGTACTCTAAAATATCGTGATTCGTTCCTAAGCCGTAAAACTCGCTTATGGAATGCCCTGCCGATCTCTGTATTTCCTGGTAGTTATAACTTGCAAACATTTAAAAACAATGTACATCGGTATCTCTCTTTTCTTCCTCTCCAAATTTCCTTTGTCCGCGCTGTGAACAATCATCTTACGGGTACACAAGCCCCTTGAGCGCGCGCTGATTATAAAAATAAAAAAAAAACATTTCGGCCGCAACGGCCGCTATTTCGCGTTCAATGTTGGCTCTGAGCTCTTCCAACGTCGTCGGCGTGTTTGCATAAACCAATGACTTAACGTAGCCCCACAGAAAATAGTCAAGCGGCGTTAAATCGCACGAACGAGGCGGCCAATCGACTAGCCCATTTCTTGAGATAACACGCTCACCATACTTACTCTTCACTTAATCGATTGCGTGTGCTGTGTGGCTTGTGGCTTCGTTCTGTTGAAACCACTTGTCGTCCAAGTCCATATCTTCCAATTCGGGCCAAAAATAATCGGTGATCATGGCGCGATAACGCTGACCATTCACAGTAACGTGACAATCGTTATCGTCGACGAAAAAATATGGCCCAATAATGCCGCGCCGGCATGCAAACCGCATCAAACAGTTATTTTTTGTGGATGAAGTGGTGATTCATGCAGCATATGTGGATTTTCACCCGCACAATAACACATATTTTGCTTATTGACGAACCCATTGAGCCAAAAATAAGCTTCGTCACTGAAGATGATCTTGCGATGAAATTCATCATCTTGGCGTATCTTCTCCAGAACCCAATCGGAGAACGTACGTCGCTTGAAATGGTCCATCGGTTTCAATTCTTGAGTCAGCTTGATCTTGTATGGGTGTAAACCAAGATCCTTACGCAAAATACGACATAATGTGGTCTGAGCGATGACCAATTCTTAAGAACGCCGTGGAATTGACTGATTTGGATCGTTTGCTATGGACGCCTGAACGGCAGCGAAATTTTCGACACTTCGACCAACCTGTTGTCTCACTGACACGGCAACATCGCACAACGAATATATAGACTCAAATTTTTGCACTAAACTTGTTATTGCCTGTCTACTAGGGCTAGAATTACGACCGAAAATTGGAGTTAACGCTCTTAAAGTTGCAGTCACCGACTCCGAATTTCGGTAGAAAATTTTTATATGTTAATTTGCAGACGTTGCTCGTTCGTGTACTTTACCATGATGAAAATGTTGAGTTTACTTAATAAATTGACAGTGACAGTGTGATGATTAGTGAAAGAGCGCGTTCACAAATTAAATTCAAAGTTGTCAAGTCCCTATTGGAAAGCCCTTTATATGTATATATTTTTTAATTGCTAACCTAAACCTATGTAAGCTGGCCATCGCTATTCACAGAGCAAATAGATTGGTCAGCTCTGCCTCATTAGTGAGGTTGGTCCGTAATTGACTGAAACGACGACGAAACATCTTCTCCATCATTCAACCACCAGAAATGCTGGTGCTGCCGACCGACATCCCTCTTATCGCGATTCCCCACCCAACCCTATCTGATCAAGGTAGAAGAATGCTTCCGGTGGAACGAAGCAGTCAGAGCGCACACTCTCGTGGTAAAAGTAATTGGGTTAGTAAGCCCCAGATATCAGTTATTCGTCGAGCTCATTGCTATTGCAATGTGCCTTCGAGTCAGCTTAATTACGAAGTTGTCCACTCGTATTAGGTTCGCCCTGTTGTAAAGGACCTCATTAGGATAACATTTCTTGTACTCCGACTGTGCTGTTCTGTACAAGCGAAGACAAGACCTAAGGCAAGCCCTCTCAAACACCCGAGTCTTTTCCATTAAGCTTGCTCGTACAAAATACCAGCATGGGCCTGATAAGGGCCATGTAACAGATTACCTTTACCCTCGCATCGAGTAGGCTGCTATAAAACAGTCTCTTTGTTAGGGCAAAAGCGCTTTAGCTCTTGCCAGAACAGCATCTACATTTTTGTCAAAATACAGAAACCTATTTAACCAGACCCCAAGGTAACTGCCAACATTTCGACAGGCAAGAGACTGCCCGTGTTGTCCAATGATCGAGAACTTAAGCCAATTTTTTCAGGTATCCCTAGAGGCTCCAGACACCGCCGTCCTAAAGAGAATGGTTTCCGACTTCTGAAAGTTGATTTTCAACTTCCAATCATCGCAAAATCGTTTTATCTTATCGAAGTCGCGCTGCAAGAGAGTATTAATGCCCTCGATTTTTGGACCTGTTCTGTACGCTATCAAATCGTCTGCGTACGCAATAGTATGGGGAAGTGAACCTATCAAGTCGTTTGTAAAAATGTTGAATAGGATCGGCGAACTGACCGCGCCTTGCTGAAGACCATTTTTAATTAAAAATATTCCAACAGAAGTCACATCACCATTTTTACATTATAAAGAATGTACAAGAGTGGTTTACTGATCCCCAGCCTAGTTAGTTTATAGAAAAGACCCTCTAACCATACGGTGTCGAAGGCCTTCTCCAAGTCAACAAGGCAGGCACCAGTACATTGTTTTTTGCCTTTATTCCATTGGATATCGGACACCAGTTTAGACGCGGCATGTGAGATATCATGTCCCGCCTTAAAACCGAATTGATTATCCGGAACTATATGTTTGTCCTCAACCCACCTAGACAGAGCTCTATTGATTACCTTTTCAAAAACCTTACTGATATTCGGAAGGAGACTTATCGACCGGAGATTCGTCGGATTGGATATATCCTTTCCGTTTTTGGGGATAGGTTGAACCACCGCCGTTTTCCACTGCGCTGGATAATGTGCATTATTCATTGCATTATTAAACAGGGTGGTGTAAATGTCCAAAGCTTCTAGAGGAAGATGTCAAAGCACGATGTTCGGAATACCATCGGTCCCCACTGATTTCTTAGCCCTGATTGTGTCGAAGATCTCTGTTCCTTCGAAATGATCGGGGGTAGGTCACCCTCTCAGGGAATTTCTGATTTTTTACCTTGTAACAACAGCTGACAATAAGACTGATTTTCTAAGAATCAATCATTTTCCAATATTTTATTAACTGCATTGATATTAAAAATTATTTATGTTTATGGGCTGTGCAATGAATGTTCAACAAGAGCGCGACAAAGATACCATGAACTTTATCCTAACCGGCGACTTCCTAATGAAGGAGTATCGAAGGCTCCGAGAAACGGGACCAGTTTTAAATACACGACCTAACGCGAGAGCTCCGCAAGTAAGAAGAATTTCGGCTGATGAAAGAATACTGTAAGCTGCTATAACTGATAAATCTATCAGCATCAGACGCTTAGCTTTGCAATTCAATGTTTCCAAAGATAAAATTTCTAATGTACTGCTTCTCGATGATTTAGAAGAGACTCGAGTTTTCTTATTGGCAGCTGGAGCGGTGCTTGGATGACAAAGAGTTTACTAGTATAATTCTTTGGACGGACAAATCTCAATTTACAATAGATGGGACCACAAATTTTCATAATCTTCATAGGAGACATACGGACTTAAGGAGACATAAATAAGCGTCAATATGTGGGCATATGTAATTGGAAACAATTTAATCGGCCCCTTCACACTACTACCTAGGCTGAGTACTACAATACAAACTATCTGGAGTTTCTGCGAAATGATTTACCAGAACTATTGAAGGACAGTCCACTGATACAACTAGCTTCATCATATCTCCAACATGATGGTACTCCAGACCCCTATGGCTTTGAGGTTAAGAATTGGCTAGATGAAGACTACGTTAATCGTTGGATAAGTAGAAATGGACCAGTTCACTGGCCTGCAAGATCCCCTGACCTTACAGTATTGTGCATTAGCGTATCTTAGCTTAGTTTTATATGGGGAAGAATGAAAAAAACTTGTTTATTCAATCGGAATAGCAACTTTCGGTGAATTGGAAAAGCGTGTTCTCGAAGCGTCATCAAATGTGAGGCAGCAACTAGCATCAATAAACATTCGCAGTGAAATCCAAAAACTGACTCAAGTGTGTACACAAAATCAAGGAGCATACTTTGAGCACCTGTTACAACTGGTTTCGTACACACATAAAATAAAACTTATCTAAAACCACACTAAATTATTTTTTATTCAGAGATTCAAGTAAAACCAAACTTTTTTTAATTTTACCTGCTGCAGGTTTTCCCAAGTATCATAAAATCGATGGAATTTGTATGTCGATCGTGGGAATAGGGACACGAGTTGCTTGCATATTCGAGCTTTTGCAACCGTGGGAACAATTTCGCGCATGGGATGTGTATTCAATCTCTGCGGCATTAACTTTAACTTTCGTATATCTTACGTATTCGACTGCGTAATCGTTCGATAATGCAAGACATGTTTGTGTGAAATTGACTGATACTGATTACTACTTAATTATCACTGGGAATACTTGCGAATTTAAATCATCTTAACTTTCATAAATTGTTAATTGCTCCTAACTTTATTTCATCTATTTACTAGTCTATCATTGTCTTGACTAATGTAGTAAAAATCTGTAAAGTAATGCAATTTTCGTTTATTATATGACTATGAAATTTGAAACCTGGTTAACGTACACTATTCTAACTTGCCCATTTATGTCTTACACTCATTTATCACGAGTCACTTTAATTTGTTCAACTATTATACTCAATATTATTCACATCACTAATTTGTATAACACTTTACTCTATGAATGATCTCAAATAAAATTGTTTCGTGCACTTGGATATCCAACAGCGGAAAGATAAGTAGCATTTTCATTTATTTTACATTGGCTATCTATCCATCGTATTCCTTCCCTCCGCTCAGCAAGTGCTGGTCCTTTAAAGTAAATTTGATTCATTGCTCGATTATTATAAGACAAAAATTTGGTCCGTATCTAGCCGGAATCTGGATTTTCGCTTATTTTACATATTCCTACATTGTCGCTGGTCATCATTCATCATCGTGAAAACCAAAAATTAGTTGATAGAAATTTGGATTAACGGAGATTGCGTTGATCAAATACTCTGGAGTGGATAATTCAACAGTTTCATTTTCATCTGGGAACAGCTCTACAAAAATTTATCCGTGGAACAGTTTGTGATTAATCACTTGATGGGTTTGGTTTTTCACGTGCAAAGCTTTGCACGCAGTAAAAAATTTAACCCTTCACGTATACTTACGAGTACATATAAATATTGCATGCATATTTCTAATCAAAAATTAAAATACATTCAATAAAAAATAACTTACTTGGATAACTTACTATGGCAAAAATCGTGTATTCTGTGAGAACATTATTAAACCTAAACGGCACGCGGTTTTAAAGACAATTTGTGGTAACTCGTGGCCATTATAATAATAATAATAATAATAATAATTTATTTAAGTAATCATTAAGTACAAGTAAGACTTGGTCTTTTTAGAGTACTAACAAAATAATTTTACATTAGTAATTCACATAGATACATATTTATATTAAAAGAAACTAAGAAAGAATTAAAAATAAATTAAAAAGAAAAACGATAATAGAAAACTAAAGGAAAACTACTGCTGTTCAGAGAAATATTTAAATATAGCTATCCTAAATTGAGTCGCTCCCGTTGCTCGTTTTATGTGTTCAGACAAGGATTTCCATAGCCTAATGGCGTAAGTAAAGAAAAGACGCGACGAATGAGTGTAATTAAAAGGTTGAATTATAATATTAGATATTCTAGCCGACTGTGTAAATTGTAGTTTTTCATAAAGATACCGTGGTGATTTCGAATATATGATTTTATGCAAGAAAATACAGTTTCTGGTATCTAGATATTGTTTCAGCGAACAGCTTAAAATACTGTTTTGGTAAACAGATACATGATCATATCTTTTGAGACCATATACATATCGAATCATTCCATTAAAAGCAACCTGCAATTTGTTTTTCGATACAGAATCAAGCTTGCAGTATATTACATCACTGTAAGTTATAATGGGAACTAACAACGTTTTCATTAATTTTAGCTTAGTAGCACGGGGGATAAAGCGGGCACATGTCCATAACTTGCGAAGGCAGCCATAGATACGGCCTATTATATAATTTATATGGTCATTACAAGAGAGATTACAGTTTAATATAAAACCTAAGCTGGTGACTTTGTCAACAAATTTAATTTGTATATTCGATAACATAATAGGAGGTAATATTTCTGGCTTATAAACCTTTTTTGAAATTAAAATTGCCTGGGTCTTAGATGGATTTAAAGTAAGTCCATTTTCAGTAGACCATTTGTGTATACCTTTGAGGTCCTCATTTATTCGATGGAAAAGATCCTCTACTAGTCCAATAGGTCTTGACAAATAAATTTTTGGCATAAAGGTGAAAAGATACACTATTACATACATAGGCTATATCATTTATAAAAATACAAAAAAGAAGAGGACCTAAGATAGAACCTTGAGGTACACCTTCACGCAGATATCTGATATCTGAAAAATCTTCACCAATCATTACTCTCTGGGAACGATTGCTTATATACGAACCTATCAATTTGACTGCGCTATCACTAAAGCCGAAATAATGGCGAAGCTTTTTACATAAGATGCTGTGGTTAACCCTGTCAAATGCTTGGGAGAAGTCTAGCAAGCATAGGACCGTCAGGTTACTTTGATCATACTGTTGCCTTATATCATCAAGAATTTTAACCATTGCAGTAGCACAGCTATGTTGGGATCTAAAACCTGACTGAAAAGGACAAAGCAGAGAATTTCTATTTAAATGACCGATTATTTGTTTTGCCAGTATCTTCTCAAAAACTTTTGACAGGGTTGGAAGGATACTTATAGGCCGAAAATCAGTAGGAAGTGAGGGCCGTGATTTCTAGCAGCCTTCCAATTATCAGGGAAAGTAGAAGAAGCTAAGCAATAATTAATTATATGCGTTAGTGAACGTAATAAGTGAGGGAGAATCATTTTTACAAAGCGGAGGGGGATGCAATCTTCACCCACGGCATTCGATTTAAGGGCAACTATACTTTCAACAACATCATTCTCGTTTACTGCTTCAAAATCATAATTAAGATCGCATAGAAGTTCTTCTTGTAAGGAGAACTTAGGATTGTTATCTGTACTTGTTAGAAAAGAGCAATTAAGAATATTTGGATCTAATCGACAATCAGAAACACAATTTTTACCAACACCTATTTTACGTAAGTTTGTCCAAAGCTGTTTGGAAGGCAGCGAATCGTTTAATGTAGATTCAAAATAATTACGCTTAGCACAGCGAGTGACGAAAGTACATTGATTACGGTATAGACAGTAAATTTCCCAGTTTCTAAACGTAGGGCTTCGTCTCCAATTTCTATATTTTTTTCTTTCTTATTTGTCTTATCCGCAGAGGCACATGATTATTAAAAAGATCCTCAATTTTCAACTGAAAAAAGTTAAGCTTATTATTAGCATTGTCAAGATACAAACAGTGTTCCCATGGTATTGCACATGCTTCCCTATGTAGTGCGTGAATGTCAATAAATTTAAAATCCCTGTAGGTGTATGTATGCGGGATTGGAACATGTGAAAAATCAATATTATAAGAACAAAACAACAAATCATGGTCAGATATTCCTTTAAGAGTAAGTTGATCAAAAAGGAGAACTTTGGATGCATCAGAGACTATTAACAAATCTAATAAACTAGGATTGGCGTTTGGAGCATATCGAGTAGGATGAGAGTTTATAACAACAAGACCATTGGATAGCACCAGGTCAAAAAGTTTGTGTGATAGAGCATCATGTCTACCAAGATCAGTGTTAAAATCTCCACATACAATGATATGTTCATATAACTGAGCGAAATTGGCTAACGCCGAGAAAAACGGATCTGTTGAAAAGCGTCTACTTGGGTTATACACACAAGATACAATACATTTAACACAACCATCTGACACCTCTGACATTAAATATTCAATTCCATTATGTTCGGTTTTACCAATCACTTTACACCTTAATGTTGATTTGCAATAGATTGCTACCCCACCTCCAATTGTGTTTGTTATTCTGTCATTGTGATACAACTTATAACCAACCATATCGAAGATATGATCCTGCATTTCTGGCTCAATCATGTCGGAGATACTTCTGCTTCTTCAAGATTTCGAAAGCCTTAATTGGATCTTCATTGAGAGAGATTGGGACATTTTTGGATTGGTTAGCTCGAACTTGTGCAAATTCCGCTCGAGTTATATTCGTCAATGGCTTGGCTAATCTAGCATAATCACGGATAAATTTCCTGTAGTAGGAAGTTAACCCGAGGAAGCTTTTCAGTTCTTTTAAGTTTGTCGGTGGAATGATTTTTTCGATAGCCTTAACCTTTTTAGAGTCTGGGAGGATACCATCAGGAGTAACAAGGTAGCCAAGAAATTCGACGCTAGTAGAAAAGAAGTTAGTTTTTTCCAGGTTGATTTTCAATCTGGCTTCGCTAATTTTGGAGAAGACGATCTCGATGTCTCTTAGATGATCTTCTACGGATTTACTAAAAATAATTATGTCATCTATATAGACCTAGCAAATCTTACCTATCAACTCCTTAAGCACATCATCTATCATGCGCTGAAAGATTGCTGGAGCATTCTTGAGGCCGAACGGAAGTCTTAGATATTCGTACTTCCCATTCATTGTTGAGAAGGCTGTTTTGGGAATGTCCTTTTCTTTCATGAGGATCTGATGGAACCCTGATGTCAGGTCAAGCGTTTTGAAGAATCGAGCATCACCTAGACTGGCAAGTGTGCTGTTAATATCAGGGATAGGGTATGTATCAGGAATTGTACTGCTTTTCTCCGTTTGGCTTCAGATTTTTAGGAACAACCCATATAGGTGAATTATATGGACTGTTAGATGAACGGATGATGCTCTCTGACAGAAGTTCATTTACCTGTCTTTCGACCTATTCCTCATACAAGCGGGGTAAGGATAACTTTTGGAGCAGATTGGTTCCTTGGTGGTTGTACGAATTTCCGCTCGTATGTTGGTTTTTACTTTCTCGTTCCCTACTGGACCGAAAAGACTTTCAAACTTCATGTAAAGATCTCCTAATCTAGACCTTCCTAGCATAGAAACATTTCCGCCCAAGGTAAGCATTTGACTAATTAATTCAGCAGAAGCATGGCTTTTGAGTGGGATGATTTTATTCGATTCAATGGTAAGCATGTTTTTTCTATGTCTATAACAGCCTTCACCTGCTTCAGAGTATCGTTTCCTATTATACCATCGAACGAATTCAAATTTGGGAGGACGAAAAATGTTATCTCGAAATCGCAGCCTAAATACTTAAAGAACTTCCCACAGATTTTGTTTTTAACTAGTATATTTCCGGCAGGACTATTGACTTGAAATGGGATTTTAACGGGTTTGGGACATGGAACTAAATTTTGTTTGAGGAAGTTTTTATTCGCCCCAGTATCTATAAGGAAATTTAGTATGTCCCCGTCCCACGTTACATATTCTATATATGGTACGCTGGAAACGAGGCGCCTTCCATAAAATCTTCTTCCCTAGGTTCTTCATTGGGAAGATCATGGGATTCTATTTCTGAGTTTTCCGCACCCGTGGTGTTCTCTGGACCTGTGGATACCACGTGGTTTAGACGCTGCTGCTTCGAGGGTAGTTATCGGATCTCGATTCCCTCTTAACTGTTTTCGGCAAATTCATGTAGTCTACCCTCCTAGATTGGGTTGAATTGTCCACTTCCATTTTTACCGGAGGTTTTGGTCCTGTCAGCCTTTGGGGTGGATGCTGTTGCTGAAAACATGACCTCCGTGGATAATGTGAATTGTGAGCAGGGTTATCTCTTGGAGGGAATGTTTCCTGGTGTTTCCAGGATTGTGATGAGATCCTGAGCTACCTCTAAAGTCCTAGTTCACAGGGGAAGATATCATATTGGGTGCCTTGACATGTAGAGAATTATTTCTAAAGTTAAGATTTTGTATCTCCAAGTAGGCGGAATATGCTTCAGGCAAGGTTCTTGACTTCTGAACAATGAGAAGTCTTGAAAGATCCCCATTAAGCCCACGAATAAATACGTGCAGTGTACGGTTTCTGTAGGTTTCCACCAAAGCATTCATTGTTTCGGTAGAGTACGTCTGATCTTGATGATGATCAAGGAGAATTGATGGTTCACTGTGGCGTAGAAATCATCAACTCTTCAACCACCCTGTATGAGCTGATTAAGTTGGTGTTCGAGGGTACGGATATCCCTGGCTCAGAGAATTCTTTTAATTTCATTCCACTCGTTATCGAATATATATATATATTTTTTTTATTATTATTTCAATTTGTTAAATGCTAGTTGGTACAAGTTATTGTAAATATAATTTACAATAAAGGCACTTGTAAAGGGTTCGCTATCTAACGTTTTTTTTTCAACTAGTGCTTATTTTGTGAATGGTAACACTTAGCTCATGTCTGATTTGACAGATAATTAGTTTTATCCTTCCGGTTAATAATGGAAAATAATTTCATTCAAGTGGCTGCCTCGGCTGGCCATGAAGTAGCCTACACGATCGATCCAATTCTTAAGCACATTATCGATTGTGTGTGGCTGTATTTCGCCAATGGCTTCACGAATATTGTCCTTTAAAGTCAATTGTCTCTGGCTTGTCGGCGCAACACTTATCTTTTACGGCACCCCACAAATAATAATGTCCAACGGTGTCAAATCGCAGCTCCGAGGTGGCCAAACGACATCAGCTCTGCGGCTGATAATGCGATCTTCAAAAACAGGGCGCAAAACATCGAGTGTAGCTTCGGCTGTGTGGCACGTAGCGCCGTCCTGTTGAAACCAAATGTTGCCAATATCCTCCTCTTCAATTTTTGTGAACAAAAATTCGTTCAAAATGGCCCGATAACGATCGCCATTGACTGTAACGGCCACTCCTTGCTCATTTTCGAAGAAAAATGGCCCAATTATGCCTCTGGACCAAAATCCGCACCAAACAGTGACTCGTTTTGGGTGTATCGGCTTTTCAATGTATGCGTGCGGGTTTTCTGTGCCCCAAATGCGACAATTTTGCTTGCTTACATACCCGCCAAGATCAAAATGAGCTTCATCTGAAAAGATGATTTTTTTGGCAAAATCGGCATCTTCTCTAAGTCGATCGCAGGCCCACTTAGCGAAGCGAAAACGCATTGGATGGTCAGTTGGCTTCAACCATATTCGTTCAGCGGAAGGATAAAACTAATTATCTGTCAAATCAGACATGAGCTAGGTGTTACCATTCACGAAATAAGCACTAGTTGAAAAAAAAACGTTAGATGGCGGACCCTTTATAAAATACAATAGCATAATATAATTTTACTACGATTTTAAGAAACCGAATAGTGATCATTCTGTAGCACTTAAGTGACTAGAGGCGAATGATCCTTTAATCCAATACAATTTTTAGATTTCATGTGGGGTAAATTCAAGAATAAGATAAATAATAAAGAATAATAACGAAAAACAGGTAATATTACTTTACAAACATTTTAGATATACTATTTATATAATTAACAAATTAAGCGGCTGTATTTACAAATCTTTTGACTGTAGAACTATAGCTTATGTAGACTGTAGCTTATGTTTGGCGAACCATTGTCGCAGGATACTTAAATCCCTATGTAGTTTAACAACTGAGTCAAAAACACTTTTATTATCATATGTCAACGCCATATCATCAGCAAATGCAGTGATACGACTACTGAAGTTCTGGTAAAACATTGAATTGACATATATTAAGAATAAGATTGGTCCCAAAACTGAATCTTGCGGTACACTAATTGTGGTTTTTAGCTGACTGCTAAAGATCCCTTCTATTCTTACTCGTTGAGTTCTCTCTGATAGGTACGTTGAAAACCACTTATGAATCGCACCTCTTAGTCCAGCTCTATACAATTTATCCAAAAAGTATATCGTGATTGACCATATCAAATGCTTTTGTCAAATCGATGAAGAGTACTAGAATAGTGTTATTATAATTAAAGCTTTCATAAATTTCACTACACAACTTTAGAATAGCGTCTTCAGTAGATCTCCCTTCGCGAAAACCAAATTGGTCGTTTCTAAAAAACTTGTTTTTATTTAAAAATGCTACTATGCGTATTTTTATTAATTTTCAAAAAGTTTGCAAAACGTTGGGAGTATAGAGATGAGCCTATATTGAGTCATTTAACCTCGATTTCCTTTTTTGAATAGAGGAATGACTTCAGCACATTTTAAGGACGCAGGGAAAATACCACAATTAACACTTAAGTTGAACGTATGTCTTTATTTATTGTTGATGTCTTACAACTTAAAAGACAGTTAGTTATGCCATCGGATGTGCAAGAATTTTTGTTGTCAAGAAACATTATACATTTGTGGATTTCTATCGGTGTGAAAGGTTGAAAAACAAAACTGTTGTGTTGAGAGGTATCTTCGACTATATCTGATTGCAAGTGTATTACGGCGAATATGGGTTCGATTCTGTTGCGATAGTAGCAAAAAATTTATTAAATTGATTGGCAATATCTACTGGGTCTGATATTTCTATACCATCCACATTGATTTTAAGAATTTTTTCTTTTCCCTTTCTATTGTTAAGGATATTATTGAGCACTCTCCACTCATATTTCACATTACCCTTACCGTCATGCAGTTTATTTACGTAATATTTATTCCGAGTTAATTCTACTTGCTTCTTAACCTCTTCACTTAGTTTAATATAGAATTTTTCCAACTTTTGGTTACAAGGATGGCGCTTGCATTTTTTCCTTAACGTGTTTTTTTTTTTTTGTTTTTTTTTTTTAAGCAAACCTCTGTCAATCCATGGCCTAATGCGTTTTAAATGTGAATTTTCTACTTTTTTTAATATTGGTGCAACTAACAATATGAGCCTTAAGAGTGTTCAAAAATATATCGTAAGCTACTGAGGGATTACTTTCCTCATAAACAGCCTCCCAGAATTCAAACATTAAGCACTCAACTAGTTTATTATAATCAATTCTGTGGTGTTCCTTGAAAGGAACATATTTATCGAAACTATTTGATTGAACGGTTTCTATGTTTAAATTAGGTTAGGTAAGAGTGGCTGTTGTACATACCAACCCGCTTAGGCCTATTGGCCCATTGTGATGCCACGTGGATCTATCATCCTCTTACTACTGGAACCAGTTTGAGCTTATAATAAAGCGTAGGAGACTGTTAGCGTCTATTTTTTCTAGATCGTTTAGGTCGTTGTAGAAGAAAGCTCTTAGATGAAGCTTCCTTCTTCCTTCTTTCTGGGAGAGAGCTGGGCATGTGCAGAGTAGGTGGGGGATTGTCTGCTCCTCTTCCTCGTCCATGCAGCTTCTACAGAAATCATTAGTAAAAGCGCCAAGCCTCCTTGCGTGCTTGCCTATGAGGCAGTGTCCAGTAATGACACCTATTATGGCGCTGAGATGTTTCCTATCTAAAAGGATCAGACACTTAGAGCGACTCAGATCCAGCCTTGGCCAGATCTGTTTGGTCGCTAGACATGTTTGCCCAGCAGTCCACCTAAGGTCCGTTCTTTTATTGGCATCTTGCTTTAGTGTTAGTTTGCACGTAGCGATTGGTATACCTATACTACCTTTGTCCGGTAGGATAGGTAGAGTGGTTCCAATTTTGGCGAGTTCATCGGCTCTGCAGTTCCCTGAAATGTCTCTGTGGCCCGGCATCCAACAAAAGTGAATGTTGAACTACTCTGCCATCTCCATGAGAGATGATCGGCATTCAAGGGCGGTTTTAGAATATAATGAGACCGAGTCCAGGGACTTGATGGCGGCCTGACTATCCGAAAATATGCGGATATCCTTTGCAGATATCACGTTTTTCTTCAGCCAGGACAGAGCTTCTTTAATCGCCAAAATTTCCGCCTGGACCACGCTACAGTGATTTGGAAGGCGGAAAGAGAGGCTTAGATTAAGCTTAGCGAATAGCTGCAGTCGCAGCTACTTGCCTGCTAAAAATGTCGAGGGGTGTCAAGTGAAGCAGAATATCTGATGCCGCAGAGGGGGTAGACCGCAAGGCTCCGCTTGTGCATAGACATGCTGTTCTTTGGACTCTGCTTAGTTTAATGCCGTTGACTGCGTTTTCCAAGGCCGTCCACCAGACAACCACCCCGTAAGTGAGTATCGGTCTTATTACCGAGATGTATAGCCAGTGGGTTATGCGAGGTTGAAGGCCCCATTTGTTCCCAATGGCTTTCTTGCAAGAGAATAAAGCAATTGTAGCTTTATTGACTCTTTCTTGAATGTTAGGTTTCCAGTTTAGTTTCCTGTCAAAAATGAGACCCAGATATTTTGCTGTATCGGAGAAAGCTAAACTGGTACCGTTTATTGAAGGAGGGTCTATGATTGGAATTTTATATTTCCTACAAAAGAGGACAAGATCAGTTTTATGGGGGTTTATTCCCAATCCACAGCGATCTGCCCAGCAGGTTAATCTGTTGAGATTTACTTGGAGGAGTTCTTTAATGGTATTAAGATGTTTTCCTGAGACGGCTATGAAAAGAAATGAAACGCTTGTGGTCGTACCGTGCTGTGAGAATGTCCCACGCTGGCTTATAGTTACTATTGTCGATGGCCAGATGTTGAATTAATCTTTCCGCTTCGCCCCCTACACTTGACTTTAAATAGTGAAGTTTTTCAACAGCAGTTAACGCCGCGTTTGTATTAATAACAGCATCGAAAAGGTCATAGAAAGATCTCCAATTTTGATACTCTCCCGTAAAAGTGGGTATATTTATTTTTGGTAGACTTAAACGTTGCTTATCACTAGTACTTAAAGTAGCACTTACCGGTTCTTGTATTTTGTCCAAACTATAAAGCAAAGAAGTTTTGTATTCCAAGTACCTTTCTCGCACCTTCTCATAAATGTCTTCCAGCTCCTCTGGATTTACAGTTTCTGCAGCTGAAAGTCCATTGAAGTGTTGCTGGGTACTGGTTTTAAAATTTTCCTCTAATATTGCAATTCTGTTGTTGATATAATTCTTCGTTCTCTCCTTCATAGAACGTTTCGCAAAATTCTCGATGTCTTTGATGATTTGTTTCAGCAAGCTCCTTTGTACTCTCTGTTCCGATGACATGATGAAGCAGTGAAGAAAAAAAAAATGGAACGCGTAAGAGGAAAAAAAATGGATTGGTATGTATTTCAGCTTACGTTTGCGTTTAATTTGCGCTTTTAACTTTTTTAATTTTTCAGTAGTTCACTGTTGCCGTTGATCCTTTTGTTCTTTGTTCAGCTGCACTTACTGCACATTACCGTACTGAAACGGCGAACGATGATTCCAACGGTGTTTTACTGAAGAATCCAACGATGGTTAAACGGACTGAAATTCCAACGATGAACTTGGAAATGCGCGGATTTTCACCTGTTGCTTCAACAATTTATTACGTGGCGCGAGAAAACCGATTTGCACTATCAAAAGCTCACCAAATGTACTTTATTAAAATGTTAATTAAGCGTATTTAAAAGTATGTAGTTTTAACAGAAAATTGTTAGGTTAAGTTTATAGTCTATTTTACACACACCCGGATTATTTACTTAATCCAAAAAAGATTCGAAGGACCATGAAATGTAATATATTTAAGTTGAACAAATGAGGTCTTTGTTCCGTGTCTTAGATATAGAAAAAGTATGTTATAAAAAGAAACGTTAAGTTTAAAAACGTTATAAAATTTATTTATTCCAACTGCTCACTCTGAATACTTGGGAAGAAGTGACTTCTTGTATTGACATTTGACAATGATAGTTTTAGTTTAGTTATTTTTAGTACAATGTGATAATGTAGTGATAATGTAGTGAGATGATACTATGAATAACAATTTACTTTAGACAATGTTAATAAATATCTTTAACATCATATATAAATATACATTTAACATCAAGAATGCAAATAAATAAATATGCAACTATAATAATACAATTGTTTGTCAATTTATTATGGGTTAATTTTTTTGAAAGATTTTCGTCCAGTTTGGTGTGGAAACTCATGCCGTGGTCAGTGGAAGCATCATCCCCATGGTTGGGGCTTGGCGTCAAGGTAGCGCGCACATCTTCCCACTGGGGCGTCGTAGGTTCAATTCCCTATGGAACCACCTTGTCTCTTTTTATTCTTTTTCATCGGCCATTTTCGCCGCGGTTCTCATTAAGGACATCTGATACAGCCTGTGGAGATGTGCATGGTGAGAGCAGCGGAAAAATGGCCTGATACGTGGAATGGGCTAAGACAACCAAGCCATATAATCTAATCCACGGCGAGGTGAGACTGTAGCTAGCTGAGGGAGATTTGAGAGGGTCATTTGGTTCGAAACAGGCAGTGAGGCAAGTGGTGTTAAGAACGCAGTATCAACAGTATAGTAGTGCAGTGCAGGGAGCAGAACAATAAAAAAGTACAGTCGTTATAGCAACTATTTAATTTAAAACTAGTTCGAGCAAACGTAAGGTGGGTTTGTTTTTTTGTTTTCTGATGAACGTTACCCCGAAGTGCATTTAATTTTATTTGGTTAGGACACTAAAGGCAAAATCGTGGTTGGAGGTTCTACTTTTGGGTCACGTGAAACCCTGGACTAGCTTGGTGCTGTTGGACGATTCATTCTTCCCCAAGTCAAACCCTAGTTTTAATTGGAGCGAGACGAACGAGTAGCAGAGCCCAGAGCCAGCTAAGTGCTTTTAAGTTTGTTTTGTTACGCTATTACCAAATTTACCTATGTATATATGAATAAGCAAACCCTTATTCAACTTTAAAAGTAAGGGCGTATTACTGAAAAAAAGAGAGTAATAAAACGTGTTCGGTGCGAATTGTTATACGCCGTGTATCGTTAACCCGTTTTAGACAAGACGAAATATATACGGTCGGTGGGCGTGATAGCCAAAGCCCCTCGCTGGGTCGTGCGGAAAGTTCTAGGTTCAAATCACGGAGTTCGTTTTTGTTATTTTTTTTGTCTTTTTTTTTTTTTCCTTCCTCTTTCATTTTTTTTGGCTACTCATTGACCTTCAGTCATTGAGAAGGCGTGTTGTTATTTTTTTTTTTGCGATAACGTAGTATAATAACTAGAGTTAAGATAGAATTAAGATATCTAGCTTTAAAATAGAATTAAGTTTGTATTATTATTGGCGTATGAAATAAACTTGTGAGAATTGTAAGGAAATCGTTTGTGTTAATTGGGAAAGGACGGGATTTGTTCGCGATCGTCACAACCAATTCGCGATTTAAGTTGTGTTGAAGTTGTACGGAAGGGTAATCGCGTGGCGCCCATTTCTTTAACATCTATACCCACGGCCAGTCTCCGTAGTTGGCCGAGCAACCTTTCGTACAACGCCGCGGGGTAGGAGGTAAAAGGACGGTAACATTTTGGCGCCCAACGTGGGGCCCTTATTTAATCGGAATTTGCCAGTTAATCAACCGTCGGTAGTCGCGTGCTTTTATTTTTTTGTAGTTATTTTTTTTGTATTTATTTTTTTAATTTTTTTTTGTTTTTTTGAATTATTTTTTTTTATAAAGGCTCTTGTTTTCCCGTCGGGAGAAATTTGAATTATTTATTTTAGCACAAAAAAAGAACCTCCAATCACAGCCAAACTTTCTTTTTTTAGGATGGAGATCAATAGGTTAAGCTCGGAAGAGCTTCGATACGAGCTAGATGTTAGGGGACTCATAGGTAGTGATGTAGATGAGATGAGGAAGGTATTGCACACGGCTTTGAGAAGGGACTCTAGTTTCATTTTGCCTGAGTATCCGTTTAGCTTTTCAGAGGATCAAGCAGCCATAAAATCCAAATTAGAAGAAATTTTAAAGTTGACGAATGAGTTTGTTGGTGACGAAAACTCCACACAATTTAAGAAGATTTCTGCTAAATTGGAGTGGGTTTTGAGGAGGTTGAGTAGGTCGCAAGTTAGTACCCCCGAAGAGAAAGCCTTTGTTTTTGATGTTAGGCAGCAGGTGGTAGGGCTCCTCTCAAACTTAGATGTTAAGGCGGGCGTGGATGTTCCGAAGCAGAAAGGGAAAGCAATTCAGGGTGAAGAGGTGTTGGGTATTTCGCCGCCGAACGAGGCGCCTCCCACCAATAGTATTCACTGTGGTGTACCTGTTGCCACCTCATCACCCTTGTTTACACCAGAAAAGAGGGTGCCCATTATGAAATGGGGCGTTAAGTTCAGCGGTGACCACACTCAGTCAATTAGTTGCTTCTTGGAAAAGGTAGAAGAGCTAAGGGAAGCCCGGGGTTTCACTAAGGCTGAGCTTTTTTCCGGGGCCTACGACTTTTTCGAGGGGAAAGCGGCAATATGGTTCAGGGCCAATAAACCATTTATCAGTTCCTGGCCACAACTGGTCCAAAAGTTAAAAGCGGAGTTTCTGCCACCGGGGTACGATGATAGGCTCTGGGAGGAGATAAGATGTAGGACACAAGGCAGTTCCGAGACCATAGGAATTTACGTCAGCGTAATGTTAGGACTGTTTTCAAGGCTAACTGAGACATGTACAGAAGAGGTGAAGCTAAAATGGATTCGTAGAAATATTTCCCCCTTCTATCAGACGCAGATGGCCCTAGTCGAGATTTCTTCGCTGGACCGATTAGTGGAAGTGGGACACCGGCTGGAAGCAACGAGGTACTTGGTAGAGAGTTTTGCGCCGCCACCATCCAGGCGAAGTAATTCTCTACTCGAACCGGATTTAGCGTATGTTGACGTAAGAGAGGGGAGAGCAGATGTGCAAACTTTAAGTCACTCTTCGAATGATACCTCAAGTCGACCCCTCACTTGTTTTCGATGTAGGCAACCAGGCCACATCGCAGCCCAATGTCCGCAACCGGTTCGTTGTTATGGCTGCAATAGGGTTGGTACCATACGCAGCCGGTGCCCACACTGTGCATCAGAGTCTCGGGTTTCGGGAAACAACCCCTCGGCTCAAGGACAGGCGGGGCTTTGAGTCGAACGAAAGAGACCGCAATAAAACGGAGGAGAGGCGTTGGAGAGTCGGTAGGGTGTAACATAGGTTTAGACTTTATACTGGAAATGAAGGGTTCTGACAGGCGTCCTTATTTAAGTGTAGAGATTTATGGGGTAAACATTTTAGGGTTATTAGATTCAGGAGCATCTCGGACGATTCTCGGAAGTAAGGGTTGGGAAGCGCTGCGGGGTTTTAATTGCCAACTGTCCAAATCAAATGTCAAAACGGTGACTGTTGCTAATGGGGATGGGGTTGACGTGGTCGGTGCTCTCAACGTTCCTATTAAGGTAGAGAATACGGTGAAGGTAATGGAAGTGCTTCTGATACCAAAGTTACCGCATAGTTTGATTTTGGGTGCCGATTTTTGGGAATTGTTCTCAATAATACCGGATCTCAAAAATCGGGCCTGGAGCTTTGGAGAGGAGGTACTAGGGGTGGAAGAGGGCTTTGTGCTGACCGATACGCAAAGAAATCGGCTCAATGAACTCGTCGAAGGGATCTTCCAATCGATGGGCGAAGACCTGGGATGCACTTCGCTTGTCCAGCACGTCATTAAAACCAGTTCCCCACCTATCAAACAACGATACTATCCCGTTTCTCCCATAGTACAGCGACAGATTAATAAAGAAGTGGACGATATGCTGGAAGCCGGGGTCATTGAGCCATCTTCAAGTCCATGGTTGTCTCCAATTTTATTAATCAACAAAAAGGATGGGAAATACCGATTTTGTGTGGACTTCCGTAAGCTCAACCAAGTCACCGAGCGCGACGCGTACCCAATACCATACGTCTCTGCAACCCTTGACAAACTTCGAAATGCTAAATATCTTTCCTCGCTTGACATCAAGTCTGCCTACTGGCAAATACCTATGGCCGAGACATCGAAACAGTACACAGCGTTCACTATTCCCGGAAAGGGGCTGTATCAATTTCGTCGCATGCCTTTTGGGCTACATAACGCTCCAGCGACCTGGCAGCGTTTTATTGATACAGTCATCGGAGCCGACCTTGAACCGAACGTCCTTGTGTACCTAGATGATGTCATAATTGTGACTGAAACTTATGAAAAGCATTTGGAAGTCTTGCGCATAGTGCTGCAGCGAATAAAGGAGGCCGGTCTTGTCTTGAGTCGTGACAAATGCGAGCTTTGTAAGCCAGAGCTTAGGTACCTTGGTTATGTCGTAAATGGGAAAGGCCTTTTAGTGGATCCGGAAAAGGTTAAATGTATGGTTGAGTACCCACGACCAGTGACAGTATCTGGAGTGCGAAGATTTGTCGGTATGGTGTCGTGGTATAGGCGTTTTGTTCACAACTTCTCGGATTTGATTGCCCCAATTACAGGGCTTCTCAAGAAGAAGCGCCGCTTTGAATGGAACGAGTGTTGCGAAAAAGCATTCTGCACGCTGAAAGAGAGGTTGATTTCAGCGCCAATACTCAAATGCCCTGATTTCAGTTTACCCTTCACCGTACATACAGATGCCTCGGGTTGTGGGATAGGAGCCGTTCTCACTCAAGAACCACCTGGTGAAGGTGAAAAGGTGATTAGCTATCTTAACCGATCCCTGACGAGAACCGAAAGGAACTACTCCACTACAGAACGGGAATGTCTAGCTGTTATTTGGGCTGTGGAAAAGCTTCGTCCCTATTTAGAAGGTAGTAGTTTCACTGTAGTGACTGACCATCATTCGTTACTGTGGCTGAACAATTTGAAGGACCCGCAGGGTAGGCTGGCTCGCTGGGCTGTCAAATTGCAGCAGTATGATTTTAAAATCATACACCGGAAAGGTAAGGATCATCTGGTCCCAGATGCTTTATCGAGGGTAAATGAAGAGTTGTCTTCAATCTCCTTAGCTACGGCAGATCCATGGTACCTTAAGATGTTGGAGGTGGTCGAAAGGAATGGGGAAAAATTTCCAGACTGGAGACTGGAAGAGGGTAACTTGTTCAGGCGAGTACGTATGAGATATCCGAAGTTGATGACCCAGGGTAGTGAGTGGAAGCGAGTAGTTCCGATGGAAAGTCGGTCCGAAGTACTAAAACAATGCCACGACGACATATTGAGTGGTCACGGTGGTGTACAAAAGACGCTAGACAAGGTGGCGAGAAGCTATTATTGGCCGAAGCTAAAAACAAGTGTCACAAAGTACGTCCGTGCATGTACAGTCTGTCAGACGGTGAAACCTGACCTACGGAAACCTGCAGGACTGATGGCTTCGAGGTGTAACGTCAGCAGACCTTGGGAGCTGTTATGTGTGGATTTTGTAGGACCGCTTCCTCGGTCTACTAAGGGATATAGCTACATTTTGACGGTTGTCGACTTCTTCTCAAAATTTCCCTTGTTTTTCCCGGTTAGAACAGCAACCGCCAAATCCGTACGAGCTATTCTCGAAGAGCAAGTGTTCTTAGTGTTTGGGGTCCCTAAATGGATTGTGTGTGACAATGGAGTGCAGTTTAAGAGCAAGGAAATGGCCGATTTGGCCGATGCCTACAAGGTCACCCTGAATTTCACTGCACTTTACCACCCGCAAGCCAATCCGGCGGAGCGGTATAACCAAACGCTAAAAACAAAACTTCGTGCCTATGCTTCCGAGAATCACCGGAAATGGGATGAGCTTCTACCCAAAGTAGCGTGTGCCATTCGAACCTCAACACACGAAGTCCTCAAGGAGTCACCATACTTCGTTTTGTTTGGGAGGGAGATGCCAATTAGGGGTGATGGGTCTGAGGTTCCTGCAAATGGTTTTACAGCCGATCGCTCTTTTGATGTTCAGGCCTGGTCAAAAGCCTTAGGTGAGGTAGCAGAAGACGTAAGGAATAGAATGCGTGTCGCAGCTAGAAAATCGGGAAAATTGTACAACCTAAGGAGAAGAGACACTCAGTTCTTTCCGAAGGATTTAGTTTTGAGAAGGAATTTCGTCTTATCCGATGCTGCGAATTATTTTACGGCAAAGCTTGCCCCCAAGTATGTAGGTCCCTTTGAGGTTGTCCGAAGAGTCTCTCCCTGGACGTACGAATTAGGGGACAAAAGCGGGAAAAAGGTAGGCGTTTGGCACTCAAAAGACTTAAAGCTATTTATAGACAAGGACGACCTACGGTAGCAAGTCTGTTTAGGGTGGAAGTACGAAAATCTTTCATTAGAAAGGGGGTGTTTATTATGGGTTAATTTTTTTGAAAGATTTTCGTCCAGTTTGGTGTGGAAACTCATGCCGTGGTCAGTGGAAGCATCATCCCCATGGTTGGGGCTTGGCGTCAAGGTAGCGCGCACATCTTCCCACTGGGGTGTCGTAGGTTCAATTCCCTATGGAACCACCTTGTCTCTTTTTATTCTTTTTCATCGGCCATTTTCGCCGCGGTTCTCATTAAGGACATCTGATACAGCCTGTGGAGATGTGCATGGTGAGAGCAGCGGAAAAATGGCCTGATACGTGGAATGGGCTAAGACAACCAAGCCATATAATCTAATCCACGGCGAGGTGAGACTGTAGCTAGCTGAGGGAGATTTGAGAGGGTCATTTGGTTCGAAACAGGCAGTGAGGCAAGTGGTGTTAAGAACGCAGTATCAACAGTATAGTAGTGCAGTGCAGGGAGCAGAACAATAAAAAAGTACAGTCGTTATAGCAACTATTTAATTTAAAACTAGTTCGAGCAAACGTAAGGTGGGTTTGTTTTTTTGTTTTCTGATGAACGTTACCCCGAAGTGCATTTAATTTTATTTGGTTAGGACACTAAAGGCAAAATCGTGGTTGGAGGTTCTACTTTTGGGTCACGTGAAACCCTGGACTAGCTTGGTGCTGTTGGACGATTCATTCTTCCCCAAGTCAAACCCTAGTTTTAATTGGAGCGAGACGAACGAGTAGCAGAGCCCAGAGCCAGCTAAGTGCTTTTAAGTTTGTTTTGTTACGCTATTACCAAATTTACCTATGTATATATGAATAAGCAAACCCTTATTCAACTTTAAAAGTAAGGGCGTATTACTGAAAAAAAGAGAGTAATAAAACGTGTTCGGTGCGAATTGTTATACGCCGTGTATCGTTAACCCGTTTTAGACAAGACGAAATATATACGGTCGGTGGGCGTGATAGCCAAAGCCCCTCGCTGGGTCGTGCGGAAAGTTCTAGGTTCAAATCACGGAGTTCGTTTTTGTTATTTTTTTTGTCTTTTTTTTTTTTTCCTTCCTCTTTCATTTTTTTTGGCTACTCATTGACCTTCAGTCATTGAGAAGGCGTGTTGTTATTTTTTTTTTTGCGATAACGTAGTATAATAACTAGAGTTAAGATAGAATTAAGATATCTAGCTTTAAAATAGAATTAAGTTTGTATTATTATTGGCGTATGAAATAAACTTGTGAGAATTGTAAGGAAATCGTTTGTGTTAATTGGGAAAGGACGGGATTTGTTCGCGATCGTCACAACCAATTCGCGATTTAAGTTGTGTTGAAGTTGTACGGAAGGGTAATCGCGTGGCGCCCATTTCTTTAACATCTATACCCACGGCCAGTCTCCGTAGTTGGCCGAGCAACCTTTCGTACAACGCCGCGGGGTAGGAGGTAAAAGGACGGTAACAAATTCATTCACAACACTTT